>BCLF01000066.1:441034-530733 GCA_001602275.1 Zoysia japonica | reverse complement strand
GGTCGGGGGGGGGCACTCAAAATTGCATTGGGGTATTGGCATTGGATCCCCATCAAGGACTCCAGGTTCGCTTGACTATTTCTTCTTGGCTTACTTGATTGTATTCAAAATGTTATTTCCATTGCATAATACTGAATCCAAGAGCTTACAGTTACAGCTTCAAATAGACGTCCAAACTTATTTTTCAGAGTGAACAGAATTTATGAAACTATTTAATCCAAAATTTGAAATAGTCCACATAATTCGACATTATGTTGGGTTCTCGTATACATGTACACAGTACACATAAACAGTGAACAAAACTTTTTTTGAGCCCATGCTAAAAAAAAGTGAACAAAAGCTCGGTTGATGGGGACTTGTGCAATTTAGGACTATTTCCTACTGATGATGATTATTAGGGCAACTTGGACTGATTGCTCTACGACTTTCACATGAAGTGCAATCTTTGTTACTCATTCCATTCCAAAATTGTTGTCACCGAATATGAACTAGCCGGTATTGAGTACTTCTATAGTTTGCAACAAAGATTGCTTTGCCTCATGTTATGAATCTACTATAAATACTGGAGTAGTTAACTGAGATGTATCAATGCTAAACTTTTGCTGTTTCGAATGTATTAATGTACAATTTTTTTAACCTGCAACAGCTTCAATATATCCAATGAACTCCTATTTATTTCGTGGCGGGAAATACGTGGCCAGATACACAGCATGATGCCCTCCAAAAAGTCAACTTATGGTGCTTTCTTTGTGTCAAGCAGGGCCTATGAGCTACGAGCTTGCGCCTCCAGAGCAGAATGCATCTGTCAGACGAGCCAGGAACATCTACCTTCGTGCAATCGAATGTAAGCCAGCGTGAAAAGAAGGTAGAGGATCTCGATCACTATCAGACTTGAGGAAACAAGCCCTTGAGGAAATAAGCCATGACAGTGATGACGATGAGGATGGCGCGTCCCAAGTTCGGTCATTTCTTTGCGTGGCTGTTCACTAGGTGGAGAGGAGTACCAATGTGAGGAGAAGTCGCCTTCGCATGCAATGCCCTCGCGTGCGTCGGGGCCTGGTACGCGCGCCCTTCCCAATGCTTAGTGCTGAAGTCTTGCTCCCTTCCACCTATAAATCCGCCGCTGTTTTGCCATAGCATTGTACAGTCCGCTGCGCTCGCGCTAAACTAATCGAAAGGCAGAAAAGCGAAAAAAGGCGCTGAGGAATCGATGGAGGTCACCTCCGCCTGCGAAATCGCGCGCCTGCCGGAGGAGCTCCTCTCCGCGGCGATCTCCCGCACTGCGACGCGGGATGCCTGCCGCGCGGCCGCTGTCTCGCCGGCCTTCCGCGCCGCGGCCGACTCTGACGCCGTCTGGTCCTGCTTCCTGCCGCCCGACCTCCCGCCGCTCGCCGACGGAGAGCTCCAACCCGCGCCGCCGTCCAAGAAGGAGCTGTTCATGCGCCTCTCCGACGGCCCTGTCCTCCTCGCTGATGGCCTCGTGGTACGGGAAAGCTCCTCTGCTTCTTTTGCGCCGCGCAGGGCTCCGGGCTTCTCCATATGCGGATCAACTGATCGGGGTTGCTGTTTGTGCAGTGCACGTGGTTGGATAGGGAGAGCGGCGCCAAGTGCTACATGCTGTCAGCGAGGGCGCTGTGCATCATCTGGGGTGACACGCCGCAGTACTGGCGCTGGATCCCTCTAACAGACTCAAGGTATGTCAACTGTCCAGTTCTCTACGTCTCACGATCTAAATCTAATTTGAATGTCAACATCATTCTGTCTTTGTAAGACGCCATTGGATTGCTGCATCCAGTTGCAATACTACTAGATTGAGAGATAATACTTGCAACTTGTGACTATGTATAGTCTAATTGCGGTGGTAGATGAAACGAAACTACTCTTATGGACATGAGAAAAAGCATGGAACAGGGACTTTGTTGTGATGGTTTCAAGTTACTATTAGTTTATGACCGTCGTACCAGTTTGATGATGATCTCAAAGAGCCCTAAATTCAGAATATTTTAGTTTGGAATTCGAATTGTTCCTCTACCCATGTTACTTCCCACAATACAGTTTAGGACTTAAGAAATGCTTGTTCTTTTCCTTTCCTCTCTTCAAGGTGCAAAGTGCAAAGCCTCAAACTTAATTTTGTAAACTGAGATGCAGCATTAGGAGCGGCCCTTCACCTAGACAATGCAAAATGACTGCATGCTTTATGTTCAGAATGAAGATCTTGCACTCTGTTATATTTTTGTCATGCTGCATTGGCGACAGATTCTATGATTGCTGTTGTTTATTTTTTTTTCTTATTTCAAGAGCGGAATACATGACTTTTTAACTTTGATTTTGTAAAGTGAATGCAGATTAGGAGTTGCATTTTATGTATAAGAAACAATGAAAAATTCTTATCACGTACTCCTATAGTTCACCAAGGAGATTTTGAGATCCTTACTGTTGCAAATTTTATTTCTGTATTGAATTGTTGATTGCAGGTTCGCAGAAGCTGCAGAGCTTCTGAATGTTTGCTGGTTGGAAATCCGCGGCAAGATGAGCTGTGAGATGCTCTCTCAAGGTACACAATATGCTGCTTACATGGTATACAAGATCGATGATGAACACTATGGGCTAGTTTCTCCCCTCCAGGAGGCAGTAGTTAGCATCGGAGAAAACAGATCAACCCGCGAAGCTTGCCTCCCAGGCTATGATGAAGAGGTGCCTGAGAATCATCGGACTTTGATTCCACACATCAGACGAAGGTTGAGGAGAAGAATCCAGTGCGTGCCTTCTTCTGAAACCCATGTACAGCTTCCCCAGAAAAGAGCTGACGGTTGGATGGAGTTGGAGATGGGTGAATTCTTCAATGGAGGAGCTGACGATGGTGAGGTGTTGATCAGTCTCATGGGGATAAGAGGCGGCAATTGGAAGAAGGGCCTTATTGTGTATGGCATTGAAATTAGGGCGAAGAAATAGATGATGAAAGGTTATGTGAGATGCACTTTGCGGAGTAAAGAAATAAAGAAACCAGATGTGCAATGTTTTATTTGCACCTTTGCGTCTTTCTCCATGAGACTGATCGGCACCTCACCATCAGCTTTGCCTTTTTGCAGTTTCGCTTCTTTCT
The DNA here is from genome assembly GCA_001602275.1 of Zoysia japonica. Taxonomy (NCBI): domain Eukaryota; kingdom Viridiplantae; phylum Streptophyta; class Magnoliopsida; order Poales; family Poaceae; genus Zoysia; species Zoysia japonica. The sequence goes on along the minus strand of BCLF01000066.1, from coordinate 527,630 downwards.
CCATGAGACTGATTTACTATGGCCTTATTGTGTATGGCATTGAAATGAGCTTTTTTCACCTCTGCTCGGAGTAAATAAATGAGGGAGACCATATATGCAGTGGTTTTGTTTTGCAGCCTTGCTTCTTTCGTGACTAGTTGTGCAAAATTGTTTTTGTTAACTGAGATGAAGAAGAAAGGAATGTATGTTCTGTGTTGTACGACATTTTGTTTTCCAATGCTATGCACAACTAAATCTCCAAAATAGATGCAGCATGTTTTTTTTTTATGGAGAAGCTGTTATGCGTGCATATTTTTTTATCGACACCATTTCAATCTGCCTGTTCGTCCTCCAGGACAGGGCTCTGGCATCTGCAGCCAGGACACGGCCCTCTCCTGCATCCATGTGTTGTTCTGCACGCACGCGCTCCACGCGCTGCAGCATGTGTCTGTGCGTTCAAACATATTACACCAAACCTGGTTTGTTGCACCTCATCCGGAAAATTATAAAAACCGCGTTCAAAATCTGTTTGGTTCTTTCTCGGGCAATTATCAGAAAATACTGGAGGATTCAAACTCGACTGTTTAAAAGTTACTGTTGCTGAAAGGGAGAGTTTCAGGTACAGAGCGTAGTGTTCTGAGCTCCTTTCATTGATCGATATGTGACGAAGCTGTTTAATCTTGCGGCGGATAACTCGAAGACGAGGAGGAGCTGCAGGAGAATGCGCGCATGGACTGAAGAAACTATCAAGTCCGCAAGAGATCCCGGCAGCGTCGTATCACTCCATTTTCCAAGTGTTATTGTTTGGATAAGAATTTTAGTTCAAATTAAATTAGAATTATTATCGTGCACAATAACAATTTGAGAACGCGTCAACTAAAAATGGCCAACGCGGAAGGACCAAATTGGAGTAGTAACAAACTTGATGGGCTTCTTATGTGACTGTACTACTAGGATTTGCTGACGCCGTATCAAAGACACAAAGGATTTGCTGACATATAAGCGCCTCCAATCTTCTCTAATTTATGTCGTCGTTAACTTTAAACACCGACTTTGACTACTTGTTTTATTCAAAAAATTTTGATAAATCTTATCTATTTTTTTATAATTTGATTTATCATTACAGTTATTTGAATCATAACTTAAAATTTTACAGCTGTCGCGAGCAGATGAAGTAGACTTAAGATACCAAAAATACGAGTGCTTTTGTGCAAACAGCACATCAAGTGGTGCATTTTTATAAGTTTTTGTTTTGTGAAACAACAACAACTCGTGGTGTGCCGTGTGCGTAGTTGGTGCAGTGGTAGTGAGAAAACCGTTCTTCTTACCACTACGGCGGCCACCGGGCCACGGAGGACGAGCGACGCAACGCATCTCCACGTATTCGATACTTCGATCGGGAACCGCGGTGAGAGGGAGCAGAAACCTCCGATCCCGACCTCCGTTCGGATCCACCCAATCTAATCCCAGGTACGGATTTCTGTTCCACTGCCGGTGAAATTTCAACTCGTCATCCCGGAGCCCCACCGCTCCGGCGATTTCCACTGTTGTACTCTGTTCTGCGTTGTTTTCGTTGTGGAGTGGAAATTGAATTTCGCCTGCCCTAGGGTTTTGCTTGGCAGCGCCGAGAACCCATGGCGAGGAAGGTGCTCAAGGACGCGGTGGATGTGCCCATGGCCGACGGCGACCAGTACGACTACGATCTCTTCGTCATCGGAGCGGGCAGCGGCGGCGTCCGCGGCTCCCGCACCGCCGCCTCGTTCGGAGCTAAGGTTCCTTATTCTATTATTATTCTTATTCCTGTGCGATTTTTTTTATTTAGCGCGGTATGCTTATTCGCCATGACCCCCAAGCCAATCCGTCCCCTCTTCCGCCCCACCGGCAGCCAGTCCCGTGGCCGCTGGCTGGCTGCTGCTACGGATGGGAAATATAAGATTATATGGCTACCGCCTGCCGCTGACCCACGAGTATCTGTTGTGAAATCTGTTCAGTGATGGGTTTATTACTTGACATTTGATCGGCTGTGAAATCTGTTGCAGGTTGCAATTTGCGAGCTCCCATTCCACCCTATCAGCTCTGAGTGGCTAGGAGGACATGGTGGGACGTAAGCATCCCTCATCTAGCTTTGTTCATATCTAGTGTTGGATATGTAAAATATCCAGCTCTCTCTCTTTGAGATGTTTATGAAGTTCAATTGGATTTGCTCACTGTGACCTGACTTTTTTCTCCTAGGTGTGTGATACGTGGTTGTGTCCCTAAAAAGATACTGGTATATGGCTCGTCCTTCAAAGGGGAGTTTGAGGTGGGTGGACATAATAGTGTTTATTCTTCTATTTGTTTGACCTTGTTACTGTGCAATTTCATTCATACACATTGTTGTAGCTTACAAATGGGAACCTAAAAACCTACTAGTTTTTCAAAAGCTTCTCTACCTTCACAACAATGTGATGGTTGATGTATATTAAGACTATTAACTTTAGTCATATTGGGAATGCAGGACTCGAAAAATTTTGGCTGGGAAATCAATGGAGATATTAACTTCAACTGGAAGACGCTGTTGGAGAATAAGGTTGGGGAAAAATCCTCAAAGCTTGGTCCTTATACATATTATCCACAAGTGTCGGCACTGCTACAATGCTAGAGTCCTGCTGACAGAGATCCTAAATTTTTCCTATTGTGCAGACTAAAGAAATTGTTAGATTAAATGGAGTATACCAGAGAATTCTCTCGAATGCTGGCGTGACCATGATCGAAGGGAGAGGCAGTTTGGTTGATGCCCATACAGTTGAAGTTGCCCATGAAAATGGTTCCAAACAAAGGTATACTGCAAAGCACATTTTGGTAGCAACTGGCAGCCGTGCAAAACGCATCAACATACCAGGAAAGGTTAGTAAAATTTTCAACCAACTTTTGGTGCTGTGTCTTATTCCTGGGTGATGGTTTGTGCTTGTCTGTTAGCTCCATGATCGACATGCTTGTCTGAAACCTGTGGATTGATCTTGAATTTTGAATTCTCAGACATGGATCATACTCATTTTGACTGAAGTACCGTACAGCAGTTATTTTTGTGCTTCCAGGGAAAATAAGGGATTTGACAACAAGATGCTTCTCTGTTGCAGGAATTGGCTATTACTTCAGACGAGGCCTTGAGTTTGGAGGAGTTTCCGAAGCGTGCTGTAATCCTTGGTGGAGGGTATAGTCTACACTGATATATGTCTATTCATATTTCTACACTGATATATGTCTATGCATATTTTCGGTGTCACCAATTTCATTGTTTACATATACTCATCTGACGGTATGGCAGATATATAGCTGTTGAATTTGCTTCTATCTGGAAAGGCATGGGTGCAGAAGTGGACTTATTTTACCGGAAAGAATTACCTTTAAGGTATGTGTTATTATAAGGAACACTAAATATCACAAATTTATTTACTAAGATAATTTCATTAGAATATTCATTCAGGTTTACAAAATATATCTATAGGTTCTCCAGTTTTCTTTGTGCACTTATATTCTAGAGATATTTGCTTCTGTACCACTTATACAAGTTATCCGGTCACTTTTGTACATTGGTGTCACTTTGAACATTCCAAGATAATTGGTCAATATGAAACGTTAGGGTATGTATTTGCATAGGAGAAATTGAGAATGCCTCTGCTACTGTGTTATGCCATTGTTGCTCAGAATTTCAGTGACGCAGCAACTCAAAGACCTTGCTATTTTTCCTTGATCCTTACTATGTTATATGTGTGGATTTACTGCATCAGAAATGTGGATTTCTGCCTTTGAAATTTGTAAATAAAGAACAAGTATCAATGGTCATGTTTTTAGACCCTGGAAATTTGAGCATGATAGTTGCTCTAACAGGTCTGCCTGCATTTTATGAAATCATTATCCTAGTTTCCAAATTGTGGGATTTTTTTCGACTCCAGAAAAAAATGATGTTTTAGCACTAGAATAGCCAGAAAATATGTAACTTGTTACATTGATAACCTGACTATTTGCAGAGGGTTTGATGATGAGATGAGAGCAGTTGTTGCAAGTAACCTTGAGGGAAGGGGAATCAAGTTGCATCCTGAGACATCTCTATCAGAGGTACATTACGCCAAATCCATGAGTTGTATATTGATTTTGTCATGTACCATCCATGTTACATTCATCGATCCCCTTCCATGTAAACCAGTTGAGTAAAACAACCGATGGCATAAAAGTTGTGACTTCTAAAGGAGAGGAGCTCATTGCAGATGTTGTTCTATTTGCTACAGGTATTAGTTGTTTTTTTTCTTGTTAAAACTTAATCTTCTATTGTTACATTAGACCTTGTATTCATATAAGCGAAATGAAATTTGAACATCATGAGCTCCATTGGTGCTGAATTAGTACCATAACCAAAATGAAATCTTATAGTTACATACTTGAAAAATAACGCAATGTACCCATTTGCTTATGCTCCACATAATTCCGTTTTATATTACTCTGTTGCATTGAATCTAGTATTTCTGGTAAATTACATGCCTCGAGTTATATGTTGCTTTGATTGACACCTTTTATTACTATACCCATGCCTGGTATTTAACTGAGTGCAGGACGCACACCAAACTCCCAGAGGCTGAACTTGGAAGCTGTTGGTGTTGAGGTTGATCAGATTGGAGCCATCAAGGTTCGTTTTGCCTTCTTCATTATCTATTTCTTTTCCGTTTCCTAGAGATTTATTTTCTGTGATTTTATATCTGATTCTCTGTTTAAACTCCCTATGAACCTGATGATATCTTATTGTATGCTTTGATTTGCCACCAAGTTTTGAATTGTATACTAAGTAAATTAATGCAATTATTCTGACATTCTCTGTTTAGGTTGATGAATATTCTCGCACATCTGTTCCAAACATATGGGCTGTGGGTGATGTAACAAATCGGATCAATCTAACCCCTGTAGCATTGATGGAGGCTACCTGTTTTGCTGTACGTGATTACAGTAGCCAGCCAACTAAATTTGTTGCTTTGAGTGAAAATCAGCAATGTTTACCTTTTTGCTTCCTCAATTGCAGAAAACTGTATTTGGTGGCCAGCCAACTAAGCCTGATCACAGAGATGTCCCGTGTGCTGTTTTCTCGTAAGCCAACCTTGAGGTGTTTTTTTCCTGTTGGATGATATAGCTTCCCTTTTCTGGAAGCAAGTTGCATGGGATATGCATTTCGCAATCTTGCAATACAGCCTTTGTAGCTTTCTGTTTTTCAGTAATTTATCTTCATTTTTGTTGCCAACTTACCACTGTAGATGTTTAAGGACAATAATAAGTCAGTCTCATGAATTAATTTTTTTAAATCTTTACTCCTCTTTGTTAAATCCATGCTGGTGAGAACTTAAACAGTAACCGATGACTTAATTAGGAGAGATTAAATCAGGTGTCATTTCAAGTTTGTATGGTCACTGTTGATATGATCGAGCCCAACTAGTTCCACATGTTGCTAGTGGACTTTTTCTTTTGTAATGCTATGCAATAGATGCATTTGTGAGTGCTGATGTTTTCTTTTTAGTTTTTAGTGTATATATTTCTCTGCATCTTTATACCTTATCACCAGTTTATGACATCTGAATCTATTATGTTCCATTAGCATTCCACCACTTTCTGTGGTGGGCCTCAGTGAACAAGAAGCTGTGGAAGAGGCCAAAAGTGATGTCCTTGTTTTTACTTCATCTTTCAATCCAATGAAGAACAGCATATCGAAGTAAGTGCTATATGTATTCAGAGTTCTTTCTTCCACTTTCACATTGCATCCAGTTAATTGATGTACTCTTCACATTCAAGATTGCATTACTTTTTTTTTTTTTTTTGAAATCATGCAACCCTGCTTTATAGTCCATCTGCTGGGAAGATATGTAAATAAGCTTGTATTTTTCAGGCGGCAGGAAAAGACTATCATGAAACTGGTAGTCGACTCTGAAACCGATAAAGTGCTTGGTGCATCCATGTGTGGGCCAGACGCACCTGAAATTATCCAGGTAAAACACATGTGAAAGGTATCTTTTTTCTTGATTTTTTTTTTCTTTATACTTGTAATCTGACGACTGTGTTTGGCGATTCAGGGCATTGCTATTGCTCTTAAATGTGGAGCCACCAAAGCAACCTTTGACAGCACTGTACGTGTTAAACAATGAAGTGACACTTCACAGTAAAACAGCTGTAAATACCTTGTGCTTCTTCTAACCGTTGGCGTTTCAGGTTGGAATTCACCCTTCTGCTGCTGAAGAATTTGTGACAATGCGGACCTTAACTAGGCGTGTGAGCCCTGCATCGAAGCCAAAGATGTGAGATGGATGTTTGGGACTACACGAGTATATTTTTATTGTGGAACCTTGCTCTACGTGCAGAATCTGGTTTTGTTTGGTTATTTAAGCCTGTCATTTGTAGTGGAACACTCAGTTCTTGATAGGAAATAAGACTTCTCCATCACATTCTGCACGAAAATAATAAGTCTCCCACTCCAAATAGTAGGTCATAGGATTTTGAACAGGGAATAAGGCTGTTCACCCAAGTTGTTTCAGTTTCTGGCTCGTAAATTAACACCTTCAGAGTTTTGGGTGTGTAGCGACACGGTTATGCCAATGGCCGTTAAAGTAAACAGCATGGTCGATGGGTGGTCGCTTGTGCCTGGTTTGGTTGGGAGCTCAGAACCCGCTAACTCCCTGAGCTACGTGCAACCTGCTTCTTTCATTTGCACTCTGCTGAATGCTGATGAAATAATGGTTAATTTGAGTCCGACGCATATTAATCAAGATGAGAGAGCTTTCTCTTCCGTTTCCGTTGCTATTACTAAGTCGCCAACACTAAAACCTTCCGCCATACATTTTGTTTCGTATCGCTTTCGAGAGCCCATTCCGTCGGCGACATTTTTTATTTTTCCATGCCATGAACGTCACCATTTGGATGGTGGAGGATCGCAAGAGCACCAGCCTGTAGTTGCGTTTCCGTGGTGACCTTTTTTTTATTCAACCTATAATTGAAACAAATGCAAACTATAATTGAAACAAATGCAACCTATAATTAGAAGAAGAGAACAAGAGGAGTTTCGATTCAGGAGTTCGGGACGGGGCAGCAGCCGTAGACCTGGTAGTCGGGCTTCATGGTGCAGAAACCCAGCGCCGACGTGAGACCGTTGCCCGCGCAGAGCAAGGCGCACTTGGGAATGTTGCACGGCACCATCACCTCGCAATACGGCCGTCCCTCCTGGATCACCACCGCGTCGTTCGCTGGCGCCCTCATAGCTACCAGTACACACAAGCACGGGCTTAACTTAATAAAAAGATGCAGCAGTTCAGAAAAAAAAAATTCTTTTGGAAGGGAATATACAGTAGTTCATCATACCTGACGTAACCTTTGATGCAAAAGAGGAGTAAACAATAAGTGCTGCGACTCCGAGAACTAACAAAGATGGCGAATTCATCCTTGGCACCATGGGCACTGCGATTATTTTGCAACTCCTCTGAAAGATTTGTGTGTCCCTGGTGGTAAGGTCCTCTCGGGTCCCGGCGAACACTGCAGCGTTATATAACCCACAGGCTCTCGTTTTATTAAATGCGAAGATTTGTGCCTTGATACCCTTCCATTTCTACCTTCCTCCGCCCACAATCAGCTGGATTTTGACAACAAAGAAATAGTACTTATAATAACACTCGCGTGATCACAATATTCCCGAATTTCAAACCAAATAGCCGCCAGAGTCAAATTGCAGCGAGCTCCAATTGAACCAGGGAACTTACGGTTTACATATGATATACAGAATAAATAAAAATAAAACAGCTGGCCACTTTAAGCCTTTGTTATATATATATATTTTTTCTGTTGTTCATGAGCTACACGAACACGACCCTATCAAGGTAAATACAACCCGTCCACAAACTCACTGCAATAAGCACTAACAGCTCAACCGCGATAGGCTACCACTCTTATTTTGCCTAAGTACAACACAATCACTCACCATACCCAGCTCACCCCGTTTGATGCATCAGCCGTACAAATATAATTACCCAGGAAAAATAGCACCATCTAGATGCATTGTTATTGTTATTTCCACAACTTGACAGAATTGTCATGGCTCGCAGAAGCCACCATCCCAGTGACTGGTGATTGTGCCAATGCGGCAATTAGACCTTCATGAGCTTGTACCGTCATGCTCTGGTTCTTCACCATGTTCCATAGCTCCAGAGACTACAAGTTCATAATACTAATGAGAAACTCTAAAAAAAACATGCCAATGTGATCAGAGTTGCTGAATCAGCGCTAGTGATTCCAACACTATGGCTAGACTTGGTACTACACAGGATGCATTAATAAGCTTTCTCCAGCACCTCATTGTTAAATAGGAATCACCTTATGCATAGTCTTTTCAATATAAATGGCACAGGACAGTACCCAAAAAAATAACAGAGACAAACACTTCTCAAAAACATCAAACTAAATTAACAAAAAAATATTATGCTCCACAATAATTACCTGGTAGCCTCCAATCACCAAGAGATTGGTATAGCTCGGGTGAAAAACACAGGAATGAAATTTGCTTCCGTTCGAGCTAAGCTCATGAATGCACTCTCCTGACGATACCGACCAGACCTTAACTAGGTCTTGACTGACAGAGGCAAGGAATTCCCCAGTGTTGTCCCAGCACACTGACTGGACATGTGTGTTATGGCCCTGAGATTAAAAGTTGAGTACTTCAGGTTCACATTACAAGGCAAAAGCAAAAGCAAAGCCCAATTGAGTACAGGTTCAACCACAGGGAGGGGGATAGAAGAGTTTCACCGTACACTATACGAACATTATGCACAATAATAAAAAACTGTCATATTACTCTGCACAGTTTAATGCAGGATTCGACAGTTTAATGCAGGATTTGACAAAAGCATATGTGCCGGGTGCTAGTAAAGCAATATGTACACCAATGGAAAAGAAACTATGCAGGTGCTCAGGAACAGAACCTGCAGGTTGTACTTTTTGCCATGCGTCTCAATATCAAATATAGAAACCACATTTTCAGCAGCTGCAGCTAAATACTGCCCAGCATTAGGTTGAAAACGAACTTGGGCAGTACCACCCTGTACAAGGAAGACAGTAAGGTGAGATTAGAGTTACTGAACTGCTAAGTCCATAATTTCTTTGTCCACGCAACCTGTAAGGAATTTCTGGGTGGTAAAAACAATAGTGCTAACCTTTATGGCACGTATACACGTATGCTGGGTAACATTCCAGTACCAGATTTCACCATTGCTATCACAGGAGCACAAAAGGTCTGTCTTCTTTGGATGAAAATCTAACGATGTGACCTGGGAGCTATGACCAGTAAACGTATGCAGAGAGAATCTGGGCTGCAAAACATATATTACATAAGCAAGACCGCATCAAACACAAATACATTAGAAATTTCAAACTCAAGGATCAAACCAGGGCACAGATCAAATACTAAATAATTCTTAATAAATTAATATGTTTCATAAATGACTTAGGACGTTCTTAGTACATTAGAAATTGCAGATCGAGAATTTAAGAGCAAAAACATTATCTTATTTGCCGTCCACTCATCAATTATATGCTTGAAACTTGTTCAGTTTTTAGACATGGTTAATATGGAATAATTGCTCATATCTGTACTGGTTCGCGTGATGCATAGGCAGAATATTGCTATCAGAGGACACTAGATAATGTCCCTATTGCCTAAGGACATGTAAGGACAACTTACATCTGCAGCATTCCATAGTTTAATGGTTCCATCGAAAGATGATGTGGCCACCTGACTAGAGTTAGGTCTGAAACGGACATCAGTAATAATAAGAGCATGCTCTTCTGGAAGATACTGTGTCTGAAAATTTTCCATGTTCCAGAGTACAGCCTACAGCAGACACCAAGCACGCCAAATTCAGAACCATTAGATATCATAAAAAATGTGTCGGTTTAAATAGAACAAAAAGCATAATTACATGACAATTGATACCTTCTTTTCATGTCCAGCACTAGCCAAAATCTTGCCATCTGAAGAAAAATGACAGCAAACAACTTTGCTGTTGCTTGTGCGCCAACAATTTACTTCACTGAAGGTAAAACCTAAAGAACAAAAGGAAATGTCACTTGATGCTTTATAAAATCAATCAAGATTATTAAAAACATCACCTTTTGAAGCTGCTGGGTTAGGCTCAGCAGGACTTCTTTTAAGTGCAGCAAAAATATCCCTGGCATCTCCATCATCATTGGATAAGAAGGATTCAACATTATCATCCAAAGAGCCAACATCACCAAAATGTTCCAAATCATCCTACGGCATAAATTTTTTTTTGTTATTCACCTGTATAATATATGATAATCATATCCGGTCAAAAAAATATACTCCTATATGTCAACCATAATATACATCTTAAATGAAGAGAAAGTTGTAACCATTTGATTTGAAGATGAGGCGAGTCCAGTTCCATCCGCGCCGTACATCATTAAATTCTTCGGAACATGGCGCATGTTACCAGCTATTCCAAGTCCATCACCAGGAGTATGTGTGGACGGCGTAGATGGTGGAGAATTGGCTGAAGGACCCACAGTGTTCCCTGTACCAGTACTATTTGCTGGTCCTGAAGATGTAGGTTGCTTTCTTTTTCTATTATTCTGGAGATAACAAATAATTACAGCATCAGGGGCAGATGTAAGATAATAGGAAACTATATCAGTTCCTGAGAATCATATTGCAGGTAACTCAAGAAATTGAAATACTACCAAGGATAAATAGCAAAGTGCTTGGTATTGGTTATTCAAAAAATAGAATAGTTTGACAGGGACTACTTCATAAGGACCATACCAGAAGGAACAAATTTTTTTTAAGAGAAAAGGAACAGAATTGTTATGACAGTATATGCAAAGTTACATGTCATGTGCCAAACTGGCCTCCAAAATGAGTTTGATGGGGGGCATTCACAACAGCTGTCTCAGCTGACCTCCCCAGCTTTTTATCACATTGTATATGAGAACATAACAGCCAGCCTGGCTGACTTCACCAGTTTTTACCATACCCTATACAAAAACATAGCAACTGTCACAGCTGGTTTCACCAGCTTTATTGTGCCACATATGAGAACACAATGAATCCAGCCAGAGATACTTTTAGCATTGATTCTCCAAGAATAGTTGCAATAATTTGGTACCCTAACTTCAGATTCTGTTGACTCAGATGCAAGTCGTACTGCTCATCAGTCATCAAACATATCCATCTCGGAATAAATTTGTAATTTGATGACAGAAGTACAGCAGTAGGAGAAGAAAATATAGTATTGCAGGGAATATCCATGGTTTCAATTCAAGAGCATTGTTGACAGAAGTCCAGCTGTAAGAGCAGAAAACATAGTATTGCAGGGAATAGTTGAGGTTTCAATTCAACAAAGGCAAGTACACCTGAGCCAACTTTCAAGAACAGAATATGAATGTGTCAGTACCTGTTGGCTCTGCGGCTGCTGCTGTTGAAGCGGCTCCTGTGGTTGCTGCGAAGATGTCTGCTGCATCTGGGAAGTTTCCAGATAAGTTAAATTCCAGCAAACTAGAGCTAATAAGCCTAATATCACGCTACAACTCGATGCAATGAAAGCATATATCTCAAGAAAGCCAACCTTCATCAGGTAGTCTTGGTCTGGTCTGATTTTTGGGGAACTGAATTGCATAGGTGAACTAACGCACCTATCAGTTCCAGCAGGTTGCCCGTCTTTACCGTTTAACCCGCCTCTGGCCAATGCTGTAAATCTGTGGGGATCCATATCCCCATAATTAGAAGAGTTGCTAAGGTTCCCTTGTGCTTGGGCCTGTGCTAAGAATTGCTGCTGTTGTTGTGGTGACATAAGCTGGAACTGTGATTGTGTCGAAAGAAATGGCTTCTGCATTTGAGCACCTAAATTCGGTCGCAGTTGGTCAATTCCCTGTGAGATGGTATCGTCAATATTGATAGCCAGTTACATTCCAAATAAAAATATGAAGGTAATAGATTATAGCAGAGCTTACAGCTAATGGCCAGCCCTTCAAGGGTAAACCGCTCACGCCTTGGTTCAGTCCTGTTGAAAACAGAAGGCAACTCAAGAAAGAAGAATATACCAAAGCACAAATGCACTAGAGTCCTCATTAACCCGCCCAAACATCCACCAAAAAGAAAAATGTAGTAAGCTAATTACTTGGCATCATATCCATCTGTTGTAAAAAGCAAACGCTAACCACACATCATAATCTTAATGATCAAAAAGTTAGTACAAGCCAACTAATCGACGTCTCATTTTAACATAAGGACTAGTTTAAAAATCACAGATCAAATGAACAGCAATACACGACCCAACCAACTTGAAAACATAAGCTGATATTAATGCCTCCAGTCACAAATAAGAAAAGATCTAGGTTGCATAAAATCAAAATTAAAATATCTAAAATTGACCATCAATACCATTTTTTATTTACATAGAACATTTGAGAATTGAGATATTAATAGACATTCTCAAACAGTATTTAAATAATACTACTACAGTTGCTATACTCTTCAAATATATTACGACAGAAACTAGCGCCCGAAGCTACGTTTCAGGGACCATGCTTCCATGCTTATGTCCAAAACGCCTATTAATTGTTACTGGAGGAGTAATACATATCCAATGGACGAAAAGTGGAGAGCTAGATTCGGCAACATAGGAGGACGTCATAACATGGGGAAAAGGCACACCTGTGCCACCCAATCCAGTTTTCGGCTGAATTAGTCCCTGTCCGTACAAGGATGATGGATCCATGGGCAATGATCTTTGGGATACTCCCATGTTACCCTCACTCTTAATGTCCTGTTAGAAAAAAATTTTGGGATATTAGCACATTCTTTTAACAAAGTAGCGGAAGATACAAGATGGGACCAACAACCCACAAGTGTTTGCTGATTCCGCGCCTGGATTTGCTGCAGAGTTGTGGACACATTCCCAGGAGTTCCAGGAACTAATTGCCTGTTTTCAAAAAAAGTGATAAGTTTAGTGAGCATGCTACAGACACATTCATTTTAACTTCTCCCCTACTTTGTTTGTCCAAGTGTATACAAGAGATGAGGGGGATCACCCTGCATGGTTTGTTGCAGCTGACTTAAGAAGAGCCATTCTACTAGCATCAAGAAGCTGTGATCCCTCAGAGTCCATAGAGTGAGGGTGCTTCAAGCGCTCTTCATACATCTTGGCAGCTAAAACGCTAGCTGTTGATGGCCCCAAAATTCCATCAGAATTCAATGAACTTATAGGACCATTAAGTGAAGGATGGCTTGGATTAGTTCGCTGAAGTTGAGCATGTCTTTGCATGAGTTGCAACTGCTGTATCTGCATCTGCTGCTGGTGCTCTCTTGCTTTTATTTGCTGCGCCTACATTTCCAACAGAGATACAATCAATGAGATCAAAATCACAATTAATGCACGGTGCATTAAGCAATTCCATTTTGTGTTTAAAAAAAGAAAACAGTCCCATGCTACCTCTAGGTATGCAGCTGCCACCTCAGAATGCTTCTCATTAGTTCTTGCGATGAAGATATCCCAGAAAACAGACCACCACTCAAAGAGAAACCCTCCAGGGGCATCAATTGCTGCATCACAGTTTGCAAGTCAAGTAAAATACAATGATAATAGGGATGACTCTTGTATAAAACAAAGTAATGGAGAGAGTTCCAACTGCCAAATAAATCACATGAAGAAGATTTTTGGGTGTGGAAGCATTTGTTACTAATCTGGACATCAAATGGCAATGGTCCGTACCATTTCACTCTTTTAAGTTTCTAAAGGACATTTGCAGTAGGTTTGGCACCGTGTTCCTGTTGTATTAGCTAATGCCTAATCCTACAAAGCATCAAAAGCAATATGCCAAATTATATCGCTACTGCTTCCCATTTTCTTGTTCCCACAATGCTGAGTCATTGGCCATGAGGATGCTATTAGAACAATGTGGTTTCTACTTTTTAGAAACATAATAGAGAAAGTGTGGTTTCTACTTTCTAAAAGTTGCAGATACCAGATCTGATATACAAAATGCAGTTTCTTTATCAGATAGTTGAGCTCTGCATGTAAATTTTTGGCTTCATCTTGTTTACCACAACTTTTTTTATCTTTCGTTCAATAGGATAATGAATAATTATAATATTAAGCTAAATCACTAACGGTAGCTTATTGGCACGTAGTGACAATGTGTCAGCACGCATCATGTTTACTACAAGAACAGAAGCCATGCTTCTGCTTTGCAACAATATCCAATCTATCCATATGGTAATACCATGCATATGGTACAAAATATGCATGCAAATACACAATTATCTAAATCAATATACACCTGAGAAATTAGAAAGAAAGTAAACAAAAAGGTAATGATGTATATCGTCTAGATTTCTAAATGAATTAGATATCAACTGGAAAAGTTCATAAACGGAATCATGACAAATAGATTTAGTTAGATTGCTTAGTTACCCCCTTCGTCGAAATTCATATGCATGAGCATGAAAAATAATAGCTAACGACAGGTCTTTTCTCTGGCAACGAAACAAAATCCTCAGACTCCCCACGAAACTATGCACTCTTATCATCACTCCAGCTTAAAACTACAAAATTACTTTGGAGGTCCTCTGGCCAAATTTTACATCAAATTCTCTAAACCTCTTTAAATTTCGAATCCTCTACTCACATTTGGCTGAAAACCAGTCTACAGAAAAATCCATGTTCCAAATCACAGGCCCTATCTCAGGAGGAAAAACAAAAAACACCAAATCGACACTGTGTCTCAAATTCGAAGTCAAGCTCCAACTCCAAGGCTGCCGCTCACTTCAAAATTTGAATTCACGTCCCCGGAAAATAGCCGAAATTTTGTTGCAGATAAAACCCAAACAGAAACAAATACGAAAGACGAGGTAACAGAGGCAGCGGCGAAGATTACCGACTGGGTCAGCAGCGACCTTCCCCTCCGTCATGAACGCCTTCGCCGTCGTCTGCAGGTTCCGCTTCAATAGATAGTCATAGATATACACATCGAGCCTGCACCGGAAGAACCGGAAATCAATCCCTGTTGAACAGGAGAAAAAAGTTAATAGAAACCAGCCGGAAAACAAATCAAAATCACTCACATCTTATCCGCTTCCCAGTTGCTCTGCGCCATTCTTCAGCCGTGACAAAACCGACGAAAAACAACCAGAAATTAGCAGCGAAGCCAGGCGAATCGGTCTCAAACTTGTGCGGATGAAGGGATCAGAGCCCACATTACCGATTGGAGGCGATCTCGGGACCCAGAAGTCACAGAAACAGCACCAGAAGAATCCCACAACAATCCGCGACGAGCCGCCCGGCCGGCGGCAAGCAGGGATGATCCAATGCCTGACCGGATGTTGCCGCGGGGCGTTCGCAGCGAGCCCGGAGCCCAAGGAGTGGGAACTGTTGGGTGGAATGGAGTGTGCGCGCTACGCCGGTGAGAGCTCGGCCCGTCTTGCTCGCACCGCTTCGGAAGAAGCGGAGTCACCGCTACTAGCGGAGAGAGAGAGAGAGAGAAAAGGGAGAGAGATGAATAAAGAAGATGAGGAGGCGGGTGTGGGCTTGGTCCGGCTCGGGACGCCGGCCCCAGGTTCGGATGACAGGCAGGCGCCAGAGATCTTTGTAACTTCATCCTTGACTCAATTGCTATTTGCGTATTTATTTTTCACACTCCATACAATATAATTTACACTACATATTTCTCAAATGAATTTTAGATCTTTTTTGGAATGCAGAATTTTACATAAATTAGTTTAATTTTACAGAAAAACACAGATAACAAAAAAAAATCTCGTGTTTCAAAGAGGCCTTATGACATTCCGTGTTAACTTCCCTTCAACATATAATGATAGCTTTGTAACTATCAAAGACATCGACCCATTAAACATTGCATGCATGAAGACATAAAAAAAAAAGAGCTTTTATAAAAAGTTATTAGATTCATATCTATAACACATGACATGGTATTTAGAGTTTTATTTTGATTTGATGTTTCGTTGTCAATGGATAGGGTTTCGCGTTTGAAATTGTTGACGGTTCAGGGTCCAAGTGCAATTATCACAAATAGGCTCGGATCAGAATGAGGAGGCTCGGAGGCGTGGGGATCGGAGCGCTTGATTAGGTCCGGATTGCCATGTTTTGTTTGCTGGTGCACAGGCCAAAACACCAAACACGGAGAGCAGCCAATTATACGGTGAAAAGGATGACGTGGCCGTGATTGGTTGGACCAGACGAACGCACGCTGTTTGCGCGGGGTGTGTGACCTTCTGCAACGACGGTGTCTCACGCACGTTTGGGGTTTCTCCGTCATTCCGTTTTGATCCTTGCAGTCTAGAAAAATCCAATTTTTAGTGACAAGAACAAATACTGTTATTATCATTTCTAGTGTTCTGGAAATACCATATGAGCTGTGGCACAGAATACAGGACTGGATGTGGTCCGAAATTCACCGAATACAAGAATTTTTTAAAGTTTTATCAAAAATAGTTTAATTTTACAGAAATATGTAAAAAAAAGAAAATGTCTTCCATTGCAATGTTATACCGTTCAAAACAACCATCTAACCTACTGCCTCTGTCTTTAAATATAAGCATTTTTAAATTTAAGCAAAGTCAAACTTTTTTAACTTTGACAATTAATAATATAAAATTAATGATATTTTATTATATATAGATCATGTTATTAAATTTTTTATAAAATATATTTTTATATTTAGAGACGAAAGAAGTATTACGGAAGCCGTCTATCTTCGTCAAACAGTCTAGATCATTCCATCTCATCCCATCACCCCACGCACGGTCAGGCTGCCCGCATGCGAGTGACGCTTGATTGGTTCGCAGAGCACTGTCAGTCAAGTTCTGCGCGTGCAGCAAACAAGTGTTTGATAGCGTGTACGCCGCGCCTGCGTCGCATGTTCGGATATACGAAGAAGCTCTCGACCTGACTCGTGAGGAACGAAACTTAATTTTATTTCTTCGGAGCCTGACCCGTGCGACGCTGGCCAACGAAGATCTGGCTCCTGAGGTACGGGCCTGGTCGCGTTGAGATGGCATCCAATCATGCCCGACATAGATACACAAGTGAAGCAAGGACTCGACTTTTTTTTAATTTTCTACTAGCATGTTTTGATTATTCCAAGTGGGAAAGAATGCGAAAAGAACACATATTTCTATTGTCTCTTTCGTATTCCACCGATCCGTTTGGTTGGTAACTGGCTGAACATTAGTCAAACGGCTCGTCTTTTTCACTTATTTTCTCATGGAGTGGTGGAATCGCCGTTGAATGGGTTGATGTTTGTAGTTTTGATGATTCGTGATGTTAACGCCGTGCCTTGCTAATATCGTACAACGAGTTATCGCTGTCCATATAAAAAGTGGTTAGGCTGTGATGCATCCACGTTTCAACTTTAACCAACAAAACCTGCTTGTCACATATAGAGATGAAAATTGCTACATCATCAACTAATTTATTTAGTTGAACAAAAAGACGTTTGAAACACAGATTTCACAGGAATTTTACAAGAGTTTCATAAGAATCAATTATAATTATAAGAAAAATTCCTCCTTTCCAAACTGAGAACTAGCGGACTATGATCCTCTGCACAGTCGACTCCACACACTAACCCAATGTCAACAAGGCTGTTTGATCCACATAATCAATTATAGCGTGTAGTAAGACTGCAGACGATCTGCTCTCTAATTTAGCCCCTTCTCCAAGCAACCGCCAGAACGCAAACAAAGATTCGTAGAAGCAGACCACATACACACAGATCAATCATTTGCAGAACACAAATTTAACGTATCATGTTAGATTAATCATCCAATGGATGGGCAATTCGGCAGCAATTTGACAACCAAAATAATAAGGCAAACCTCATTTTTCATACGGCAGCAGCAACATACTAGACCAGCATAGGAAATTCTAAATCAGCTGGAAATGAATCCTTAAGGCTGTTTGCAAGTGCGTCCGAAGCCGTTCAGCTCTGCTGCATGGTGGCGCCGTCGCCGTGGCGCTCCATGACCCGGCGCATCGCCAGCGCCGCCGCCTCGCTGGCCCGCAGCGTCCCGCTCGCCATGATCGCCGTGAACTCCTTCATCACCTCCTCCTGCACCTTGCCCCTCGCGCTACCGAGCGGGTCAGCAGGAGCGGTCGCAGCCTTTGATTCCTTCGCAGCCTTGTCCTTCGCTGCCGGCGCGGGGGATTCGCGCTTGGATTCAGAGGTCGCGACCGCGGCCGCGGCAGCCTTCTCAGACGGGGACGGCAGAGACACGGACGCTGGGGTAGGCACGAACTGCGTCGTCTCCGGCGCCGTGTTGCTGCGGAGCGTGGCCTCGAGGTTCTGTATCATGGGCATGATGAGCGGGCCCATGGGGCTGGACATGACCTCGGCCGGGAGGTTGAGGATGTAGTCGGGGATGCCGGCGCCGACGAGGAACTGCGCCACCTCGTTGCTGAAGTTGTTGCAGTTGTGGGTGAGAAGGCGGTAGGTCTCGGCCGTGTACCGCGGCGCGATGTCGCGGAGGTAGTCCTCGAACACCTCGCGCGGGATGTGCGTGACGCCCAGGTCCACCGTCCGCAGCGGCCGCCCGTACGGCGTCGCCCCCGCCGGCGCCGACTGGATCCCGCCGCCGAAGAAGTACTCCTGCCCGTACACCACCAGGCCGGTATGCCTACGATGAAACCGCGCCACGATTGCTGGTTAGACAGAGTAAATTCGTACCGAGATGGTTGGGATTCGATCCGAGGAGAAGGGGAACGGCGAGCTTACCAGATGGCCTCGATGGGCTTGCCGAGGAAGGAGGTGGAGAGCTGCCGCGCGAGGCCGTTGCTCAGGTCGTACACGTTAAGCGTCACCTTGTACCCTTCCTGCCGCCATTAACAACCACAACCATGCCAGTCAGACAAGATCTCATCACCTCCCCCCCCCCCCCCCCCCCCCCCCCCCCCCCCCCCCCCCCCCCCCCCCCCCCCCCACGGCGCCCGCCGCGCCGTGCAACTGAACCTAATTGATGGCGGGAACCAAACAACAAATGATCGAGCAATTGTAAAGGACGGCGAGCCTACCTCCGCCATTGTTGAGCCGATCTCCGTGGAGATTGCAAGGAAATCTCGCGACCGCCGGAACCAGGAAGAACACGGAACAGAGGCACCAAACAAAACGCGTGGATCTAGGACTAGGACGGGGTTGGGAGCAATAAATAAAGCAAAGCAACAGAGATTATATTAATGCAGGAAGCTTCTGGAGTCGTCTGGTCTAAATTGGAACGCGCGGGCATGCACGAGACCTGCCGACTGCCGTGTGGCTGCGTTATGGGAGAAAGCGATACGGTTTGTTCCGGGAGTGCGGGGCATAAGCCTTTAAATTTGACTAGTCCGAGTACTTTAGAACGTGCGGATTATTTCCATTTACTAATATAAAATTAAATTGATTTATATAAAATTTTTACATTTCAAAAGAATCTAAAATAAAGGAAGTATCATCATAATGATGACATAATACATGCATTCATTATTCTCACCATATCATATCGCACGGAAACTAAGTCTTCTTTGAATTGGAGAAAAAACTTGTATTTTCTTTATTTTCCCTGTCAAGTTGAACTGATCTTGTAAAATATTTATGTGGTTCCTATAAAAATTTTACATTTCAAAAGAGTCCTTACAATATGTCAATATCATATTACTCATCATGCCGAAAGGCTAGTACACTTTACATCAAAGAAACTCCACAACAGAGACGCACCGAGCAATAATTGTCAATATAAGTATTGGTAAACGCTAATTTCCTAAAGGAAAAATTGTGCCTAAGGTGGTTAAGCGAGACTGACACTTTCAGACTCTTACCATTCTTCACGATCGTTAATTTGTGCATGTGTTCACTACACTACACTATACCTTCAGGACGCAGCGAGTACCTATTTGCTTACAAATGGTTTCCGCTGTGCCAACACTGCCAAGCAAAAATGGACAATCAATATCACTTGCCACGTACGGCCTCAGCCGAAATTGTCTGCAGGATGTCAATGGAACACGATTTGCAAGGCTGTAAATGAAGCAAAAATGACCAAAACACTAGTGCAAGGCTGCAACATACTTCAGAGATACTGCTGAAGGAGGTTAGTTGAAGTGTTTTTGAGTCTGCAGCTCATTCCCAGATGGACATCTCCAAAAGTGTACCTGAGTGCACAATTAAAGTGACATTGCCAAAACATATGAAATGGAAAAATAGGAAACGATGGAACAGGAACACGGGGTTGCAGACCTGTATTCGCAGTGTTCTGGAAAGGCACACCGAGCCTTTGCATAGTCCCAGCGACAATCTTCGTTTCTTAACGGACCACGAAAAGCTGTTTATGAACATTTGTTAGTGACCTACAAAATTGAGTCCAAACACGGAATAATCATACACTTCTATAGTTCAACTTGTGAAGCAAACCTTTTGTCACGAATTTCGATTTTGAATCAGGGTGCATATCATGCCACATTTCTAGCCACAATTCGCGCATTAGTACTGGCATCCTAACAATATTCCTGTGGTTTGCTGTTAACAGTACATCATTAGTTACAGTGAGTGAAGAAGATATACCCAACTGTGTAAACATGCATTATGCGCTAAAAAGAAATACCTCATAAATTTCTAAGGGGATCCTTGCAGGAAAGTTATGCAATAATGGCAGTTGGCAATTAATAAGGAAAAGCGCAACAACCAAAGTGTGATATAAATTAGAAAAGACTAAATTTCAATAACCTACAACTATCTGCACCTATATATCAAAAACCTATAACTTTTGAAAGCAATTTCAGTAACCTACAACTATTTGTCACCCTTTTATCACAAAGCTACAACTTTTAGAAATCCTAAACGGGAGAGGTTTTTGGGCCCATCCGTCATCGACAGCCCCCAAAAATACACCCTAAAAGGTGCTTTTTGGGTCCAGCTAAAAAAATTAGAGTATATTTTAATCATCTCCTCTAACAGTTCTCTTAAATATGTCACAATATATTTTAAAATTAGACTGCTGATCGGTCCCACAGTTAGTTGCATACGAGATGGAATTGGAGCGACTTGGCCAAAATTTAAAATATATTGTAACATATTTAAGAGAATTGTTGGAGGAGATGATTAAAATATGCTCCAACTTTTTTTTAGCTGACCCTAAAAAGCACCTTTTAGGGTGAATTTTTAGAGATGTTGAAGATGCTCTTATTCGGCTGCCCATTCGGTTGGTGCCCCTCCACCTCATCCTGCTTACGTGGCATGGGCCCAAGTCGTCAGGTGGGTGTGCAGAACAGGGAGAATGGTGCATGCTGTCGATGACAGGTGGGCCCAAAAACCTCTCCCGTTTAGGATTTCTAAAAGTTGTAGCTTTGTGGTAAAAGGGTGACAAATAGTTGTAGGTTACTGCAGTTGCTTCCAAAAGTTGTAGGTTTTTGATATATAGGTGCAAATAGTTGTAGGTTATTGAAATTTACTCAACAAACCCTAGACCCGTACCTTTATCAAGCTCCCAAACTGCTGTTCTCCATCCTGGAATACTTTCAGCATCTTCATAGTAGGTTATATACTTCACATGTGGAGCTCTCATCATGTTTGGGAGTATATCCTCGCCATGATGGTGTTCAACATTCATGCGTGTTTGTAAGTCAGAACCATCATGTTCTACCTGCAAAAAGTGCCACAATTTGGAAGATGCATCAAAATTTTGATAATACAGGATAAGAACAAAGAATGATGGTTCATTCATCCTGAAAAGGATATAAATATCCAGGCCTCATGTATTCCATGCTCAGACACAAAACAAGCAGAATGCAGAAACGTGATACCTGTGGGGCCCTTGTTATGTTCACTTTGGGGCCAAGCCAATTCTTGCACCATGAGAGAGAGTTGTAGGATACCTGCCATGAAACAGCTAATTCAATTTCTCAAACAAATCAGTTTAGATAATTCAACAAATATGTTGATTTGGAGTAAGAATTCCATTTGGCAAGACATACCGTTCCATCACCACTGATATTGTTAGGCTTTCCAGAAATAGAATTACCTGATCTGGTAAGAAAAAGTAATGTTATAAAGGAACTGTCATGCGGAAAAAAGGGAATGACATTTTACCAGCCATTGCAAATTTTACAATCCCTTATCTGCCAGTCAGCGAGACAGGGGGACCCACATGTCATCCAGATACTCAATGGCAAATAAGCGATTGCATACTTTGTGCTGGCAAGTAAGGAAAAACCTTAACATCTTATACTTGTATTAATAAAAATAAGGATTTAATTGTTTTATCCAGAAAAAAAGAAAAAACCTGAAACGAAAGACTATACATGTATGATACCTGCCTTGACAGTAGGGACCCTTCAAACTCATAAATCACATCAGTTATTATCCAGTTATCTGGATATGGTTTGCCACTTGGTGCAAAGTAGTATCCAACCTGCTTGATTGAAAATCATGAATCACAGGATGTAACTGGTTTAAGTAGCAAGATATTTTATAAAGAAAATTTCTAAGTTATACCTCTGTCTTTAAATCAATTCCATAAATGCAAAATATATTCTTTATTGGGGGTCTCTCCCAGGGTGTGAGAGGATTGAGAACTGGGTCACCCTGGTAGTACCTGAGATCAACATAAATCAAAGAACTTGGACTTAGAAAAAAAATTGATTATTACTACTTGGTTGGTGCATTCCTATTGTCATAAGCATGCCAGAGCCAGTAAGTTGGTATTCTGTTTGAAGATAGTGAATTTAAGAAATATGTTGTAGCAGCATGGGTCACAAGCATGCTTGATTCCATGCCTAACCTTTTGATTTACAAGACAAATATGTATACTACGTTCTCTAAAAGACAAGAATATATGTTTGACTCCGTAGCTAAACTGTTCTGGACAAGCTGAGTCATATGAATCTTATCAACTTGTAGCATATTTTTTGCCTAAATATAAGACTTACTTCTCAAGCTGATATAGAAGTGCCTTGCTCTGAGGGTCGTACTCCTCTATTGATTTAAACAAAGTACCATCAGAAACTTCTCTAGCGGAAAACGACAAGAGAGTTGGCTTTCCACACTCCATTATCGATGTCATGTTCTCAGTTATATCCGTAATGGATGGGTATGCCGGGATATCTGTTAAGGATAAAGCAGTAAACAAAAGGTAGGCCTGCTTAGAGAAAGCAAAAACATACACATCACATAAAGAAACAAAGTGTTTTGTAAAAAAGAACCTCGAGCTGTAGGAACCTCAATATTGACGAGGTCTGTGGGCCATCCAGAGTAGTGTGAAATATATTCCATTTCATCACATTGTTGTCTATGTGCACACCCTCCCTTTCCCTCAAAAAAATTCTTCCAGTATATATTATCAGCTTTGCAGTACTTGGAAAACGGCATAAGCCATAAAGACGAACCAAATGAATTGAACATTAATCGTGCTGTCCCCTGAAAACAAGTTAGTAGTTCTAGATGAGTTAAAAACGTTGTAGAAAATTATACAGACAGATGTGACAAGAAAAAATAGAATTCTGAATGGACAACAGTGGCATCTATGAAGTCGGGGCACAACTGGGTTCCTTCATGATAGTATCTAAAACACAAAATAACACAGTATGCTCGACAACACAAAAAGGAACCAGCTCCAAACCTCATGTGATATAATGAACATTTAGACCATAATTTCAAGGTTAGGAGCCTTAGATAAAGCATCAAGAGCAGAAGGGCAGGGAAAAATATGCACCTACTACCCTTACAAAGCTACATAATATGGAAATAAATATACTAAATATAACAAGACAAACTGCCATCTGCAAAACCATAAACTCAGCAATGTGTTGGAAAAATAAAGTGCTGAACCCTGTAATAGCACAACAGGCACCCAATGCTAGGAATTATTGAGGTGAAATAAAATTCATAGCAAGAATGACCTCACTGACTGGAAGACCAAAAGTTGCTCCAGAAAGTGCTCCTCTAACCGCTTCAATAGATCCCAAAAGAGGAGCACCTGAAAGCAATAAAAAAAACAGAGTGTGAAGACAAAAGATAGCGACGGTACAGAATTAGAGTTCTTGCTGGTTAATATACCAACTGCAAAGTATGCATGTATATGTTCATCAAGCCATTGGATGTAGTGCTTGGGAGCAATTTCTAGTTTCAACCACTCCAGAAAGTATCGAAACACATTGTTTCCCATTGAATGAGCAAACACCAATGATGGTCCACCTCGAAGTTTTAAAGCAACTTCAAAAGTTAATCTGCATAAAAAAAAAGGATTCATAACAATCAAAAGCCACATTCTCTCCACAACAACTTCCCCTGCATTACACACCTATTCTAAGCACGGATTCTTTTTCAGTTTTAGCAAACCCATGTTTGATCGAACAAAATTAATACAAGACATGACAAATTTAAAATTCCATGACCAAAAAAAAATTATCATTAAGTGATTGGCCATTTGCAAGTGGAAAGCTCCTATGAAGTTATATAGTTTAAACTGCTGGTATAAGAAATAGGTCATTAATAATATAAATGATTGAAACCTAATTCTTTTCTGTAGTTTTTATTGTACATAAAATATCTTTTTATTTATTCATACATATGCCTACAATTTATGTAAAAGAACTGCCTATATACTAGGCATGTACTCCCTCAGTTCTTAAATTGTTGTCATAGGACAGCAAATTTTAGTTCAATTTTGAACTAGACTTATCTTCCTAAGGACATCAATTGAGAAAGGAGGGAGTACTTTCAAAGAACCAAAAAAGGCCAATCGGCTGAGGAATCCGATTGCTACATAACAAGATGAGTCAAGCGTTACAAACTTTAATTTGTGGAAGTACAGATCCCTCTCCTCAAGTATTGACGGGGGCAGCCTCCAATCATAAGGAACAGCAATAATAGCATTAGCTTCAATACCAAATTCTACACACCATTTGACCCATTCTTTCCATACTGAGGAGAGAGGACCTGAAACCTTGCCCAACAAAAACACATTAGATAAGCTTAAATTGTTGTCTTCCAAACTTTGATTTTAAATAAATAGATGCAAGGGATAGTTCCACATCCTGGCATCATGCGGAGTAATGAATATGAATACATGTACCCAAACAATATAATTCCATGAAACTTCAAAAATCACCATCAATGCCACAATCAGAGGATATTTCTATTTGGTAACAGATGCACATAGATTTGCAGTAAGATGCAAAGCTTTGGAACATCTTGTTATCAGGAACTAGCCCTGGAGGTCGGAGCATTACTCAACAGTTCAACTTGTGTCATTTCATCCCCATTATATTGAATGATCACATATTCTGCTGGAGAATTGTGCTCATACAAAATATTTTTTCACCTTTATTTTACACCAGAAGTAAGACATGGTTCATTCCTAACTAGTAAGTAGTCATAACAACTTGCCACTACAATTCTTTGGTACAAAATCTCTGAACTGATGTCAAAATCAGATACAGATAGACTTAATCTCTTAGTCACGGTGGACAGTTTAGCCAGAACATGCAAAACAAAACTATAAACTTCATTTCCTTCACCATAGAAGTCTGATACACTCTATAAATTGTTAAATACTAATATATTATATCATATTATAGGCAATTTGGTGCTGCAAAACTCATGCATTAAATTCTGAAATTAGTACTTAGCAAACCAAGTAAGGTATAACTTTACCTGTTATGTAACCAGGGTCCAGCTCTGTGATTGCGGAAAGACCACTATCGGGCCTCGATTTGCACTCTGGATGGTCTGTCTGATTATAAGGTTCAAGCAGCATGCATTTAAGCCAGCAATTTACCGCAGAGAAAAGCTGCACCATATGGAACATGTCAAAACCAGCAGTTTTGGATACCAGCCTAGTAAGTAGTATATACTATATAGCCTCTACAGTCCTTTACACTTTCCCTTTTAAATATGGCAAACATCACAGCATACCCTAGCGTAGTTTGGGATGAACAAGACATTCTCTTGTTATGGAATTAGAGACGTATGGTAACTCATACTGTCATTAAATACTTTTTATTAGGTGATTCTAGTAAAAGCGTGGACACCAGCAAAGCTAAGCTTTCTTTTGCTGCTGGAAAAGTGAGGATGGAAGTTCAAGCAGTTGGTGACATTGTACGTATCCAAGGATTTCATGACTTTTTTGTTGGACTTGCCTTTCTTGGCACTCATTTCCAGAGAGAATTATCCTGTTTAGTTCCAGATTTTTTCACAAAAAACGGGTCCTCTGTGAAAATCTACAACAGGACGACAACTGAGAAATAAGCAAGTGCAAAGACAGGCCGATGTCTAGGCTGCTCATAGTGAATCTGTCGCGTATGAGTATATCTAAATCACGCAAACAAACAAATAACCAGACCTATTATGAGAAGGCAAATCAACCCCCAACATGACAACATTAATAAAACTAGCATTAGCAAGGCCGGGATCTGATGATACGAGATAAGTAGGTGGGACGGGACAGGTAGGGAGTTGGACCTTTCCAGTGTCGAGCCAAACGGAGTCGAGGGGGTTGAAGTCGAACGGCGAGTAGGGGCAATCCAGCACCGACCACGCGCGTAGCTGCGTCGACGCGAACCCCGGGATGATAATCCCCGACAGCTTCCGGTAGTCGAACTCCGCGCCGCCGTCGGCTCCGGCGACTCCCGCGGCGCACGCCGCCGCCACAGCCACTGTGACCAACGCCGCCGCAACGGCGAGGTCGCCGCGCCGGCGCCGCCGTCGAGTCATCACGGGCTGGCGCCTGGCGGGCGGGGTGGTCGTTCCGGTTGGAAAGGACCCGTGCTGCGCGTTTTGCGCGTGCGACAGGAGTCAGGACTCGTGTGTGAGTGGGCGTGGCGGTGATCCGGGCCGTTCGTTCCGTCGGGGACAGTTGGGATCTCGGTATCGCGGCGTGGGGCCCAGCGCGTGGGAAAAGGTCGGACGGAAGCGGCCGAGGAGCGTCAGTTGGCGTCGTGCTGGTCATCTGAGCCGTCCGTTTGCCCAGGGTTTCTTTCCAATTGGATGGCTTTTCGAGGAGGATGAATCCAAGGTCCAACTGGGAGATGTCAGAGTTGGACTGCCAGTTCCCGGCCACCTGGGTGAGCCACGCGTCGGCGCAGTCTGACCGTGGGCTCGGATTATTAGATTGGGCCCATCATTGTGGCCAACTGGGCCCAGCCCAACAAATTGGTTGCATTCGGACCAAGCTCACACACACACAAACCATGCTATAACAAATCTTCATATATTAAACGTCGTGCGTTCTCTCAACTCTCGTTGTGACATGTAAAAAAAATATTAACCGTCGGATTAAAATTTAACAGTGAATATTAGAAAGGATAAAAAATAGATATTAAGAAAGAAAAAAAAATTCTTTCTCCGGTCAACGTAAAAGCGTGCTTCTGCTCGGCAGGAACAGGTATAAACAGCTGTGCCATCGTAATATATTAAAGCGCAAACGTTTTCTAATAGCTCGCCACGTCACCTTAAAAAATATTAACCGTCGGATTAAAATATAATGGTAAATATTAGAATAGAGAAAAAAATAAATATTAGAAAGAAGAAAAATATCCTTTTTTTCGTTCAAAATTTCTACTCGGCGAGAGCAAACATGAACCGTCATACCGATATAACAGAAGTACTTATAAATTTATTCTACTTCTATACGTTGCAAGTATATGCTACAATTAAATATCTTTATATGTTATAAAAATGTATATTTAGATATTTTAAATTGCTTTATCTTCTAAAATGCTCTTTGATTACTATGCTATAGATTCAATAAAACTATTCCAAAAAATATAAAAAACGTCTTATAAATTTATTCTATTTCTATGTTTTGCAAGTATATGCTACAATTAAAGACATTTATATGTTAGGAAAATATATATTTTGATAATTTAAATTAAATTGTTTTATCTCCTAAAAATGATTTTTATTACTATGAGAACTAAGATTCAATCTTTTTTTCTGCTTGCAACTCCGGTTTAAAAAAATAGTAGTTTTGGACACAATATTTTAATCTAACATTACCAATATAAATTAAAAATAATTTTGAATTTATTAAGTTATAAAATTAGAAATAATTTGTTTTAAAAATATTTTCTTAAAAATGTAAGGATGCTACTTTTTATTAAATATTTTATAAATAACAAGGGTCACATTTATGCTTCAAAGACCATGTCCGCAACTTTTTTTTTGAAAATATATTTATAAAATGTCATGATATGCATATCAAGGCAACTATACTTCTATTTGTTAAATAATAAATTTAAAATATATTGCTTTAAATGTCGTGCATTTTCTCAACCCTCTTGCGCCACGTCACTAAAAAATATTAACCATCGCATTAAAATCTAACGGTGGATATTAAAAAAAAGAAAAAATAGATATTAAGAAAGACAAAAAATCTTTTCCCGGTCAACGTAGGAGCGTGCTTTTACTCGACGGGAGCAGATATGAACGGCCGTGCCATCGCAATATATTAAAGCGCAAGCGTTCTCTGCTAGATCGTTGCACTACGTCACCCTAAAAAATATTAACCGTCAAATTAAAATATAACGGTGGATATCAAAAAGAAGAAAAAAAATAGATATTAAGGAAAAATCCTTTTCTCGGTCAAAGTAGAAATGTGCTTCTACTCAATGAGAGCAGGCATGAACGACCGTTTCGATATAAGAGAAGTTCTATATCTTGTAAGTATATGTTACAGTTAAAGATCTTTATGTATTATAAAAATGTATATTTAGATACTTAAATTGTTTTATCTTCTAAAAATACTCTTTAATTACTATGCTATAGATTCAATAGAAATATTCTAAAAGATATAAGAGAATTTCTTATAAATTTATTCTACTTCTCAATTATATGTTACAATTAAAGACTTTTATATGTTATGAATATGTATATTTAGATAACTTAAATTAAATTATTTTATTTTCTAAAAATGCTCTTTGATTACTGTGCACTAAGACTCAATCTTTTTTCCACTTACAACTCTGGTTTAAAAAAAATAGTAACTTTAGACGCAATGTTTTAATTAAATGTTGCCAATATAAATTAGAAATAATTTTAAATTTATTAAGTTATAAAATTAGAAATAATCTGTTTTAAAAATACTTTCTTAAAAGTGTACCGATGCTACTTTTTATTAAATATTTTATAGATAACAAGAGTCAAAGTTATGCTTTGAAGAACATGCCGATAACTTCTTTTTGAGAATATATTTATAAAATTTTGTCATCCATATCAAAGCAACTATACTTCTATTTGTTAAATAATAAATTTAAAATATACTGTTTTAACTAGGGGTGCACAACAAAAACATATACGAAAAGTGTGACAATTGCCGCGTAGATTTTCTAAGTTAGTTGCATTTTGATTTAAAAAAAACAATAGTCGCATTCGGACGCTAGCTGTGAAGTCGTCGCGGCAGCCGGAAGAGCAAGCTGCCATCATGCTATGGCCTGCCGGCGAGAGCAAGTTGCCATCGCGCCATCGCGTAGAGCAACTTGCATGCCGTCGCATGTGCAGCTCGTCTCTCCATGGGCACCCGAGGCAGTTTCCGTCGTGTGTGTCAGCTCCCGGTAACGCCAGAACGAAGCCGGCATTACCATACCTGCATCCATAACTTAACATGGCCATACAAAAACATATCCAGAAGTCAAGCCATGGCAGGCCACATGCCACGGCCGCTCCTCTTATCTGCACGTAGCAGCGGCATTGAGCGACCGATCACGCAGACGCACGAGCAGCTCCAGCAACCCCTCATTGATCGGCTCTCTGCGATGGACGCCGACGCCGGTTCCTTCACCGCCGCGCCCGACGAGAGCGCCGGCTGCCCGGCCTATCCGTGGCCGCAGGACGGGTAAGCGGCTAAGCGCGCGCATGATCGCATCCCCTGTTTCTTTCTTCCGAGGCTTAGAGCTACTTTGGAACGCAGGGCGCAGGGCGGGCGGAAGGTGTTCATGCAGAGCGACTGCTCCGCGTGCCACGGCATGCTCCCGTACGCGGGCCTCCGCGAGGCGGGGCCGGCGCCGGGGGAGGCGGGACCCAAGGTGGCCGAGATCGTCGTCGTCGTTAACGAGGTGCAGCCGGCGTTCAACAGCGGCGTCTACAAGCCACTGGTCACCACTACAGTAAGCGCGCATGCCGTTCTCCCTTCTCCAACTCCGCATCTTTCCGGCCAGTACTAGCTAACCTGCTCGCTCTGTTCACGGGAAACTTGCAAATGCCGCAAGAAGGCCTCCGCCGCAACAACCTGAACAGGGCTGACGGGTTGGATAAGAAGATGACGCTGCCTGCTCCTGTCTGGCTGCAGTTTCTGAAGCCATACATGGCGGCTGCTCACCACGCCGCCTGAACGACCGATGAGCGCAACTCCAGTGTCGCTGTTGGAGTCTGGCATGGCATGTATGCATGCAAATAAACTGTGACGTGTGATGTGTCCTGTTTGGGACTTTTTGTGGTTTTGTGTTGTTCTGTATCTGGTTGTCTGCGTCGTGTTGTTCACCGAATCCTACCTTACCGCGGCAATAAAACAAAGTGAAAAGAACGGGACACTGATAATGGTCTCTATCTCTGATGCAGAATGTAAACGGGTCAACAATGGATCGACTCTAATGCCCCATTGATGAATTATCAACTGTACTTAATCTGGTACCGTTTACAACATAACCGCAAATCTCGCAAAAGCGAAAATCTGTGTACAAAAGTCATTGCACAGTGGCTAACATCTAGAAATGTTCAGATCATCAAGAAACCAATCCGCGCCAACAGTTATCTGCTTAACTGCTTCTCAGTTTCTGCAGCAACGAGCCGCGTTCTTTTCTGAATAAAACTGCGTTCTGTAGCCAGGGAGCTCACGTAAAGTCATTAGTTTACTAACTGTATGCGATCATTCAGTTTCCCGTTCTGAATTAGTACATAGTGTCCCTTCTTCACGTGCTTTATTGTTACCCAAAACCGGCTGGGATTTATCTTGATAGCCAGGAAATGCTCCAAGCTTCTTTAGGCTCTCACTCTGCTTCGCAATTATCATTTCGAGGTACTTGATGTGTTCCTCAACTTGCAACTGCAGCTTTCTTTGGATCTGTAGAAAGGAAAAAACAAGAGCACGTCTTTTCTTTGGGCAGCTAGAAGTTATAAAAAAAAAAGAACCTGCACCATTCTTTTTTATTTTGAAGAATACCTCAAGTTGTTCGTAAAGTTGTTTCTGCAGGCCAATCTGAGTCCTTAATCCGTCTACATTCTTCAAGCCTCTGAAGAAAATAGAAAATTAAGATTCTGAACATAGTGTTTTTTTTCCTTAAAAACATATGTTGTATACTAGTGCACATAGAAATGGGGAAAATGGATGTAAAAATGGTTAATTAAAATTTCGTAAGGTTGGTGCATCAGTGAAAGATCATTTCACTTAACTGTGCAACAGAAACTTCATCCGTTAGGCTGCTTCTCTTTGCCAGCGCACCAGCTGGAAAAGAGGGACAAAACAGCTAAATTTTCAAAACCTATCCAACTTTCTCAAATAATAGTTTACTCCAATACCATATCCACTAAAATACAAACGGCATTAGACAGATAAAACAAACCTACCATCAGATGATTGAGTTCGATTTGTATTGCATAGAACTTCTGCAGAAGAATAAACCAGGGCTATCAGTAAAGTTGATAAGATTGCCACATAGACATTGAGAACTCAGCAGTGCTAATATAGACCTGTAGATGGCTTTTCACGTGGTATATAGTTAGACCTTTGACCTTCATAACCTTCTGGACAGCTTTAGGAGTTGCTTCTGCAGGAATAAAAAATAAATGAAATTGTTAGCGAGAGCAGACATCTGGAACATGACAGACACCAAAATAAAAGTGATCTAGTAAAACATCAGTAACCTACTTTCACTTCCACCCAGCAAGTTAACAGCTTCAACAAACTGCTCATGGAGCTCAGGAGTCCAGCGCATCCTTAACTTGGTCGGAGTGGTACTTGAAGAAGGCAAACTGCTCCGTAGTAAATGATTTTTAGGTGTTAGACTTCTTGCATCAACATCCTGCAAAAGATGAATAGTGACAACTGACAACCTCATTAAGCATTTGACATCAAGTTCTACATTTATTAATTGCAAAAAGTTTACTAATAAAGATCTTGTCCTGATACTGTTCCATAGGTAGCGAAAACGGATATCATGAGTGAAATAGGTCTAAAACCATATACCTTCAGCACTGATCCAGCCGATCCTAGAAACTGCACTGAACCCTCAGTTGAGAACCATTTATTATTCTTTGCAAGGTGGGCATTAGGATCCATCCTAATGCTGTCCTGGATTTGTTTGCCAATGGGGTTCACATTTTGTTGATTGGAATAATAAATACCTGTTGGACAATCAAATACTCCTTCCAATGGTTCTTGGTTCCAATTAATCTGTTCAGATAGATTTGGTAGAAACATCTTTAGAGAACTTGAGTTACCCTTGAATGCTGGGTGTGTTGAAGGCAATAAAGTGTCTGGATCAAATTGTTCAGTAGCATATAATTCAGAAGGAAGCTTCCCACCAGCTGATCTCAACTCATTGTAGATATGAAGATCTGAAGAGGTAAAATTGGAAGGCAATGTACATGTTGACTGGAGCACAGTCAAAGATGCACCAAATGAGGTGATAGAGCTATCAGGCAGCTCCCTCTCAACAAGAGATGGTCGATGCACTGGAAAACTAGGAAATGTCCCTTCTGAGAGTGCTGGCACTATGGTTCCCGTTGATGAATGACATGTAGAAACTCTTTCACTGTGAAGCTGATTCATGGTTGATATAGGGCTGTATGCAGTATCCATAAAATCGTCCACTTCATTCTGTTAAAATATAGCTTTGGTCACACCATCAGTGAAGTGTTGGGATATATTTCATCAAAATGTGAAATGAAAATCACTGAAGAAATAATTTTCCAGATATTGTTCAGTTAATGAGTCATGAAGGCCTGAATTAGTTTCCCCAATCCCCCTATTAGCGAGAATATGCTATAAAGTAATTTATAAGGAAATAAGCAGTTCATTTCAAACAACCCAGAGCAGAGAATTAGTAAGGCATATAAATGAGTCACACTAACCTTAGTAAAGAAAAATAAGTAGCAGTACATCAAAATCTGGTTCACATATGTTCCTCATATATGAAGTGCATAAAATTAAATATGTATCTAGGGACTGCAAATGAACTCAACAATAAGTGATAAGGACAACTCACTACAGGAGTAAATGTGTAACCTGAATTGAATTAAACCCCTACTAATAAACAGAAAGGAAAAGAATAATGGTAATCAAGAACAGCCTAGAACATATACCACCTATTACAGAAGATTTCAAGACAATAAATGTAACAAAGTAAGAAAAGAAAAGAATGAGAAAAGACATCACAGAGAGAAAACAGACAAAAGAAAGTCAAAATTGGCATCCACGCTGCTAATGCACATTTAAATTACATGCTGGTACTTACGTGTTTCTTCTGGTAAAGGATTCAAAGAAGGGATGGTTGTGCCAAGGCTTTAACCCAAAGATCTGAGACATAGATCATCAGGAGCAAATTCTTTTCTCCATTCCTTTTGTGGGTGTGGGGTAGGGAGTAAGGCCTATGAATCAGATACATCTATATGTCTCTTATATCATCAAACTAGGGTATATTACTATTTCAAATTGTAGTAACTTGAACAATATTTCTCTTATTTTAAAAGTGGGGACCTATCAATCCACCAACCATCCCCATATGTACTCCATTTAAAATCTTTTTAAATCTCAAGACAAATATATATCATGTATGCAAGGTAACTGCTAGTGTATTGTCCCTGTGAATTGAGATATATTCTACTGCTGTTGGCATGGTCCAGACATGTATGCTCTGAATCAAACTATATATTTCTCAATTAAAAACTTGCTATAAATTTGTCTTCATCAACAGAATGATAACGCTACACAGATGAATTGTCAAGATTCTGTCGGGTAACCTTCCTGGGTGAACGAAGCAAAGCCTATAATAAAGTCCAACAATGAGCTGGCAATCTAAGACCTTTCTGCAATTAGGTGCTTTGGAGTTGACAAACCCATTTTGGCATGTACCAGAGATTTCCATTGAAAAGGCTGGCCTGATGATGTGGCTGTCTGAACTAAGCTTTCAACGTTGCCATAATCCATCATATTGCATCTTCTCGATTTGAATGAAGGAGAAAGTAGCGATAAAAAACTGGAATTTCTTAAGCAGCTACTTGTTTATATTATCTAAAAAAGAGCTAATTGTTTATGTCTAAGAGATCTGATCTGATGCAGGTGGAATCTAGAAGCATTAATGGCAAAAATAATCGATGGAAAAAGAGACGAAACAAATTTATTTTCTGCCATTTGGTGATCTCCAAATCACTATCATCATTATACAAGTCATTAGTCAGAACTGACGTGCATACTGCTAGTCTCTAGAATAATCTTCTTGTTTTTTAAAACCAATCCAGCATAACAATATAGTTACCACCACTATTGAAGTGGTTATTGAATATGAAATGTATAGAGACACTGAATTCTTTCAGCAATCTCACCTGAAAGGAAGGGAAAATAACCTATATTTGGAGAATTTGGGGCACCTGAGTGCAGTTGAATTGTTAAGTTTCTTACAGTTACAATGTTGCCCCATCCATCTCCTCTGCAGGTACAATTCCTAAAACTGAAACAGTTAAAATCTCCGGATACAAACTGGTACATGATTTTAAAATGTAACCTTTTGCATTAACTTGTTTCCTTAATAACACAACAATCAGAAGGAACAGATTCATGAAACTTCTTATCTATTTTCAGAAAGGTATATATCGAACAGTTAGGATCTGATCTCTGATCCATGACAAACATTGAATTAAAATAGAGATAACAAATAAGTCAACTTAAAAGGTCAATCTATAGGTTAAGGTGATCAGCTTACCGTGGCCGCATTGGCGCAGTTGTAAGAACTGTAGGTAGGAGCCATAATATGTCTGGTTTACTCTAATGATTGTCATGCATACTCAAGAATATAATTTTCCTGTCGAAGTTCAAAGCCTTGTTTGAAGGTAGATTCTTTTCAGATCAGAAAACATAAGACTATACTACAAATCAACAATAGCAGTTTTTGTCCCGCTTGCTAATATTATGGCCCATTACACACTTTATTTTCTTGATATCTGGAAGGCATGTGCATCATAACCAACTAGAACAATGCATTCTGCAGGTGGCTAGAATACGAAGCGGCATTGCGAAGACAGAAGTCCGAAGTCTTGCTCCATACTCAATCGGAGAGAACACGCCATGCCGTCCACGGGCAGGAAGCGTGACTAATCCTGAGGGCACCGCGTAGTTGAAACCAGAGGATCGCCACTAACCTCCTCGAAGAACAGCGCCCACGGCCACCTGCGGGCATTTTTCACCTCGCCACATCTCCAAGTTGCGGAGGCAGCGGACGAGGTGCGGCCGCCGGCGAGGCCGAGGAGGTCCACGAAGCCACGCACCAGGCCACCGCCACGTGGCGCCCACACCGTTTTCCAAGCCCCTTTCTCACAATTCTGAATTCCGAGAGGACAAATGGGAAACAAGTCCTTAACTTCAAGTTGCATGCTCCACCCTATACTTGTGCGTTTTCTTCTCGGGGGTCATCACCTTGTGCAATTGGTGGTGCCCACACTGTACTACACAGAGGACCCAAGGGGCCAAATCCACTAATAACCCAAAACCCTAGGACCCCTCCACGTATAAACAAGCAAAACCACCACACACGCCGCCGCCGCCGCGCAGCGCCGTTCCTCCTCTCTGCTTCCAAGATGTCGAAGAGAGGTAAAATTTTCTTTTTCTTTTCCCATCCGATCGATTTGGTCCTCCGTGTTGTTGGCTCATGTATTGTGGTATAGTGGTTGTATTATGCGATGAGATATTGAAATGTTTTGATTTGGTCTCCTCACTACTGCACCGAGTACTCGAAATATTTTTTTTATTGTTGCGTATAATCACAATTCACAAGCTATATCCGATGCTGTGCGTGGATCTTTCCTTTTAGTTCTGTGTTAGTTTCGGTTCGTCAGATGTATGTCTTGTTAATTGTTAGATCCATTGAGGAGCTTGAGAAGTGAGCATGTTTGTACCAGTAATTTATGTTTTGATGCTTGTTATTAAGTTTGTAATGGTTGTTATAAATTGGTAATGGTAGGTTCATTTATGTTGTTCAATGCCCTGTAACAAATCTAGTGCCGGCTTTCTAGACCAGATACTAACTGTTCGTGTTGAATTTGTTTAATCTTCTCCTGATGAAGGATGTTATCAGTTTCATCTCACATTTCTCACTCTAGATTCCTTGTTAGGCTCTCTTGAGAGGATTATCAAATGATATCTTTCTTTTCAAAACTCGGGAATAATGTTTAATTCATCAACCAAGCCTGTCTGGTGTGGTTTTAGTGTGACTATTATGGATCTCAGGCTCTACAGATGCTATATTATAGGTCTTGTTTTAATGTTATCTTGTGGGTGTTCTGTTGAACTATAGGACGTGGAGGTTCTGCTGGTAACAAGTTTCGGATGTCACTGGGTCTTCCAGTGGCAGCCACCGTCAATTGTGCTGATAACACTGGAGCCAAGAACCTGTACATCATTTCCGTGAAGGGAATCAAAGGGCGCCTTAACAGGCTTCCATCAGCCTGTGTTGGGGACATGGTTATGGCTACTGTCAAGAAGGGAAAGCCTGACCTCAGGAAGAAGGTGATGCCAGCAGTCATTGTTAGGCAGCGCAAGCCATGGCGCCGAAAGGATGGTGTCTACATGTACTTCGAAGGTACATTTCTTATCCAGTACTTTTTTTATTTCGTTTTGTTTCTCTAATCAGATACTAGTATATATCCCATGTTTATTTTATCGGAACACTATTTATGGTGAATGCTTCCACTTTCTGCACGCAGACAGTCCATGTTGAGTTGTTGGCACCTGACAAATCTTATAAGTTGCGTCTGGGTTGGGTTGTACTGGTTATAGCTCTTCAGTGCATTGTTATTCCAATTTAGAAGTTTTATCTAGGTTGGGTTGTGTACTGATTGTAGGTGCTATGAGTTTTTCTTTCTTCTGTAAGACGTTATTTGTCTGTCTTTTTCATGTATAAGTGACGAACTGATAATGTTTTGTTTTTATCTGCTGCTTTGTAAATCATTTGTTCATAAGATCACAAAAGTTGCTTTAGCATATACAGTACTGTTCATGCTGTAATGGTCTTTTTGTCATATTGCAGACAACGCTGGAGTGATTGTGAACCCAAAGGGAGAGATGAAAGGTAAAGTCCTATAGCAGGAATATTTGAAAACCTTTCCAGAATATATTCAAAGGTGTTCAAGTGTTTTTGAGCTGGTATGTCATAGCTAGATGAAACGTTTGAATAACATGGACGCCCATGGTGCAGGTTCTGCCATCACAGGACCTATCGGAAAGGAGTGCGCTGATCTGTGGCCCAGGATTGCTAGTGCAGCAAATGCGATCGTCTGATGGAAGCAGCTAGCCCAGGCATTGTATCATTTCATTGAGTTTAAAAGAGAGTACTTAGTAGAGAGACCTAAAATACTTTTCCTGAATGACGTTATGCTACTGTGTTGTTTCCTTTAGTAGCTTTGAACTCCGGAACTTGTTTCTTAGACTGCCATTTGCCGATTGGTCGTCACTGACTTGTTGACTCGTTGCCTATCGCCATTGGGTGATGTTGCGATGGATATTTGTAAACAAATATCTTGTTAAACTTGTTGAATTATCTAAGTTGCGATTGTGTTAGTTATTTGCTACTCTATATGTTTTTTAATTATTGTCGTCATTGATTTTTAACGTCAACTTTGACTATTTGTTTTATTAAAAAAGTTTGATAAACATCGTATATTGTGTTATATTTTACTTTATCACTACATTTATTTGAATTACACTTTATAATTTTACACATTTGAGCTTGTTTTTTTTTAATAAGATGAATGGTTAAAGTTGATATTTAAAATCAATGATAATAAAAATTAAAAAATAGAAGGAGTATATCATATCAAATATGGCCGACGTGTTTGGGACCGTGGCCTGGAACCAAAACTCATCTTGTACGTAAATTGAAGTGCAGCAACTTGTGATAGGGAACAACCTGCAGACATGGACTAGTGATTTTATAGACCGAAACAAGTGCAACAACGTGCCTACATCCAGAACCACGCAACAGGGCCCACGTGTCAGCCACCTGGGTCACGCCACTTATCCCCTCCGCCGTCATCCCTTCCCACTGGTGACTGGCCTTGCGCCACTCCACATCGCAGGACGCGCGCCGTGGCTACACGCCGGCCGCTGCACAGGATCCTCGATCCTCCGCCGTCGCCTCCACCTCCGCCTTGAAGTTGAAGGCTCCATGGCGAACTCCTGCCTATCCAGCGCAGCGCCCGCGGCGCTGCGCATCCCGTGCCCCAATCTATCGGTCGACGCAGCATGGACGCAGCTCCAGCTCCAGTGCGCGTCCGGGTTCTCCCGCCCGGCGCTCGCGCCGGGCCGGCTCGTCACCGACCACGTTGCCGCGCCATCCGTGCCCGTTCAGCGGAGGCGCAGGCTCGCTGTAGCGGGGATGGTGTCGCAGGAGGAGGCCGCGGCCGCGGCCGCGGCTGTCGAGGAGGAGATCGCAGAGGGACAGTTGCAAGAACAAGAGCAGGAGCAGGAAGAGGAGCAAGGCGTGGTCGGCGATGCTGGCTCGGGAGTCGGAGGCGAGAAGGAGGAGGAGGAGAAGAATCCGACGGCGAGCACCACGGCCACCAAGCTCTACTTCGGAAATCTGCCGTACAACTGCGACAGCGCGCAGCTCGCCGGCATTGTACAGGAGTACGCCAGCCCGGAGATGGTTGAGGTACGTTTCACTGTTTAATTGCAACTTCTCATTCTCAACCTGCTTGAGTGATCAAGTGTGTGCATTTGATTATTGCCTTCCGAATTTCGCATATATCATTTGTCATTGCTGTAACAGTGGTCTCGAAAATCCTTTACATTGACAGTTGTTCGAGGAACAGGCAAATATGATACGGCTGGCTACATTTTGCTGGTTATAATGTGAATTGGATCATAACACCTCCATTTTCTAGGTGCTGTACGATCGGACGACGGGGAGAAGTCGAGGATTTGCCTTCGTGACCATGACCACCTTTGAAGACTGTGAATTGGTCATCAAGAATCTCGACGGCAGTGTAAGTATCATACTATCAGCTATACTGTTACTAACATTAATTTCCATCACTAGCCGACTGCTGTTTGTGACTGGTATCGATATCCTTTGGATCAGCTGTACAGTGGCCGGACGATGAAGGTGAACTTCGCTGACAGGCCGAAGCCAAAGCTGCCACTGTACCCGGAGACGGAGCACAAGCTCTTCGTCGGCAACCTCTCCTGGACTGTGACCTCGGAGATGCTCACTGAAGCGTTCCAGCGGTGCGGCAATGTGGTCGGTGCAAGAGTGCTCTACAACGGTGAGACCGGCCGCTCTCGGGGGTACGGCTTCGTCTGCTACTCCACAAGGGAGGAGATGGACGAGGCCCTTACCTCGCTCAATGGAATGGTATGCAAATTATAGTTATTTGCCAGTATAGCATGATTTAGCTGATGGCTCAAGTACACTTTCTGATATTGAATCCCTTTTGTTCATAAGTGAAGAATTATTTAGCCTAAATGAGTATATCTTTTGCAAAATAAAATTCTCCCTGAAAATTATTGCAAAAGATCCATAAAAGCCTTCATTGGTGTTAGTCTTCAGTCTACATATATTTTTGCGTCTTGCAGGAATTGGAAGGCAGGGAGATCAGAGTCAACTTGGCCCTTGGAAAAAAGTAGTAGAGTTCAGATTGGATAAATTTGTAGTTGAAATGTAATTCGTCCTCCCAATGCCAATTGCTTGAAACTAAGGCAGGACGCTTAGTCATTGAAGCGCATTTGCAACAGCAAGCATAAGAT
This sequence comes from Zoysia japonica, assembly GCA_001602275.1. Taxonomy (NCBI): domain Eukaryota; kingdom Viridiplantae; phylum Streptophyta; class Magnoliopsida; order Poales; family Poaceae; genus Zoysia; species Zoysia japonica. Next base: position 487,648 of record BCLF01000066.1, on the reverse strand, counting down.
GGGACATTGTTTGGCTTCAGCATTACAGATCTGATGTTAAATGCAAACTGTTCAATCAGCCATTGTTGTATATTAATCAATAGAAGACAGCTCGAAGCCTTCGAATTGTGATTTGACGATTGAGATGTCAGTTATCGAAGGTTCATAGTTCTGTTCCCTTGGAACAGAATTTCACTTCCATTTGCTGTTTGTTTGTGATTTTGAAGATATAATGATTATTTGGAAATGTAATACTTCTTCCTATACATTGTAGCTGTAATTTTGAAGTGTACTCAATCGGTTCAAGGTTGTTTAATTTGTTTGGTGGTAACTCACAGATTACACTGTCCCTGAGATTTTACAGACTGTACTAGATTATATAGATGATTGCCGCAGTACTGACAGATGATTATTGACCATAGCTGATAGCTCCAACGTCTGAGTATGTAGAGATCAAAGAAAAATTCCATGCATAATACTCCCTCTGGTTTTAAAATATTGACACCGTTCACTTCTAACATCAACTTTGACTATTCGTTTTATTTAAAAATTTTGTTTCAATGTGTAAAATTATTAGTTATTTTACATATTGAAAAAAAATTTAATAAAAAAAATGGTTAAAGTTGATGTTAAAAGTCAACCGTGTTAATATTTTAAAACCGAAGGGAGTAATATTCATTGATACAAAATCTTGTTCCATCCAGTTATCATAGCTCCAGAGACTGAATATGTTATGATTAGACAATAATTTCCATACTGATTTGTTGCTAACATCTCAAATGACGACTTAATATAAATACTGTCTTTTAACTTAGCTTGCTGTTACACATCATTAGACAAGGGCACGCCATCTATTAGTAGACTTTACACGGATAGACCACATCAAATTCCCCACTTTGTTTAGCTATTTGCTTGAAATTATCTTAGAAATGAGCAAAATAGTTTCTTACCCCTCCATTCCCAAATTTGCATCGTTTCAGACAGCACCGATGAACTAAAAAACAACTAGCTACTCTTGTCTTAGCGGCTAGAATAAAAAAATGGAGGGAGTACACAGCAATAGTCACAATCCAGTACGTGATCCTACTCGTCTATTACCATGAAAGAATGTTTAGATTCACATGAACATATTTTGGAGGGGACAGGTTCCAGAGATTAGTAGTTGGTTGGCGACCGATCTAGCATGACACATCTAAACAGGACGTACGGGGGATTGGAACGGAGCGGCCGGCTAGGAGGAAAGTTACACCTCCTCTTCAGGCTGCTGCAGTTTGGAATCGCAGGCCACGATCTTGACGCTCCTGAGTGTTTCTGAAATCTCCGAGCTCTTGAATGTTGCATCTGTGAGGATGAACGTCCAGACATCGTCGCAAAACCTGTAGGTGTGCAGATGGCCCTATACAGTATTAAAAGTAAAAGCCGTCAAGACATTTCCGTTGGTTTGATGACGAATCTGATAAATAAAAATCGATTTAAAGCAGTTTCAGCGTCCCTATTAGCGAACATGTTGCAATGTTTCGAAACAATATCTGTGGGCATGAAATCTTTAACGCAGTAGTACAAAACACACAAAATGCAATGACAAAATCGAAAGATATGGGCATTACCTTGATGTCAAGCTTGCCCTTCGCCAACTTCTTCATCGCGTTAGCCATCGACTGAAACAAGAAGCGAAGGATCAAATACAAGCAGCGCAGCGAACAACGACCCGCTAAGTTTCGCAACAACGACGTGCGAGAAATTAGCAACCCTCGTTTTTGGCAAACCTTGTCGAACTGCACAAGGACTTGGATTGCGAGCAGAGGGTCCAGCTTCCCCGTGGAGACCATGCAGTCCAGCGTCTCGGTGAGGCTGTTGCCGATGGAGGAGCTCCGGTACAGCTCGATGGTAGTCATCCTCTGCAGCACCGGCCGCAGACAACATCCATAGGACTATAAGGAATCAGGATGCTATAATTAGGATTATTAGGACCATGATTTGACATCACTCCAGCCAAAGCACCCCCCCCCCCCCCCCCCCCCCCCCCCCCAACCATCACAACCTAAATCAACAACCAAATAAATCTCCCCCCACAAATGTACCTCGTAATCAGCCACCCCAAGCACCCTTAGGAAGGCTCCACTCCACACCGATCACCGTACCAGCGCCCAGCGGCTGAATCAGACCTGTGGCGCCAAACAAAACCCGCCCAGAATCACACGAACGAACCGGGGGAGGAGATCGCGCTCCTAGCACCCACCCGGAATGTCGGAATCGATCGGCAGAAGAGGGAAGTGCACACGGAACCTCCCTACGGACCTGGAGCGAAGCGGAGGCCGGAAGACTTTGCGAGCGGAGAGGGGATCGCCGCGCTGCAGAGGGGACGGAGCAGAGGCGGAAAGGGAATTCGAAATTTAGGGCTTTATATAGGAACGGAGAAGGGGAGGGAGAAGTTGGAGATGTATATGTACGCCTCCTTCCCCGGCCGGCTATGTCGGTGCGAAATCCCAGTTCTGCTCTCCCGCTATTTTCCTGCCCTGCGCCGCAAACTGTCATGTTTGTTTAGTCGTGTGTCCTGCTTCATTTAAGCCACAAGCAAGTCTTACTCGAATTTTATGAATTATTTTATTTGCATTATTTTTTGAAACAAATTTTATGTACATCATAAGTGCATTACTCCACATTTAGTGTAATACTGTAAGCAAATAGTTTTCCTATGAAATAAATTTCAACCGTACCGGCTTATGTACACGTAGGAGGAATGGTAAACAGTTTGTAGAAGTTATTTTTTTTACTGAGAGAGAAATACAGAAAAATGATATATAAAAAATTAGAAAAGATGTGACTGACTTGTCCGTGAGTTTTTGGCGCCAGGGGCCACCACCGCATCTTAAACGAATGACCACACACGAGACTGCATCTGACCTGTGATCCACTCGCCCCTCTACCCACATCGCGACCTGAGCTTGCATTCGCCACCAACATGTCCGTCTTCTCCGCCGCCTGCAGCATCCGGCTCCACGCCGCGCCCACCGCTACCTACCGCCGGCGCCGCGTCGTCGCGGCGTCCTCCGCCTCCGCCGCTCGGTTCGACCGGCGCTCGGCCGTGCTCCTCCTGCTGTCCGCGGCAGCAGCGCCGGTGGCGTCTCCCGCGAACGCGGCAAGCATCGGGCTGTTCGGCATCCGGAAGAAGCTGGAGCGCGCGGAGGAGGCGGCGGCCGAGGCGGTGCGGGACGTGGAGGAGGCGGCGGTGGAGGCCGCGGAGGTCGGCGGGGAAGCGGTGAAGGAGACGGTCGAGGCGGCGGAGAAGGAGGCGGTGGGCGTCGCGGGGGAAGGCCTGCAGCTCGTGGCCGGCGGTGAGCAGCTCGCGGGCAACGGGCTCGCGCAGGCCGCGGTGGTCGCCGGCGCCGAGGCCCTCGGGGTCGTCGTGGGCCTGTCCGTGGTCAATGGCATCCTGAAGCCCGAAGCTTAGAGACTGGTGTACTCGTATGGGCCTTGTAGGTAGGCCCATCAATTATTTGGGCTTCCAGAGAAAAAGCGTTGTTGTAAATTGTAATTGTTGTGTTGGTCTGGTTGTTTATTCGGGTTTTCTAAGCTGAGGTAAATTGAGACTAGAAAAATCACCATCTATGTATTTTTATCATAATTAATCTACTATTGCTTAAAATACTCTAGCATAACAAAAATTATAGAAATAACATACCTTTAATGTTAACAACAGGAAACCGATTGATGAAATATAATGTCTCTTATTGTCTAATCTAATCAACAATAAATCTATTTGACACATACAAATTTATTTTTTAAAATAATTATCCAATTCTGTTTTCTTCAATATAAAAAGTAGGTAATCAAGCCGCGCTATTTTATTTTTATTTTTATTTTTTTATAAGAGCCGATTTCAGAGTTGGCCTGGACCGGCACAGTTCGGTTCCCACTGCTCCGCCGCTCTTGCTTTCCCCTAGGCCCTGGCCAATCACATCCTCTCTGCGCGGCGCCTCTCCACGGCTCTACCACCTTCCCATCCACTTCAACCGAGCCCCCAAAGTCTCCAAAAGAAGCAATGGCTTCCTCCACCCAGGGTCAGATCATCACCTGCAAAGGTAATCCGTTTGATCTCGTCTGTTTTCTAGTCTTTTGCATCGGCGGAAGGCGGTGTAGTGTGCTGATTGGTTGTTGTTTCTCGGAACTTTTGGTTTGAATTATTCATGGTGTTTTCTTTCTCGCAGCGGCGGTGGCTTACGAGCCTAACAAGCCCATGGTGATCGAGGACGTGCAGGTGGCGCCGCCGCAGGCCGGCGAAGTGCGCGTCAAGATCCTCTTCACCCCGCTCTGCCACACCGACCACTACACCTGGAGCGGCAAGGTTATTGACTTAGGAGTATTCTGTTTCCCGTATAGTGTTAGCTTGGATTTCATCAAATCTAGTTTTTTCGGACTTGAACTGGTCACTCTGTCGTTCACACTGGTAACTGTGGTCGTAATGGTTTAGTACCTACTCCCTCCTAACCAAATATTTTGGGACAAAGGGAGTATTCAACCTCCTAAACCCTTATCTAGGGCTGACGGTCGTTAATGCACTGCGCATATTTAGGCCTTTTTTTGAGCCATCATTATTTAGTTCAGCATTTTTCCTATGTTTCTAGGATTTAATGAACTAGATATAGAATTAAAATAATAGTGCTCCAAAAAAATTTGTGGGGTTATTGTTGGAATTTTCCTTCTCTACATTTCTGAATGGGAACGGCCGAATGTGCGGAATAGGCAGTAGCCTCTGGCTAAAGAATATTTTTCAGAATGCAGAAACCTGATATTTACTTAGACTTTGTGCTCATGCGCAAACTCTGCAATAAAGATCTTCATTTGCTCTGCAGGATCCAGAGGGTCTCTTTCCTTGCATTCTTGGCCACGAAGCTGCTGGGTAGGCATATATAGATTTTTGTTTCAATTTCACAAATGACCACGTAAAGCTATGGTAATTGGGGATTGACAATGGTAAAATTTTCTTTTGTCTATGCAATAGAATTGTTGAAAGTGTTGGTGAAGGAGTAACTGAGGTGCAGCCTGGGGATCATGTCATTCCTTGTTACCAAGCGGAATGCAGAGAATGCAAGTTTTGCAAGAGTGGAAAGACAAACCTCTGTGGTAAAGTCCGTGTTGCCACAGGAGCAGGCGTCATGATGAGTGACCGTAAGAGTCGGTTCTCAATAAATGGGAAACCCATTTACCATTTCATGGGGACATCAACATTCAGCCAGTACACTGTAGTTCATGATGTCAGTGTTGCAAAGATCAATCCAAAGGCACCTCTCGAGAAAGTCTGCCTGCTTGGTTGTGGTGTTTCTACTGGTAAATTCTTATTTGTGAGCTCACAATGTTTGTATAACTGACAACTGAGTTACTTGTTTTCTAAATTGGACAAACAGTGAAATGATCATACTATTATTTACACTTTGAAGTTTGAAATGATGACCATGTTTGCATGTTTTGTGTGCTTTGGTTTATCCTTGAGATAGTTTCCATGCCCAAGAAAGGTTCCTCATTTCTTCTTACATCTGACATGTTACAATTATGTAGGCCTTGGAGCAGTATGGAATACTGCAAAGGTCGAAGCTGGCTCCATTGTTGCTGTTTTTGGTCTTGGCACAGTTGGACTAGCAGTAAGTTGCTCATATCGTGAGGTTCTCACATAATTGAGTCAGGAAAAATGGAATTTTCTTAGCCTCTGAACTTCTTAGGTTGCTGAAGGTGCAAAATCAGCTAGTGCTTCTCGGATTATTGGCATTGACATTGATAGTAAAAAGTTTGATGTTGGTATGTGTTCTGCTGATTGTACCATTTTATTCCTGCAAAATTCAAGTTATATTTTCAGTCTTCTTAAATTGCTTTTTAATCGAGTAAAAGTGAAAATGTCTCTTATCATTTTTCATATCACATAATTTCTACCATAAAGTTCAAATCACCATCGATAGTTAATGAATCATAGAGAATACTTGTGAGTTCCTATAGAAAGGTATATATTGATCCTTATTACCAATTTCTGCTGCTGTGCACCTTGCCTGCCACCCCTGAGAATAAGGAATTTCCTCTATTTTCTAAGTCCTTCCTCTACTTCTCCTGTTTGCAGCAAAGGACTTCGGTGTTACGGAATTTGTGAACCCAAAAGACTATGACAAACCGATCCAGCAGGTCATAGTTGATCTTACAGATGGTGGTGTGGATTACAGTTTTGAATGCATTGGAAATGTTTCTGTTATGAGGGCTGCACTGGAGTGCTGCCACAAGGTTAGTATTTCTTTTGCCGCTTATGTTTTGAACTTTGGAAGATTTTTGTTTTTTGAAAATTTCTACTGTTAAAAAGGAGGGCTAATGAACCTGATGCTATTTCATAACACTTTCGGTAGGGATGGGGAACCTCAATCATCGTTGGTGTCGCCGCATCTGGCCAGGAAATCTCCACTCGGCCATTCCAGCTTGTCACTGGCCGTGTCTGGAAGGGAACAGCTTTCGGCGGTTTCAAGAGCCGAACTCAAGTCCCATGGCTTGTTGAGAAATATATGAACAAGGTATCACTCTATCATGAACAACCATGAACTATGTGCTGTATGAGTGTTTCTTTATCCATTCAATAAAAACTTCCAATTCCATTTCCAGGAAATCAAAGTGGATGAGTACATTACCCACACGATGAACCTGACTGACATCAACAAGGCGTTCGACCTGCTGCATGAAGGTGGCTGTCTGCGCTGTGTGTTGACAATGCATGATTGACGCTTCTCATTTTCTCAAATGTAATCCAAATTGACTGTGTTTTGGATTAATAGCTCTTTTGCTCTAATGATGTGATGATCGTTGGTGATATATTGCTGGACTATCTTATTTCCTTTGCATCGTGAGTCTAGGCAAAGGTGCCATCCTTGCTGATTTGAGACACGGAATAAATTGTCTGCTTTCTTGCGTTGGCTTTGAGGTGAAAAAGCACATGCGAGCCTCGCTCTTATCTTGTCAAGCGCGATGATTGACGCGCCGGAGCTTCCGATCGCCGCGAGATCGACAAGTTCATTCTGGAACAATTGACGTCCTTCCCGAAACAAACAAAAAAAAACTTGGAATTCTTATATTACGAAGGGATTTACTTTGAATTTGAACTAGTTCCCAAAACTCTCCCAGGACACTTGTTACAAAGTTATGAACACCCCCAAGTAAATAGACACAAGTAGACGAGGGGGCGCAAACCATTCAAACTGTTTAATCTGAATGACAATAAAACGGGAGCACTAGGGCCGCAAGTAAGAAAAATCCCTTGTAGTAGATCAAATGCTACATGCTTTTGCTGAGAACTTCCTAAAAACAGGGCATGCTTTTGATGGCAGACCCCTCTTGACATCAATCAATCCCATTCGAATGAAATTTGTGCGATGGTGCCCTTAAGGCTATAAGCACATCTAAACGAATCATAATAGAAAATGTTCAATATTCAGTCATTACAATGTTATAAATTACAGTATGCAACAAAGGAAAGAATAAGGTATACACCTACGGTATCATAGTCGGTAATTTGCTTCCCTGCTAAGTGTAGGGTTGGTATGAGGTTTTGAGATTTACTTCAAAACGAATTAATTCCCAAAACTTTTCAAGGAGGTACAACCCATCCCAAAGTTCAAAACACTAAGGATGATTGGATTATACAACAAAAAGTACTAAGGATGATTGGATTATACAACAAAAAGTCTAGATAACATAAGCATCTACCATTGTGTGTCCAATCCCATTGGAGGCACTAGTGTCAAAAATTCAGTTCATTTCATCACCTCACGACTCACAACAGTGCATCGCGTCAATGCTTCTCCTCCACTTGAACTCTATTGCCTACTAATTTTAACTGCAAAACAAAAAATTAATCATTGTAAAAAAAACAAATGGCATTAAAAAAAAAGGAGCAACTACATACAAAAATGTAAGAGCGACCTCAATTCAGGAATGGACGTAATTACAGAAAAAACAAGCATGCAAAATTCTAATGATGGAGACGTACAATACATCATTTTGTAATTTGGATCACATGCAACAGCAAAAACTGTATGTATCAATAACCTGATAATTTACAGCAATTGCTTCACATAGCAGATCCAATGAATTAATCAAGACTGAAGTGCAAGACATGATGGCATGCAGATGATTTGTGTTCTAGCGTGGCAAGAAAAGAACAAGAAAACTACATGAAACTTGAGTAATTACCAAGCTGAGTCCTCAGTTTCCTGTCACCAGTAGATGGCTTCTTCTTCATGTAGCAGCTATTCCAGTCACCTCCATCTTGAGAATAATAATCCATCGGATACTCACCTCCAAAATCCTCACCAGAACAACCTGCACTACTGCAATCGCATGTCCCACAAGTTTCTGAGCCTGAACACCCGCTATCGCCATTGACATCACATCCTCTGCTCCCCTTCTCCCACCACCCAGGAACATAACCCAGCACGACATCAAACTCAAAAGTCGTCAGCACTGGCTTCTTGAAACCCTCCCCCCAATCAATGGACAAACGAGGACATGCAATTTGCACCCAAGCATCCACAGAATCCCCAAATAGCTCCATTCTCGCTGGAGACAACTCTGACATGAGCACCACCGTGTAGTCCAACCCTTTCTCCTCCAAATGCTCAACCACCCTATCGAGAACCTTCAAGCTCCCCTGCCTCCCTAGAGTGCCGAGTACAACTCCCCAGCTCTTGGCCTTCCTCGCCGCCAGCACTGCTGCCTTCCTGGCTTGCTTCATACCAACATGGTCATATTCCTCCAGCACAAGGACCCCAAGAAATGGGTCGAACCGGTAGGCCTTCACCCCGGGGTTGGCGATCATAAACGCCTCAAGGTGGAACCTGCCGTCCGCGACAAACACCACAGCGCCTACCCCCTCTGATTTCCTTAGAGCAGGCGCCGTGCACCCGAGAATCTCGCCGGCGGAGAGCGGCTTCGCCTGCGGCACCACGATGTCGCGGTACCCATCCTTTGTGAGCATCTCGCGCGCAGCGTGCACTGCAGAGATGAACTGCACGGTTCCAGCGATGGCGAGGCGCGGAGCGGAGTCGGGGTCGGGAAAGGCGTTGCGGACGGCTGCAGCGAGGCGGGTGGCGTCGATACGGATCTCGACGAAGACGTAGAGCACCGGGAGGAGAGAGGAGGTGACGGGGACGAGGCAGGAGTGGCCGTAGTGGACGAGGATGTCCGCATCGAGCGCCTTGGCGGGGCGGTCGGCCAGGCAGCAGGCGCCGTAGGTGGCGTCGGCGAGGACGAGGACGTCGTTGGCGGGGTCGGGCTCGAGGTAGGGCGCGAGGAGGTGGCAGAGCGGGAGGGAGAAGAGGAGCAAGCCCTCGGGGAGCTGCAGCGCGACGCGGCGGGCGCCGGCGGAGCGGATGCGGTGCGCGGTCTTGTGGAGCTCGAAGTTGTAGTTGGCGGGGAGGAGGGAGGTGGAGGCGGCAGCGAGGGTGGGGTCGGAAAGGATGGAGGGCGGGATCGGGGTGTGAACGAAACGCTTCGGCGGGTTCACCGGCTTCTTCTTCTTGGTGGGGCTCTGGGGGGCCGCTTCCACCGGGGCCAGGGCGGCCGAGGTGGAGGGGTCGCCGCCGTCCATGGCGGCGGGCGTCGGGTGCGAGAGGAGGAAAGGGGGTTTAGCAACCAGGAGACGGAAGTCGGGAAAAAAGGAAGGAGACGGAGCTTGGCATGGATGGACCAACGAGGAAGACAATGGAGAAATTTGGGCAGAGCCCAATCTGACATATAAACATGGGCTGATAAAGTCTGGCACAATAATGGGTACAGAAGTCGGCCCACCCAAACCGCAGGCGGACATGTCCTTTCGTTGTGTACCTCTCGAGTTTTAAAATATTGCTCTTTGATTGTTAACAATCTTCGAACATTCATCTTATGTAAAGTCAAAACACAACACCTTGCTTGAGGTCCTGAGCCATCATCTGTACTCATCACCTCGTCAATGTGACGAAGGTCATCAGCAATGTGTTTACAACGAACTGCATCCAGTACAACAGCAAGGCATCATGACCAGAACTACTAGCAATTTTCCTACCAGGTTGCATAAATCAGATGCATGACGAATGAGCCGATATTTGAAAAATTACAAAGCATCTGCTGCCCCATCCTCATTGCTTCCGAGGAAGCAGAAGGCAAACGAAAAACATCTCATCTATACTGAAAAGGGAGCCACACCGAAGGGTCACCGGAAAACTGTACACTACATTGAGGCAAGAATCATCGAGAGGTGACGATATCCCCCCAGCCTCAATTCCCTGTCAACTGAATCTAACAGCCTAACACTAGTTTATTGATCAATGGCGTGTGAGGTGTCCATGCTCACTAATGCTGCCTCTAGAACAGTAGAAGGCGGTAAGATTTTTCTTCGTCCGCAAGGGTCCTGATCTATTCTGCAGCACTGGTGTTCGCACCTGGGAGCCCACTGACAATGCGGCATGAGGATCCCCCAGTCCTATTCGGCCAGAACTGTATTCCATGTTTACAAATTGTAAGGAATTCCGGTAGTCTAAACACCCAGAGGCCCCAGTGCCCCAGCTGCCACTCTCAAAGACCATACCCTCATGGTAGTCAGCATCTGGGTCTGATGAATTCCTTGGGCAGTAAGAATCATCGCAGGCCTCATCTGCATCATTGTACACAAGCTTCAGTGCCTGGACCACTTCACCCATGAATGGCCGTTGCGATGGGTCTGTGTGCACGCACATGGAAGCGATGGATGCCACTTTGGCTACGTTGTCAAAGTTGAAATTCCCATCCAGAGAAGGATCAACTAACGTCTCTAGGCCCTCCTTATTGCAGAGAAGAGGACGTGCCCAAGTTACAAGGTTCTCAAAATCCTTGGAATCAGAGATGCACACAGGCTTCCTTCCTGATAAGAGCTCCAGTAAGACAACCCCATAGCTGTACACGTCACTCTTAACAAGAAGATGCCCCGTCATGGCATATTCTGGAGCAACATACCTGTGAAGTCGAAGTAAAAAAAAAAAAAAAAAATCAAGTAAAATCAAGCTACAGTGAAGTCTAAAAATAGCTTGGTTTGTCTACTCGAAAGGATAAAATGATTTGCCAAGAACTATCACTGATAGAAATTTTCACTGTCAATAACTCTAGGAATTAAGTCTACAAATAGTTTTTTTCTCTCCAGGCTGCAACTTAAAGGAGCATTTGATCATGATCTCGCGTAATGCAGCACATCATACCACTCAGTAATTAATTGTTCATGGCTATTGACATCATGAAATTTGATGGAAATAAGTGCCTTACCCAAAAGTACCCATCACCCTAGTGGATGTAGGTTGAGTTCCATTGGATGCTTCCCTTGCCAAACCAAAATCAGTAACCTTGGGAGTGAAATCTTCCTCCAACAATATATTGCTGGCCTTGAAGTCACGGTGTATAACATGAGGGTTTGAATCTTCATGTAAGTATGCTAGGCCTCTAGCAGCTCCAAGAGTGATTTTCATCCTAACATCCCAGTTTAGAATCCCCTTAGCCTTGTCAGCACCTAGACAAAAAGAGGAGTGGAAATATGGAATTAGCCCAGCAATCACGCAAGGTCACAAATCCTAGTCTTACACCTAGATAGAAAAATGCAAAGGAAAATACGACTATTATTTTTGGGTGCAGTGGTTTCGCCATATCATCCGAGATTTTTTTTTTAAAAAAAAACTGGAAGGTACAGATTAACAATGTCCATATATTTGTCCCCTATGAACTACAACCTCATAAAATTCAAAGCACAGCCTCATCTAGTTAATTTTAAGGATATAAATGTAGTCGACACTTCAAATTAAAACTGAAAAAAAAAATGCAAATCCTAATGTACCATGAAGATGAGACTCCACACTTCCATTGCGTATGAGCTCATAAACAAGACATCTTTTGTTCCGCTCAATACAAATACCAATCAACTTGATAAGATTATGGTGTTGTAGTCGACTGAGCATTTCTACTTCTGCAATGAACTCACGATCACCATTTCCGTCCTCCCTTGTGAGTAATTTAACAGCAATTTCGTTTCCGTCTTCCATCGTCCCATGATAGACACATCCGAACCCACCTTGTCCCAAAACTCTTTCCGAATTAAAACCACCTGTGGCCTTTTGAAGCTGGGCCAGGGTGAATGTCTTTAAAGATGTTGTGCAAGTAGCCACTGTTGAAAACATGAATGCTGACGCAGAGCGTACCATACTAGTCGACAAAGCTGACTTGGTGCCTGCATTTACCAATTCCAATTGAGCATTTAGTTGTTATCAATTGCAATTTTTTTAGGTAAAAATAGCAATGGTTTAGCAATGATGGACAAGATGGAAATCATGGGTCTTTGATTACGCAATAAATATTTTACAGAACTAGACAATATTACTGTACTTTCAATAGTAAATTGCCTATGATGTAACGCATCTGCTAGTGTACTAGACTACTAGTACCGTAGATCATAGCTAAGCGGAGTTATAACATGACCAATTCTATACCAAAATGGGAATCCGTTCATTCCTAAAAAAGGGGACCAAGTACACTTGTTGTTTAATTTAGTGTTCGATTTAGTGACTTTTAACCATCTGAAATAGTGAATAAGACTCCATGGAAGGTGCGATTCAAAATACACTATACAAGCAATAAAATAGTTCTAGAAAAACGGCTGATGCTAATCAAATCCTCATCATAAGTTACATTGCAACATTATGGTTTTACTAAGAGTCATGCTATCCACACAAACTGGTATCCAATTCATTTTTATGACTCCTTGGAGTGAAGCACCATCCTCACAGCATGAATGAGCAACGCATGGCATCAGACCAGTAACAAGAATGGCACCACAGTATGAGCAGATGTAGGTGCTATCCTACATCAGTGTTGTATTTGAAACAGTTCTTTTGTTACTAAACCAGTGTTCAGATAAAAATTGATATTGATGCAGTCACGGGCTGACAGCAAGATGTCAGGAACAAAAATCAGAAATGTTAGTAATTTCATAATGATTATTCTAATAAATTAAACACTGGAGTATTTGCAATAACGTTGATATGTGCCCTAGGGAAGAGGATTCAATTTTAGGTTCACAAAATTCCCAAAAACAACATTATAGCAGATAACTCCACAAAGAATAAAAGTAAAAGGAAATTGAGTAATACAAATAGTAAGAACCAAGCTACTTCTATTCTACCATACCATATCTTCTGTTAGCTGCAGGGGTGGTTGAAAGGCTCATAGATTCATGAAGACGTCGATATTTGGTCCATTTCACTAGCAAAAACATAATCCCAGCACATGCCAACATAAGCATGAGAGAAGACCCTGACATTACTACGATGATCCAAATCTCTAATTTCTTGCGCTTTTTCTTCTTGCTAGGCACTTCTGCAGTTATAGGATCTTCAGTTCCCAAAGGATCTGATTGCCAAGGAAGAGATGGTAAAGGAGACTGCAAACCTGCGGTTAAAGAAACATAATCATAAATAATTTAAGAAAAACAGCTCAAACCCATGATATGCCATGCATATGATTTTACCTGGATAGCTGATATTTATAACTTTATAATCTCCAAAAATAGTTGAATTTGTCTGAACCTTCTTATACCTGAACCTATCAGATATTAGGGTTGCTGTATAGGTATCAAAGTGTTCTCTTAGTGGCACCAAATAAATAGCTGTCCCTGTCTTTTGGTCATCCTGGATACTTGCAACTGCAGCCATAATTTTCACCTGGCTTTGTTTAAGAAATGTACCAGCTGCAACTTCAACTTCTAACTCTGCTATGCTCATGAACAGCAGATATGGGGCAACATCCGGATCAATGATAACACTAATAGGAAGCACACCGCCGCAAGGGTAACCGATGGGTGTTGCTGTCATTGGTTCTGTGCAAACATAGCTGGAACAACCTGCTCGAGATCAGAGGAAGAACTATTTAGTAAATATATAAGAGCTGTATAACAAACATATGAAACTACCCCAGATCTTGAATGTGGCAGTACCAAAGAAACAGCCCACGGAAGGATGACAAAAGCATAAGATTTGGCAAAGTGATACAAGGATACATGACATTGGCCCACTACAAAATCAAAAACAAATCACGCACTATCCGGAGGGGGAGCTGAAGATGGTGAAGGGGCATGTTTTGGCCCTCTCCGGTGCATGTGCTTGTGCGAATGATGATGTTGACCAATGCCTGCAAGAGTAGAAGGACATTAAAAGACAGAATAAATTCAAAAGTTGACAAATTTGCAGTTTAATTTTGCAAGGTTATATACCAGGATATTGCAGAGACATCGCCCTTGGGGAAAATTCAGGAGAAATTTGAGGTCGAAAAATTGTTTGAGGGGGATTTGATGGATGTGGTGCAGGACTAGGCAATAAAGTTGCTGGAGAATGGCGAAGGATTAGGTTTGCAGATGCAAGAAAATTATGTAGCAATCATATACTCCGTAATTAACATCAAGTGTAGACACAACTAGTACACTGGATACTAAACAATACAAAATGATAAATAAGTATAGACACAAGTGGTAAACTGGCAATTACTGTTGCATAAACAGGACAAGATGATAAATAAGTATAGCCACGAGTGGTAAACTGACAATTATTGTTGCATAAACAAGACTGGATGATAAATGAGGATAAAACCTTTTTGAAAAAATCATCAGCCACGCCGATGATTGTAATGGCGTAGTTGTAAGTGGCAACCCGACTGACCACCGACACTGGCGTAAGCGTCACGTCTCACTCTAGATCCCCTCCACGCAAAAATCATCCGCTACGCCACAATCTAAAAAATTTTCCCAGAAAAGGGCGCGCCAAAACAACTGAATTCCGAATCCCACTGATAAAAATAAATAAAATCATCACTCCAGTACGCATGGGCATGGGCATGGGCATGGACGTTGGAAGAAACAGCGTCGCACCTCGATTTCAAACACCCGATCCGGTGACATGAACATCAAACTACTGAAGAATACTAGATCGTCGGCGAAAGCTAGGGAGCTAGGATTCGCGCCGAAATGCAGAACCAGCAGCGCCAATCCCCGCGCCACGAAGCCCCAGACCGAACCGCACGCGCACAGCCGCACAGCTATGTATCAACTCCGCACCACGTTAGCGGAAAATGAAAGCAACCTCCAACACAGTACTAGGAGTAGTACAAATGCGTCAGGGAGAAGCAGGGAAGCGTACCGTGGAGGTCGGAGTGTCGGAGGCCGCGCGGAGCAGGAGCAGGAGGAGCAACCCACCGCACATCCCGTCCCGCCGCGCTACAGCATTGCCCGCTCGACGGATCAGGAAACTTCTAGCCGCGGCGGATCGGGCCGCCGGAGGCGGCGGGGATCGGTGCGGCGTGACGAGGAGAGGGGAGGGGGGGCAGCGAGGCGCTGTCCTCTCAAGTGTCATCACAGACGAGAGAGAGACAGAGAGTGCGGACGGTGGATATAAATTCTCTCGTTGCGTTTGGTGGTCTGGTGTCGCCGGCCGCGGAGCAGGAGCTGCTAATCGCGGGGTTAAGGGGGGAATCATATCATGGGTCTCGTTCGAATCCGGATGAAGAACTGCCCTGCTCCGCCTCTGCCTTGCTCTGCGCGGAGTGGATGGACCTAGCCTGTGCCTTTTCAGGTCACTGCGGTTAGCAAAGTGTCAACGCGTCAAAGGTCGTGTTCCTACTCCTTTCTGTCTTTGTTTTCTTTGAAATCATCTTAAAAATAAATAGTCAATGCAGATAGGATTAGGTGGAAGTATAAAAAAACGGCAATAATTTATTCACTAGTACCTTAATACCGCAAGGTTTACAAGCAAGTCTTGAAAACTTACTCTGTAAGTACTCCTACAGTCAGAGAATCGAAAACAGATCAGAAAGAAGTTCGTCTGACGATCGTCAGACGGACGGACGCGCTTGGACTCGATGACAGGCGGGGACACGGTGAGATAAACACACTGTACACAACAGGGTTGAAGAAATCCCCACCGTGCAACTTGGAATTAGCGGACAGTCGTCAGACGCACGCTGGTCAGGGGATCTCGATCCTCTGGACCCAGGTGGACCTTCTGTCCTTCTGCACCCATCTCTTGCTGGTACAAACGATGCCTGAAACACCACAGCCACTGCTCCGATGAGGGTTTCGGCCCATGAAAGATTTAGGCCCAGTAGTATAGTAGATTGCCTTTCTCGAGGAAGGGAGGTGCAGAGGCACGCAGGCGGCAGCATTTCTTGAGGAAAGAGCAAAGCAGTCGCCACGAGAGGGACAGGAAGGACGGAGAGGAGAGGAGATCCCGATCCGATGCCGTGGATGAGAAAACCACCACCGAGCGCGAGCAGCGGCCTGCCTGCCTGCGGCGCCTGCTTGCTGCGTGCCTAGCAGTGATGGAGTAATGGATTGCGTCAGTTCTGACTTCTGAGGGGTCGACGCCGACAAAGAAAAAGCTCAGCACCCCTCTGCGCCAGCGGTGGAGGAGAGGAGCCCATGCAAAGATGCAACAGCCATGTCGCGAGCACACCACCTCACACTTCTCACCTCTCTGTCAACTGGGCATCATCCTCCATTGCAAACGGCGCTTGTACCCCTCCGGCATCCATGGCTCCAGGAAGCGAGGAACAGGACAAGGGAGAAGAGAAAGGAGAGTACTTCCATTAAAAAAAGTGAGAAAAAGAGAAAACTGTTGGTGGGACCATCCACCCCATCCGTCGACGAGACTGGCTCTGGGCCCACGCGTCGCTGCTCACGAGGGGACGGACGGCGGGTGATACAGCGAGCAGCCAAGCGGGAGCAGCGACCGGCCATGACGACGACGTGCCTTTTCA
The DNA here is from genome assembly GCA_001602275.1 of Zoysia japonica. Classification (NCBI taxonomy): domain Eukaryota; kingdom Viridiplantae; phylum Streptophyta; class Magnoliopsida; order Poales; family Poaceae; genus Zoysia; species Zoysia japonica. Next base: position 470,851 of record BCLF01000066.1, on the reverse strand, counting down.
CGCTCGAGGGCCGAGGCCAGGCAGCCTTGACCGTTGCGTGGTCCCCAGCCAGCGAGAGCACACGACCGCACGCACGCACGCCCGCCCTCGCCGCCCGACGGCGATAGAACAGGCGCGGGCTGCCTCGGCTACAATACCGGTTTTAAAACCGTCGAAAATCGATCGGCTAACCGTTAAAATCGTTAAAATCGAACGGTTTATCGTTTTTGCTACAGTATCAATAACGATTTTCGAGCGAAAACCGATCAATTTAAAAAAAAACATACTGCAGCGGTTTGATCGAAACTGCGGTTTTCGTACAGTTTATCACGATTTTGTAAACCCTGCCGTGCACCCGAGGAAGGCTTCCGTGTTTCCTGCTCGTCCGGTCCCTGCCCCGGGAGGCGGCGGCGGCGGCACGTCGGCAATAGAAGAGCGTTTCGTTGCGATCAGGCCTGCTTGGGTGGCGGCGCTGTCGACTTCTCCAACACGCATTCCACGAGCGCGCCGAGCACCGAGGCTGCCGACCACCACCGCGACTCCGCGAGTCGACACGCTTTCTTTACCCGCGGCGATCGTGTTCGTGACACGCTAGGAGGAGTGCTTGCTTGTGCTACCTGACCATGGGAAGCGGAGGAGAGAGGTCTATCCAATCCCAGGAACGCCGCTCTCCAAAAGCGCACGAGACGCCAGTCTCGCCGCGACACGGAAGCCCCGGAGGAACTCCGGTATTCCCTCCCTCCCGCCCCATGGGTTCCCGCGCCACTCCTCAACAAGCTCAAATTTCAAACAAAACCAAATCATTGCGTTTAAAAATAGTTCAAAAATGGATTTTAAAAATGAACAGAGAAGTATTCATGGGACTTTATGAGCTGCAAGGAATATTTATAGAGTACGAGAAAAGTGTCAGCCATATGATTCCAGATAACTACACAAATCTAGATCATTTATGTAGTAAAAAGATGTTTCCCCGCTCCAGCCCACTACAGTACATTCTGCAATCAACCGCGACCAAAATTCAGCAGGTAATGCTTTTTCTCTGAGAAAGAAAAAGAACAAAAAAAAATCAGTGAACGCCCCCAGGCCCCAGCTCACAATCCATTGGAACAGTAGCACAACCAATGGCCAACGGGCATGACCTCACCGCATTGACCACCCTGCCCAACCCCACCTCTGAGCTCTCCGCCGCGGAAGGAAATTACAAAGGACCCGGGTCCTTCAGAAATCCTGTCGCATGGGGTTTCCGTATCGCCGCCGTGCCGCTCGATGGTAACCGAAAAAGACCATCCAAATTAATAATAGTACATTGTAAGGATCAGTTATACACAAAACTGAATATCTACGTATTGCTTGTCTAAGGATAAATTACTTATTAGCTTTCTAAAAATTTAAAATTCTTTATTATTAGCTACTAAAATTTTTAATTTTCGTATTAACAACCAATGTTTTTTTCCTTATTCACCACTTCTATCCATTTGTTTTAAAAAAAACTAATTTGCTCTTATATCAATTTTTAATATTCTATCCATCTCAAATTATAAGTCACCATAAAGTCGTCTAGTTTTCTCATATTATAAATCATTCCTGATTTTCAATATAATTTCTCTCCATCGAGTACTTTTTTTATCTCAATCTCTATCTGTCTCCTCTTAATTTTTAATTTTTAAGAAATCATACTTTTTACTTTACGCTCCCCATAACTCTGATGCTTAAATCCAAAATGACTTATAAATTACAATGGAGCGATTATGTTTTTTCATTACTGAACTTTGTTGAAACTAATTTTCTCTTACAAATTCACATTATGTCCCACGAACTTAAAAGAAAATAAAATAATTTAGATCAAATTTTTATTTGCATTTGAATATGATTTGAAAGTGAAAATTGGTCCTTGTGAAAATTTTATAGTCCTTAAAACCTGACAATGTTCACTAAGATGTAATAAGAAAACTTAAAAAAATAATAGAAGGGCAATTAGTCTTTTCAAAAATTACCATTGATGGCTGATAAAATAAATTATAAATTTCAAGTGGCTAATAAGAGATTTTAAGTTTTTTATGCTTAATAAAGAATTTATCCATTGCAAAGAAAATAATAAGAAATTTATCCTTAGTACAATCAATACATATATATTTAATTTTATGTAAAACTGTTCCTTACAAACTTATTAATTTTATGTAAAACTAATCATGTGTTGCCCTATCGGTTAACATGGCTGCACGACGCGCTCCGGAGACGGCCACGCGACGAATTGGGGACTAATTAAAAAATTGCTTTGAGATTAAGAAAAAAACACGTGCCTTACGGAAGGCCGGGTCCTTTTCGATTTACGAAGGACCCGGGTCCTCTCTAATTTCCTTCCTCTCCGCCGCGGCCGGCCGAGGCAGCCACACCAGTCGACAGAGCAGAGCTGAGCAGGGGAGCAAAGCAGCAAGCACAAAACCAAACCGGCGCGCCGCCTCAAAAAACACCCAAAGCGAAGCGAGACCCCCCCGTTTTTTCTCCAGAGGGGAGCACGGGGACCACGGCAGGCACCGTCTCCGAGCAGTTCGTCCATTGGCGCCTGCCTCCTCCTCGTCCCCATCCGTATAAACCACGTTCTCCCAAAAACCCTGCTCCAAACACACATCAAGCAAGAACCCATTCCGGAACCTTTCCGCCTTTTCCATCAGCGATTTGAAATCTTTCGCGAAAGATCGAGTCTCCCCCGAGTTGAGTTGAGCGGGAATCGGTGGTGGGAGGTCGGTCCGTCTCCCCTCCGTCGAACCGGAAGGTAAAGAAAGGATGGCGAAGGCGGCGGAGAAGCTGGTGGTGGAGGTGGTGGCGGCGCACAACCTCATGCCCAAGGACGGCCAGGGCTCGTCCTCGGCGTTCGTGGAGGTCGAGTTCGAGCACCAGAAGCGCCGCACGCGGTCCCGGCCCAAGGACCTCAACCCCGTCTGGAACGAGCGCCTCGTCTTCCCCATCTCCGACCCCGACGACCTACCCTACCGCGCCATCGACGTTGGCGTCTACAACGACCGCGCCGGCGCCGGGGGTGGCGGAGGGAGCGGGAGCCCGGACAGCCGCAACTTCCTCGGCAAGGTGCGCGTCCTGGCCTCCGGCGTGCCGGGGCCCGGGGAGGAGGCGGTCACGCAGCTCTTCACGCTCGAGAAGCGCAGCCTCTTCTCCAACATCCGCGGCGAGATCACCTTGAAGATTTACCGCACCGACTCCGGCGACGTCGTCGTCAAGCCCAAGCCGGAGAAGCAGGCTAAGGTGGTGGTGACGGCGCCGGAGCTGGTGGCGGCTCCGACGGTGACTGGCGGATCGAAGAAGCAGCAGCAGCGTCAGCAGCCTGTGGTCGCGGTGCAGCCGCCGCAGCCGCAGCCGAGCCCACCCATGGACATCATGCCGCCGCCGGCGCAGTCGCTCATGAAGCCGGTGATGCTCGCGGACCCGTACCCTGTCCCTACCATGTTCTCCTCCGGTCCGGGCGACTTCTCTTTGAAGGAGACGCGCCCGCACCTCGGCGGCGGCGCATTCGGCGACAAGGCGAGCGCGACCTACGACCTGGTCGAGCAGGTGGAGTACCTATACGTGCGCGTGGTGCGCGCGCGCGGCGTGGCCGTGGTCGGCGACGCCGTCGCGGAGGTCAAGCTCGGGAACTACCGCGGGGTAACGCCGGCCGCGCCGGCGCACAACTGGGACCAGGTGTTCGCCTTCTCCAAGGAGACCATCCAGTCCTCGTTCGTGGAGGTGTACGTGCGCGCGCGCAGCAGCAGCGACGACCACGTCGGCAGGGTCTGGTTCGACCTTTCCGAGGTGCCGCGCCGCGCGCCGCCGGACAGCACGCTCGCCCCGCAGTGGTACAGCATGGAGGACCGCAGGGGCCAGCGCGGCGGCGCGGAGGTGATGCTCGCCGTCTGGTTCGGCACCCAGGCCGACGAGGCCTTCGCCGAGGCCTGGCATTCCAAGGCCGCTGGCGTTCACGGGAACGGGCCGCTGGGCTCCATCAAGTCCAAGGTGTATGTCGCGCCCAAGCTCTGGTACCTCCGTGTCTCCGTCATTGAAGCGCAGGACTTGTTCCCGATAGACAAGGGACCATTGCCGATGGGCCGGTACCCGGAGCTCTTCGTGCGTGCGCAGGTGGGGAATCATATGCTGCGCACACGGCCGGCGCCGGTGGTGCCTGCACGGGGACCCTCCAGCCCGTTCTGGAACGAAGACCTGATATTTGTCGTGGCAGAACCATTTGAGGAGTTCTTGGTGCTCTCTGTGGAAGATCACGTGTCACCCGGACGGGATGATACGCTTGGTCGTCTTGTTGTGCCGGTTTCTGCAATTGAGAGGCGGTGGGATTGGAAGCCCGTTGTTTCCAGGTGGTTTGGGTTGGATCGTGCTGCCGGTGGTGGCAACATTGCTGGCAGCAATGTCCACAGGTTTGGGAGCCGCCGTGTGCATCTTCGTCTGAGTCTTGATGGGGGTTACCATGTCCTGGATGAAGCTACTGCTTATAGCAGTGATCTGCAGCCTACAGCAAAACAGCTATGGAAACCGTATGTTGGAGTGCTTGAGCTTGGTGTTCTCGGTGCTACTGGTCTGGTACCAATGAAGGCCCGAGATGGGAGGGGCGCGACGACTGATGCATGTTGTGTTGCAAAGTATGGTCAGAAGTGGATCCGCACGCGCACAATCATTGACTCGTTGTGCCCCAGGTGGAATGAGCAGTACACCTGGGAGGTGTTTGATCCTTGCACTGTCATCACAGTTGGTGTATTCGACAACTGCCATGTCGACAAGCCAGCGTCAGGAAATACTACGGTGGCTGTCCGTGATAATTGCATTGGTAAAGTTCGCATTCGGCTTTCAACATTGGAGACTGACAGGGTGTATACCCATGCCTACCCTCTGCTCATGCTGCATCCCTCGGGGGTCAAGAAGATGGGGGAGCTTCACCTGGCTGTGCGCTTCTGCTGTGGCAATGCTGGCAACATGTTCCATGCCTATGCACGCCCATTGCTTCCGAAGATGCACTATGCAGAGCCGCTACTCGTGCGTCAGGTTGAGTCTCTTCGCTTCCAGGCTACCAGTGTGGTAGCGGCCCGACTTGGCCGTGCTGAACCACCGCTCGGTAAGGAGGTTGTTGAGTTCATGCTTGACCATCGTTCACATCTGTGGAGCATGCGGCGCAGCAAAGCGAACTTCTTCCGCCTTGTCAGTGTGCTGCAAGGTCCAATCGCAATTGGCAGGTGGTTTGAGCTTGTCCGCTCTTGGCATCGCCCGGTGCATTCTTGCCTTGCTGTATCAACATTCCTGGTGTTTGTCGCAATGCCAGAGCTGATTCTGCCAACAGCATTTCTGGCCATGGCGTTCACCGGGCTATGGAGGTATCGAGTCCGTCCAAGGCACCCGCTGCACATGGAGATGAGGCTGTCTCATGCCGATGCAGCCACTGCAGATGAGCTGGATGAGGAGTTCGACACATTCCCTTCAAGCCGTGGGGATGTTGTGCGCCTCAGGTATGACCGCATCCGCAGCATTGCTGGAAGGGTGCAGACGGTGGTCGGCGACATAGCAACACAGGGTGAGAGGATGCAGGCCATCCTCAGCTGGCGCGACCCTAGGGCGACACTGCTTTTCTCCATCGCCTGTGTCGTTGCTGCGGTCATCGCGTACGCTGTACCGATGAAGGTTCTGATTGGGTTGTGGGGCCTGTACGCCATGCGTCCGCCGAGATTTAGAAGCAAGATGCCGTCGCGGTTGATGAACTTCTTCCGAAGGCTTCCTTCCAGGGCTGACATCCTGCTCTGATCCTAGTGGTTTCTGCTGCTGGTCTCTGTGGATAGGTAGCTTGCCTTTTTACAACTGATTGGTGATTTTGGCGGGAAGTGGGAGCTTCAGAGGGTTCTAGGATGAAGCAAACAAGTAGTGGTTGTAGGTGCCTGATGTGGTGGTTGCTTAGTAGTTTAACTCTGTTGGCTTGTTAGGTAATGTATGTTGCTGTATGGCGTGCCTGGTAGGCAGTTGTAGAGTGGCTGTGAAGCTGTTGTTGTGCTTCAGTTTCAGTTGCGCAAAGATCAGCTGAAGAGATGGTAATGTGTGCTATGATGAGATTCGGACAGTCAAGACTGGTTTATTATAACGGAACCTGTTTTGTTCCTAATGCTTGTTTGCAGGATGCAGTGTGGCTCAGTGTTTTAATATTAGTACCATCTGCTTAGTGTTGTTGTTTTTATTCCTGTACTTAAGCAGTACAGTAGGATTCCGTTGTTAAAAAGGTGTCCTGATCACAGTTAGTATGTCCTTGATCCTTAAAAGATGGCACGAGCGTGGCTCTATTCACGTGTGCCTGTCTTTCTTTAACATTACTAGTGTGATGTTCTCTGTTGAGTTTAGAGTAATCTTCTTTTGTTTAGTTTGTCCCCATTCTGTTCCCATGTGGCTGCGGTCTCAAGGAGTAAAGGGTACTGGTGCTCTGATGGGAACAGCACCAATTCCTTTTTCTTTATTAGATGAGCTAAGGGTGTTGTGGCTGTACGACTTGTGTTGTGCCTTTTTATGCTCAAAGGATTGTGTGACATGTTGCAGCATGGTTTTTAACCTTTACTCCTACTAATCTGACAATCTGGCGGCGTTTGAATAATAGGAAATGAGAAGTGAGTTTGAGATTCAAAAATAAATGAAAAGTTAGGATGCAGTGAAGTATACGAAGGAATGATTCAGATCTTTCTTCAACATTTCCCTATTCTAATCCCAATATCATTTCCATCTTGCCACCGCACCGTGAGAATGAAGTCGACAGCATGTTGCCATTTACTAGGAAATGCCAAGCGCACTGGGAGATGGTCGAAGGTTCAATAAAATTTTCATAGAAACCGTTCTGCAGGGAGTTCATCAACAGAGCCCCAAAATTCAGATAAGAGGCAGACTGATGCTATCAAATGCATTCAGGAGTATGCTGCTCTTATTCTTTGAGACGACAAATGATATGACAGAATAAAATTATATACAGATATCTTCTGGTTACAGATTACTCCACCAGATACCACAGATTCCAGTTCACCAAATCAGGAGAGTTGATCTAGTCGCCTACAACATTATGACTCTAACAATCCGCTTGCGTTGCAGCCAACACATCTCTCTGGTTGCTCCGAGGTTTTGACAGTTGAGAAACTCATCGTATTCCCCATATTCTTTCAGTTAAGCCCGTGCCCCTACACGACGATGGTTGATCACAAGGTCGCCGTACACAGCGTTTCAAACCTGCCGTTCATGATTAGTGTGATGATGATCACAAGGTTTTCAATCCGTGTTAGTTATCCTGCTGTCTTGGTCACTGTTCGTCGGCACGTCTCTGAAGGTCACCCTAAATTGTCTAGGCCATTTGCTGTAAGCAAGACGTCCTTGAATTTTTTTTTTTTTTTTTTTTTTGAGACAGACGTCCTTGAATTTGGATACGGTACGCATATAAACGGAGCGGCAGTACTGGATCTGCATTCAAGACTACTTCCACAGTATACTGCTACTCCTAGCGGCGAATCCATTGGACTCGGCTCCGGCGTCGATGGATCTGTGTACGTGCATCTCCCGATCGACGAACGATCCATAATAATGGCCGTGTCCACCGCTCCTTAGATCCTCATCTCCGGCCGTCAAGGACTTTCACAGGACACGTAGTAGATGTAAAAAATAACTTCCAGTGCCTTTGAATTGAATCTGTCCGTAAATTATTTTCAAATCCAGTGCGTATGTGATTACTGACTCTGCCGTTTCTGAATTCTGATTTGAATTCAGTGCAGCAAAATTAAAACAGTCAGTAAACCTTAGTGATAAGGTTACAAATGAAGTAGGGGAAACCAAACCATATTCACCACCTCGTTGCCTTGCCAGCGGCCGGGTATGTAGATGATCTATATGATACCATATAGTAAGGATTATTAAAAGAAAAAATGTAAATCTGAGTTCATCCTGAAAACTCAGATAATTGAGCTTATATGGTAATTTGGATGGATGATCCGATTGATCTCCACCCACCCTTTTTTACTCACGCACAGCACACAGACCACATCTGCGTAACAACTGAACACTAGTGTAAGACTCACTGCTAAGACTGTAGTTCTATAACAGATACTAGACGAAAGAAACCCTGGCTGCTGGAGACGACGACGACACAGACAAAGCACGCGTGCAAGTTGCACCATGGAAGAATGACAGGGCTGGATGCAAATTTGCTCTAGTATCAGAGACCGAGTCGAGATCATGCGCGCATCTGCTGGCTCTTGATGTGGTCGACGGCGAGGACGGTGCTGAGGTTCATGGGCGAGATGACGTCGAGGTCCCCGGACAAGAACTGCTGCACGATGAGGCGGTTGGCGCGCTCGGTGGGGTGGAACGCGTCCCAGAACACGTAGGCGTCGCGGTCGTTGCAGAGGAGCGAGACCATGGTGCACAGCCCCATCCCGTTGAACCTCCCCTGGCCGCAGCACGCCTGCGTCGCCGTCGCGAAGCCGTACGCCTTGGGGTTCTCGATGAAGTCGTTGTGGATGCGCTGCGTGTTCACGCCCACGAACACGTCGCCGCCGACCCGCGCGTTCAGGTCCGCCAGCATCGACATCAGCCGCGGGTTGTACATCCCCGCCGCGCGCTGCAGCTCGCGGTCGCAGCTGCCGTCGAGGCTGTGCAGCGCGAGTTCCGCCGGCACGCAGCCGATCGGCCCGACGCCCTGCACCAGCACGCGACGCGCGCCCAGGTCGTAGAGCTTCGTGAGGATCTGCCGGTACTCCGACAGGATGTAGCTGATGTAGTCCGGCAGCGAGAACTCCCGGGACCGCGCCGAGTACGGGACCAGGTAGTAGTTGTTCACGAAGTCGTTGCCGCCCAGGGTGACGAGAACCAGCGCGCCGTTTACCAGCCGCGCCGTCTGCTCCTCGCCGATCAGAGAGCTCAGACGATTCTGGTACTGAGCGAAGTACAGGAGCTGCTTCGAGATGTGGATGATGTTGGCCTGCACATTTAGGCATTTTTTTTTCAGTTGTCGATCGATCAGGCATTTTTTTCTCCCGGTAATTCGCATGTGCATTTAGGATTACTGTACGTACGAATTGGATGCCGGTGTCGTTCAGGATCCCGACGCCGGCCGACGCGAAGTTGGCGCCGATGAGCATCTTCTCGCCGTCGAGCTCGGGGCTCAGGTACGGCAGCAGGGGCTCGGAACCAAGGTGCTCACCTGCGCGCGCGCCCAAAAATCAATTACACTCGCTGCACGTGCATGCTAGAGCTAGTGACAGAGAAAGAACACGCGCTAGCTTACTGATAATGTCCGGCAAGTTCTTGCCGTTGCTGAACCGCCCCGTGGCGCGGTGGTCCGGCGTGTCGATGCCGTACGGCGGCGAGTCGGCCCGGGCCGCCGTGACCAGGTAGTTGTTGTTGCCGTTGTCCACGAGGGAGTCGCCGAACACGAAGAAGGCGCGGGGCGCCGCGTCGGTGGTCGGGAGAAGCGTTCCCACTCCGAGGCAGAAGAGCACGGGGAGGACGAAGGCCATTGCTGCTGGCTGCTGCAGCGCGCGCGAGCCGACGGTGGTCAGTGCCCTGTTAAGCTAGTTATTCGGCTCTTCGGCGACGAGGAGGAGGCTGTGCACTTGCAGCGTCTTCGCGGCCTTTTTATAGCGGCGTTTTGCTGATGCAGGAATAATGCTATGGAGAAAGTATCTTTGAATTGACGATCAGTCTTGAAACCGGACAAGTGGAAATTGATTATGGAATTTCCGTGCAGCAAAACAAAGAATTTCTATATGGAGGTTGTAAGTAGTTACTAGAGTTTCTGACAGATTTGAACTGCGAAGAACCAGCTAAGCTTCTAGGGGCAGACTCAACTATTGGTACCAGCTAGCACGGTACCTGACGAATGGATTCTGAAATGCTCAGAATTTTCAAGGTGCTGCTGCTACTGAACATTTTCAGCCCAACAAAAAATACAAGTGATCGATCCTACCAACATGGTATTCACGAGGGCAGTTGGATCTGTAGTTATGCAATGAAGCCGCCTGAGGTTAGCAGATGGGCTGTAGTAGCAGATGGCTTGCTTGCTAACTATATGTAACCTTGACAGCAAGCAGTAGATTTATTTGGACGACTATTGGTTTGATGAATCAACGCCGTCGCACATGCGGCTGCCTCTCCTGCAATTTGAGGCTCTTTAAAAATAGACCACGTACAAAACTTTTCTATGGAGCGTTGCCCGTGACAATGTTAGAAAATCTTCTTCATCCAATGGTATGCATATCTCGTGCGTGTTTAAATACATTTTAAGAAGACGGCATTGAACTCGAGCGTTTGTTCAGATGACATGACTTTTCAACAATGCTACTATCTGTTCTACCAATGGTTTTCATCGATTGAAAATGCAGCAATTCAAGCTTTATGCTAGCACGATAGTACTTCATCAAGTCGATCTGTAGTACAGTAACACGCAAAAACTAAAGTACTCCATTAAGTCCGTGCCGTGTCAATATTCGAGTTCAAAACGAGTGTCATGAATAGGTCGACCCTGGTACCGGCACCAGGTACTAACCTAATCACCGTGGTACAGTCTACAGTGCTGCACTACTAGCTGGTCATATAATTGCCTCTAGGGGGCGGGCTCATGGATCACAAATTCTACTGCAGAGATCTGAAGGAAACAGAATCTGTCCAAGCCAGTTGGGGCCCTTCCCAACCATCAACCGCACCGCATTGAATCACATCTTCTTCTTCGTCGTCTTCTAAACGTAGGAGCACGTAGTTTGTAATCTGGAGCAGACAACACATGAATGAATGGTTTTTGTGATTGTAATTGCACCAACAACTCCCAAGCCAGTTGGGATCTTGCTGCTGAATTTTAACAAGATACGAGATATCTGTGCAGATTTTCGTTCAGAATCAACGAGGCATTGCCGAAATTCATCAGACTCGCTTCAAGTAGGGTACCAGTAGCATTCAGATGTGTGGTCATTCTTGTGTTAATAGCTGTTCTTACCCATGGTGGCAGACAGAGAAGCAGGAGCCCCGGACCCTACGATTACAGATGATCTGGCGTAGTAGGAGTAGGAGGTAGGAGGAGGAGTAAACACACAAGCGGCCGCACCTTCCATTGGAGGCCATTGAATTCTAATGTTCCCTGGATAGCAGGATGAAATCAAAACCGATTGGAGTAAAGTAGAGAATTTCTACTGCATCCTCACATCATGTCGGTTCTGGGAATCTGTCAGCGTTCATGTAAAGGAGTTACTAGTAGTACAAAAGTGATTTAGCCTGTCGATCTCAAGTGCTCAGTAGTAGTACGTATTATCTGATGATGATGACCTACTGATTGCTACTCCAGTCAGGGATGTCCGGCGACCTGTTCGTCGGTATAAGTACGTACACAGTGATATACGGAGCACTAGCAGTAATACTCGATGAGCACAGTACTACTGACTGGAGCATTTGGAGCATCATCACAGCTGCACAATGCGAAGGAAAAAAACTCAGTTTTGGAGGTACGCTGGCTGTCGAGGCATTGAATCAGATCCTTGCTGACTGGGTCTCTTTGAGTACTCCTACAACAATGCTATGCGTTTCATTTCGAGGTTTGTTTAAGTTGTTAAGCGCCAGCATATAAGACCAAGGGACCAACACAATGCTGTTGGCGCATGCAATTTCATGGATGATGGGTTAATTGAACGGCGCCAGCCAAATGGGTTTGTTGGATGGCTACCTGTGCTGCCTGTAGTACGACGGTCATTGTCAACGTATCATCCCTTTTTTTTTCCCGCTAATGCAACGCGTGGAAGTCTGCTGAGAGCGATGTTTAGTTAGCAGAGCCATCAGGGATCGGACAGTGCGCCGATGATTTGCTCGAAAAGGAAATTATTAGATGAACTAACATTGATGATGAATCATGGCTTGATAGCTACTAACAGCACTGTATAAGGTATATATGCTGTTTGGGCTACAGTGACGGAGTGTCTTGGTGTACAAGTACGGTATAAATTGAAGACCATTAATTTGCAGTGTTTCTGAGGCTCTGTTTGTTTCAGTTTTTCAAGCTGTCTTTCAGCTAAAAAGGTGAAACCTGACAAGCTGAAACAAACAAAGTTTTAAAACGATAGCTTTTAGAACACTGAAAAGCTACCTTATAAAGAAATGAACTAAAAGCTGAACAACTCAACCAGAGCTATTTTTTTAGATTTTGGTATGCAGAAAAGTCAAATATATATTGCTAAAACCAACAGTCACTACCTTATCAATCAGTTTTTTTAAAAGCCCAAAAGTTAGAGCTCAAAGAGACCCTAACTATGCTTTGCAGCTCCGGCCTCTTCTTCTAGAAGTTTTTATCCAGATGTGCTGCCGTATCACGGCCGTCATGCCACCAACGCATCGACTACATGGAGTAATACTGGCGTATAGTACAGTAGTACTCAATTTTTTTCGTTGGTACGTACTACGCGTATGCTGAAGTCCATAGAGCGATCCATCCAAGAGTAGGAGCAGCAGCGTTGGTGCTATTGGCTTCAATATCTACACTAGTACTACTCCGTATCATTAATGCATGCAGATACTGTAATGGCGGCTGGCCACGCAGGGCATGGGTCTATCTATCCGAGCTGATGTGATCTTACACGAGGGCCGAGAGAGAAGGAATGAAGAAGAACTTGCTGCGAAAGGCAAACCGGTTTCACCGGCTATTAAAGTCCCGGTGGTACGGCGCGGCGGCTCCGGTGTGGTCTAGCTCCGGCGTGGACCGAAGCATTCTTCCTTGCACGGGACGGGAGGACCCTCCCCTCCCCCGTCTGAGTCGTCTCGTCACCCACCGGCAGCCAAGCAACTGCACTAGCAGGAGTAATTCAGCTCTTGCGCCGGTATGGCCTGTTTCCGGCCGGTGGTGTGGTGGATTCCACCCACCACCCACCGGGGAAGCAGCCAAGAATTGGAGGCGCGAGCGTGGGCACGGGCTACGATGGTCATCAGCTTCGTCGGGGCCGCCGCCTTTGCAGCTGGTACCGAGGCCCTGGCCTACACACAAGGCACAAGTAGAACTGTCATGTCAGTCCTCAGTCCATGGATTGGACGTACCGTATGGGCCGGACTTCTTTTCTTTTCTTATCTGGGCTTATTTTATTGGTCGGTCCAATTCATTCACGCGGCGTCCATGGGTCGGTTCTTCGTACTGCAACATCAAAGTGGCATGAACCGGCCCATGGCGGATGTCATGTGACGGACGAGGACCGTTCCCAACTACTACAGCCCACGCATGCCTCTGCTTGTTTAATCTTGAGATTTTCCTCAAGGTTCGCTTCATTGTGTCATATGCGTTCTTAATTATTTTTAGCAGTACAGTACTGCTCCTACTATATGAACTACTCCTAGTAGGAACTGAGTTGGCAAATCACATTTGCTCGCGGAACCTGATGGCTGCAACCGCTTCTGTCACTGTTGCGCAACTGCCGTGCAGGGCGAGAAGGCAGCACCCCGATTTATGAGGTTAGATTGTGGCAGTAATGACGTCTTGTAGTATACGGGAATACTCGTACGTAGGCAGTGCAGGGTACTGCGTACTGTAGCGATGTTTGTGAATTTGAAAGAGGAAACTAAGACGTGTTCGTGCTGATCTGCGAATTCAAAGTTTTCCTTCCAACTTGCGCCGATTTGTATCATTCCATCAGGTTAGCACTATCATTTTCAGAGTGGGATTCAAAACGAAGAAGCTGGCAGCTGCTCTTGCCATGTGTCTCTGTAGTAAGGCTGCGAAGCTTTGGAACTCGAAATGATCACCGTGACGCAACCACACATGGTGATGAATGCTCAGTGCTACCCAACGGCAGCATCGGAGTACTACTCCAGTAATAGTACTCCGTTTGCGTACATCCGAGCTGAGTACAGTACAGAAGCGGTGGAGTATTTGCAAGAACAAAATTATTCTTCGCAGGGGCAGCTGGGCAGGTATGGAGATGGATAAGGTAATTAGGATGAGTTCGATGGATGAGAATGCTATCGAGCCTCTATCCTCGATTCCTCGAGCAAAAGAAAAGGTTGGTCGCATCTCGCGTGGTGTGGACGTCCTGAAAAATAGAACGAATTTGATTCGTGTAATAATAATTTTATAAATTTAAAATATATTATTAAGTATATCAATGATAAAAAAATTTGCAAATAAATAACATGTGAACTCAAATAATATATTTTAAATTTAACAAAATTATAATAATATATATCATATTAATCTTTTAAAAAAATACTGTACTCCCGGGGAGGTGGTGTGCCCCATCAATGCGGCTTCACGTACCCTGCCACGCCCCCTCCCAGACTCTACTCTTCCCTTCCCTCCAGCCAGCCAAGTTGCCGCTCAGAAGCGCTGCTCGCCCTCGCCGCACATACACGGAGGCGACCGCTAGATCCGCTCGCTGCTCGCCTGCGGCATCCCCGCGGCGGCGCTGGCTAGCCGCCTGCTGCGCGGCGTCACCATTGATTGATTCGGTCCGTCTGTTGGTTGGGCCGGGGAAGAAGAAAAACTGGTGGGTGCCTTTCTTCTGCTTCGCCGCGCTCGTCGTCCTGCCGTCGCACGCAGCTTCCTTGGCGCGTTTGCAGGACTCGGTGGGGAACGCCACCTCGCGACGTGGTTTTCGCTGCATCTGTGCCACTTCCTGCTCTACTACACTCTACGGAGCAGGAGGTCCTTTTCGTCTCGTGTGGCTCGCAGCTCCTGTGGCCTTTTCGGCTCATCATACTTCCCTCGCTACCATCCTGTCCTTTGCTCATTGTCTTCGGTCCTCAGGGTTCAGGGCGGACGGAGCTTGGGGGTCGCGCTTCACGTGTTGATTCCATCATCGCTTCATCGCCCACGACCCCCGTCGTCGGAATCCGTGATGTGAAAGCCCACTTTTGGACGCGGTTGTTTTTTTGTTCCGTTCTTGGCAGCTTGTCTTCTTCGGTTCTCCTCCTATCCTCTCTATCTCTCCCTCTTTTTGGGTTCAAAGGTTTCAAATTCAACTTTGAAATCTTTGTTGGAGTAATATAATGTTGATATGATTACGACACGAATGTGATGCGTTGTAGCTTTGGTCTGCAGGACGACGGTGTGAGTGAAAGGGGTTCCGGATAAAAGGAACAAGAAGAAGCAGGACCTGCAGGTTCTGGCGCCCTTCCCGGGATGCTTGGGAAGGGTGATAAACATGTTCGACCTCAGCAATGGGGTTGTTGCGACCAAGCTGCTCACAGAGAAAGCACATAGAGATGGTATACGTGTTTCTCCTACACTTCTTCCTCCATGCTATTGTCATTTTGGAAAATCTCACTTGTTCTGCACGAAAGATCTGATGCAATGCAGCATGCGCTTTGCAGTTTCTTCGGCTGGGAAAGATCGAAGTAACACCTTCAAGATGGCAATCAATCCCCCAGTTCAGACTGAAGATAAACAGGTATGGCAACATTGTTATTCTTTCTATCGTGTTCTATCTAAAAGCAAGGCAAAAAAAAGAAAAGAAAAGAAATTTGAGCTTGAACTGTTTACTGCAGAGAGACTGCAAGGCAAGAAATAACTCCCCGACTAAAAGATCAAACTCGCCCGCTAAAAGATCTGGTGGCACGCCTGTTAAGATGCTCATGGAGCAGGACATGTGGAAAGATGAGGAGTCGCTGAATGTTGTCGCAAGATTGATGGGTCTAAATGATGCCCCAATTCAGCAATCTGATTTCATATCTGGAAGGCAAGTGGATATGGAATATCAGTCAGGCTGGATTGAAGATAATGCTCAACATCTCAAGCCAAAGATGGAAAGCAAAGAACACCTGAACCAAAAAGTTGGAAGACGGCATCAATACACATGGGATGGTCTGAATTATCAGTCTTCAAAAGTCAATAATAGCAAGATCGAGCACTTAGGAAACGAGACTAGTTACGAGAGGAGGATGTCCCTTGTTCGTGAAAAATTTGCTGAAGCAAAGCGTCTAGTCACAGATGAGAAGCTTCTTCATTCGCAGGAATTCCATGACGCTCTGCAGTTTTTAAGCTCAAATAAAGACCTGTTCGTGGAGTTCATCGAGGAGCCAAATCCCCTGTTATCAAGCAATGACTATGAGTTTCAGCCTGTTACAACACCTTCTGAAGTAAAACAAATAACCATACTGAAGCCATCAGAATCAACGAAGAGAAAAGAATGCATTCCAGGTGGTAGACAGTTAATTTCAGATTGTGTAGAAAGTGAACGTAACAGATACATGCGCTATCAGAGCTTAGACGTTTCTCCAGCAAATTCTGACTTGTCAGAGCCAACAAGAATTGTGGTGCTAAAGCCAGGACTTGCCAAGTCCCATGATTCCAGGATTGCAATGTATTTGCTATCATCAGCAGAAGACAGTGAAGATGATAGTATGATGGCAGCCAATGAAGTCGTATGCTCAAGAAGGTTGGCCAAGGAAATTACTTGGCAGATGAGGATGCAACTAAAAGACAAGCAATATGAAGAAAACATGATCTCCTCTGAATACCCTGATTTTTATATTGGAGATGATTCCTTCAGTAAATCAGAAATTGAGATTACAAAAGAAGTATCAGGTGAGACAAGTGAGGATTTGAAGTTTGGTACTCCAACTTCTGGCCGTTCTTGGGATTTTCTGAGCAGTATTGGAAGCCCCTACTCTGCGTCGTGTTCTAGTCAAGCATCCCATAGACGTGAACCCTCGGTGGTTAGGGAAGGAAAAAAGAAGATTTTAGATAGATGGTCGATGGTGTCATCAACTGTCGGTACGGTGGAAGAACAGGAAGCTCATAGAAGTATGGGCACAGTTGGTGATATGTTCACTATTCCCAGAGATAATAAAGATAAGGAAGAGGTTGGAATAGTAACATTAGAGAGCCAAACACCTGAAACAGAATCTGAAGAACCTTTCTCATGTTTGCCAAGGTCTCGATCACGTCCAGTTTCTTTGTCATATGAAGGTGTTGGGTCAAATGGAGTAGCCTCTGGCCCTCAGGAAGCTGATAATGAAAGGATTAGGAAGTCATCATCATTTAGAGAAAAAGTTACAAGCTTATTCTCTAAAAGTAAGAAATCAGCTCAGGAGACGGTTGATCCATCCGCCAATGATAGATTCAAGCAAGAAGGTTCTGTGACTGCAGGTGACCATCTTGTGCACGTCAATCTACAGAAACAAAGCATTTCTCTCACAGCAGATGAGTGCTCAATGCACAGACTTGCTAGCTCTTGTCATACTAATGATAGGATGAACATCCCTGCCAAGGTATTTGTTCAAACCTCGTATTGTTCCAGTTGATGTTCCTAGTTTATTTGCTTTTGCTTCATTAGTCATCCACAGTTCAAATATGAACATTTGGCTGTATTGTGTCAGGAGTTCTCTTCCACGTCATGTCTTGGCTCCCCAGGAATATTTGCTGATCCTCAGGATCAACCAAGCCCTGTATCGGTATTAGACAGTCCATTTATCTGTGACAGCAATAGAAGGTTGCTATGCTCATCTGAAAATTTCGTCACTGCATCCCCACGTAAGCCTGGAACCAACTTTTAGCATGTGATATATCATTATTTGGTAACCTGTATTTAGTGGCATTTCTACATGTATATACACAGAAGCTTTGTCCAGATCTCCCCTTATTGGATCATTTTCACGGTCCCTAGCATGGGAGGACCCCGCACTAGAAATCATGTCGCCAAATTCGTTGAGACTTTCAAGGCTTTTCTCAAAGGCTGATGACGATCTTGATTCATTGACATTTATTCAGAAGCTGGTCCAGTCTTCACGCATGGACAGAGAAGGTTGCATTATAGCTGACCCTTTGGACCCAAAATTGCTTGAAAAGTTTTCTGATTACCAAGAAGAGGATACTAAGATGGGGGAAAGACGGTCAAAACAGAGGCTTCTTTTTGAAGCTGTAAACGAAGCACTCACCGAGCTTACTTGGACAGCAGAGTTGTCTGCATGCCCATGGGGCAGATCATACTCTCTGGGACACAGGGATTGCAAGAGTGGTTTCAGTAATTCTGCGGCTGAGGAAATTTGGCGAGTTATAAGGAATTGGTCGATACTTGACAGGTATGCTCCTGGCCAAGTCATTGAAAGAAATCATTTGTTGGAGATGATACTCAAGAGGGAGGTGGCAGAAACGGCCAGTGCCAACACTACACGGTTGGAGACATTGGAGCTCAGCTCCACGGTCTGTGCAATGGTTCTGGAGGACCTGGTTGAAGAGACGCTTGTAGATCTCACTAACAACTAAGCGAGGTACTTCCACGCTCTAACAATTAATTTTGCCTCTGTTTCCCGTGATATTTGCTGCTGTAGCACTGGTTCATTTATTAATGATGAGGTGTGAGATGTGTCTTTGCCTTGTTTTACTCTGTGTCATATTTGTTCTCACTTTCCATTAGCCAGTATCTTTTCAAGTTCAGAAATGATCGAGCCATTATTATGTTTACCAGTACCATTGTTTTTTTCCACATACTAGTACTACACAAGACAAAACAATTAATCACATGAGTCCATTTTGGGTTGTTTGATGTTGCCTATGGTTGAGATTGCCCCATTCAAGATGGAGAAAGGAGGCTAGAAACAAGAGAAAATAGTTGTACACTGTCTCCTTTTTGTGGGGGACCTCTTATAGTATTGCTCAGTTCGATGCATGGTCTGATGCATAAGACATGAGACTATGAGAGCATGCACATGGCATTGTAGAGGCTGTCCACACAACTCACAAGGCTACAGATGATGCTTGTTAGGATGCATGTCTGCTGTCACTAATTTATTTGAGCTCACCTTTTGTTTAACCCAACACAAGTGTTGTTTCACCATATAGGCTTGATGGTGAATCAGACAGACAAACCACCTTGTCCTCGCTATGAGCTTAGCATATTTTGGGGTTTGCACTAACAAAGGAAAAGCAAAACTATAATATCAAGATAATCTCTTGAATTTATATACTAGATCACGGTTACAAGTTGGGAGGCAGTTTTCATTGCATCTGAGTGAAAACACTGCATCAAACAAGGAACCACCAGGTCATGTGTCTCTGCCATCCCAGTTAAACAACAATTTGACCCGTCCATGTTGCTGGTACTTCAAGGAAAGAGAAATCTTTATATATTAAAGCAGAAGCGTTCTCTCAACCTTCGTTGCGCCACGTCACTTTAAAAAATATTAACTGTCGGATTAAAATATAACGGTGGATATTAAAAAGAAGAAAAAATTATTTCCTCGGTCAACGTATGAGCGTGCTTTTACTCGGCGAAAGCAGACATAAACGGCTGTGCCATCGCCCTAGCTTTTTTAAGTTCACACGCTGTCCTGTCACAGTCTTTTGTATGGGTTACCTAGAAAATATTAACCGTCAGATTAAAATATAACGGTAGATATTAGGAAAGAGAAAAAAATGTTTTCCCTGATCAACGTAGGAGTGTGCTTCTACTCAGCGGGAGCAAGCTCATATCATCGCCTTAGCTTTTCTAGGCTCACATGCTGTCATGTCACAGTTTTTTTTCTTTACTTGAATATTGAAATAATAATAAAAATCTTTATATATTAAAGCTCATAAATTCTCTTTAAATATCTGAAAATCACATCCGTAGGAGTGTGCTTCTACTCGACGGGAGCACTCGTCGGGAGCAAGCATGAACGGCCTGTGCCATTGCTTTAGATTTTCTAGGTTCACATGCTGTCCTGTCACGGTCTTTTCCTTTACATGAATAGTGAAATAATAAAAAAATCTTTATATATTAAAGCTCATAAATTCTCTTTAAATATCTGAAAATCACATCATCAATAAATTATAAATCGTCAGATCAATCCTCTGGTGCACAAAAAGTTAGATATATCTCTGTAGCTCTTGCTTTTAGACCTTTCATAAAATCAAAAATAAAGTACAACTCCGTCCTTCCACTAATTGAACTCAAAAATCTTGAATAGTTTTGCATTTAGGTCCTTAACAAAACATAAAATATGTGTTTGATCTTTTCACCATCTAAAATATTATACATAGATCTTTCATATATAATTCTTTAGCAAGTATATGCTACAATTAAAAACTTTTATATGTTATGAAAATGTATATTTAGATAATCTAAATTGTTTTATCTCTTAAAAATGATTTTTGATTACTATGATAACTAAGATTCAATTTTTTTCACTTACTGCTCCGGTTTAAAAAAATAGTAACTTTAGACGCAATGTTTTAATCAAACATTGTCAATATAAATTAGAAATAATTTTAAATTTATTAAGTTACAAAATTAGAAATAATTTGTTTTAAAAATACTTTCTTAAAAGTGTACCGATGCTACTTTTTATTAAATATTTTATAGATAACAAAGATCACACTTATGATTTGAAGATTATGTCGACAACTTTTTTTTGACCGGAGTATATATTTATGAAACTTTGTTATCCATATACTTTTATTTGTTAAATAATAAATTTAAAATATATTGCTTCAACTAAAGGTGCACAATAAAAACCTACACGTAAAACGTGGCAATTGCGCGCATATTTTCTAGTGTTCTATTATTGCTGTGGTCTGATTGATTCACCAATCACCATAGGAGTACACTTGTTTGAGGTTGCATGTATGCCTGGTCATTGCCATGTGGGCCACTGTAGCTCCATGTGGTCGTGCCACCAGTGCGCCCACGCGCCAGGTAGATCAGATGGCCGCATGCAGCATGTGAATTTCCTGGAGCATCCGCTGTGGATCGGGATCCTTTGCATTTGTGGATGGGTCAATCATACGTGAAATCAATCAGACTCACATGTCATTGAGCATTCACACTGATGCAGAGGATTCGCATCCGTAATTTCTCCTTGCTGATTCTGCTTGCTGTTCAGGGTTGTTGTCGTCGTCATAGCTGCCCTTTCACCTGCAGGCGGCCCACTTCAACTTGAAGTAGATTTGAGATGGCAATACTGGCAGTATGGCAATGGCGTGCTTCCTGTCCTTGTAGAAATAGGAGAAGGTACTGTACTGTATCTGCTCCTCCGTTGCATGGCTCATTTATTAGTAGGGCACAACGGTCTCTTGACTTTCTACTGGTCCTCTTCTGAAAAAAAAAGGAGGAGGTCCTCTTGGGACAGAAATTCATTCATTCAATCAAGCGTCAGCTCGCCAAGGTTTACAAAAACTAGTTAAAATTAGTCGGTTTTTACGGTTTTCGGTGAAACTAATTCGGTTCGGTTTAGATGATTGACCTAGTTTTTGTTTAATAAATTTAAAAAAATTTGAAAATTCAAAAAAAAATAAAAATCTGAAAACCGGTCGAACTGGCCCGGTAAACTGGAAAAAGAAACCGATTTAATTTCAAATTTAAAAATGGTAAATCAAAAAAATTGGTCGGTTTTTTTAAAAAAAATTTGATTTTCAAATTTGCCCAGATTTCACGATTTTTTTCAATTTTCACGAAAACCCAGCCAAACAGGTGCCAGCTGGTTTTTGAAGCCCAAACCGTTTCTAAAACCTTGCAGCTCGCTCTCTCGCTCTCTCTCACACGCGCTTGCACACACAAAAAAAGCGTCAGTTGGAAGTATGAACTTGGTTAACCATCGAACCACTTTGAACTTGTGATTGTGAATCGTTTCCTAGCATGACGAACCAGCGCGGCTCGAGCGACAAGGCTGTCAAGGCAGTGACCAATGGAAGGCACGCGCGTGAATACCGTCGCGCAAGAAGCGGATCAGGGAAAGCAACTACTAGCATGCACTTGGAATTTGATCGGCAGTACGTGGTTCATTTGCCAATCCGCAGCTGCATGCATGTGCATGCACTCATTCCGACCTAATCGGGCGAGCGAGCGAAGATGGCACTGGTGCTGTACAAGTATACGTATCGGTATACGTCTATCTAGACAGGAGAGCCATAATCCAAGAATGACTTTTGACTGTAATAGCACGCTAGTATCACGGCAGACAGGTAGGATTGATTTTACCAACGATACAGCGATAAATATTTCAACTCGTGCATATTCTGGCATTACATTTGAATCCCTGTCGGATAATGAAAACAGGATTAAAAAATTCTGATGGATGTCAAATGGAGGAGATTCTGGAAGGAGTAATGGAAATCTCGTATACCCAAGACAAAGGATTCGGAATCCGTAAGAGCTGAAGCTATTTTGGGATCCTTAGATTCTTCGATTCAAACGGAACCCAAGATCTTCAACTTGGATAATTCAGTCTACCTGCAAGGCTTCAAGCCGGCAGATTCTTCCTCTCATCAGTCTATACTCGGCTCATTTTAACCGTGGAGGATGTCATGCGATCCACCAGCGTTCAACCACTGTGCCAGACCGGCCCAGTCAGTAGGAGATATGGCGGGCCGGCCCACGGTAATGTCGGGTCAAGATGGCCCGAGAGGACCGTGAAAAAGATCGCTACGCTGCTCTGATCCCGGCCTGGCCACTCACCGTCCCTTCCTTCGCTCCGCTCTCCGCTCTCTTCCTTCGCTACGCTAATAAGGTCTCCCTCACCACCATCCTCCGACTCCCTGGATCTTGCTGAAAAAGATCGCTTGGAGAGCCCCGTCTTGCTGATCTGCTTTTCCCCCGGCGTTCCGGGCACTATGGCGACCCTGAAGAACCTCAAGATCAAGACGGCCACGTGCAAGAGGATCGTCAAGGAGCTGCGCTCGTACGAGAAGGAGGTGGAGAAGGAGGCGGCAAAGACCGCCGACATGAAGGAGAAGGGCGCCGATCCGTACGATCTCAAGCAGCAGGTGAGAACTGAGAAGACAACTCCTCCAGTTGCAAAGATCTCGATGCGTGATGCGGTGTTTGTTCCCAGGACTTTTTCTATTTCTTCCCCAGCGCCCAGCCTAGAAATAAAATCCTCATTGAATCAAATTTCCTTATATAATGAGGTGTGAAGGACCAGTTGTTTTCCTGGGGAAAGGGAAAAAAAAAACACTGTGAAGGATCATTGTTCATGTCGTCTGATTCTCTGGGTCTTATAGCTTCTCAAGTCGTAGAAACTTGAACTTCATACCTGCAGGAAAATGTTTTAGCTGAGTCAAGGATGATGGTCCCAGACTGCCACAAGCGACTTGAGGCTGCACTTGCAGACCTGAAAGCAACACTGGTATTAAATAAAACAAATCTGTATCTCATTTTGAAAGTTATCCAATCTTTCTTTGTCCATTTTGATGATTGTTTCATTGTAGGCTGAACTGAAGGAATCAAAAGCTGAAGGTGCTGAGATTGGAGAAGCTGAGGGGACAATCACAGAGGTTGAAGCTGTTGTCAAACCAACAGAGGATTGAACTCAGAACTCCAAGATTGCTGAACCTGTTAGCGAGTACCCACTTTGCTCCTGTTTGAGATCTTGCGAGATCATTGCATGAGATGTATTTGATGTGAAAACTCGAAACTTAAGAATGCTACCCGCGCAATCGTGTGTTGCTCTACTTGAGTGCTTGTTCTGATCTGAACTATTAAATTCCCACGCAAAAGTTTACTCCCTCCGTTCTCAAATTGAAGTCGTCTTAGAGTACAAGCATCAATTTTGATCATTTGTTTTATTTAAAAAAATATAATAAATTTTAAATATTTTATTATAATTTGATTTATCATCAAAGTTGTCAATTACAACTTATAAGTTTTTAAATTTAAATTAATTCTTTTAATAAGACGAATGGTCTGATTATCAATTTGAGAATGGAGGAAGTATTAGTGTTTGCATAAAATAAAACCAATGCAAACAATGCCATTTGTGGGATGTATTTGCTTGTTAAAACATTGGTTAAAATTTACATAGGTCTATACATCGTTACTGCTGTACAATTTTCTATCATCATTTTTGTGTGGTCTGTAAAATAAGACTGAGAAATATTGAATGCAGTTTCCTGTTAGAAGAAAAACAAAACGCTCTACAAAAATGCCTCTCGGACCACTCGTGCTAATACCCGCGACGATAACCGGTTCAAGACCTCCGGTAGGATCTTCGATGAGATGCCCGGCAATACAGGCAAAAGCTCTTGGACTATGGATGCTACATTCAGGTCCTGCCGACGACAAGAATAAGTATCAGTAACATTATAACGTATAGCAACATTCATTTCAGTCGATACAAAGAAGCACAGATCAGGATGCATACCCCGTTCATTGCTGGAGTGGCAGTCCCAGATGTGAGGAACTTCACGACCTTCTCGACGTTGTTCAAGATGACTCTGTCTTCCTCTGTGATAGTTGGAAGCAATGCCCTGGCCCTACTAGGCACCATACTAAAAACTGGGGTAGCGTTTCCCAACCCAAAAGATGCTGCAATCCGTATTAATTGCTCCCTCGAAACTGCATCGATGGCTTTGACAATCTGCAAACACAAAAAATAGAAACATCTTAATTCAATAGAATCTGTGGAGTAAATTTCTAGCCATCGTGTACAACTACTGTGCGAAGCACAACTCCTGGTCAACAAATAATTGTCAGCTGTTGTAACATGAGCGCTCACCTCATCAAGAATGAACTCCCGAAAGAAGTTTCCCCTCTCAGAGAGTAGAAAAACAAGAGCTGCACGAGCTTTAACTGGTTGCTCAGGCTGTGCTATGGCCATTGGAAATACAGAAACTAAACTGGTGCCAGGTTGAGTTCCTATAGCAGCCAACTCAGCCATGTCTCCTTTCAAGTTCTCCCCGCCACCACTCTTGGCTGCACGAATAAAATTCTCGAAAGCTTGCATGACATCAATGAACCTTTCAGCATCAAAAACACCAGTTTTGCCATATATTGTGTAACGCAAGGCACTCCTTAGCCGAGGTGATTCATCTGTTAGTAGCCTCTGATATTGTCAAACAAAACCATGAATCAGTAACACGGGACCACAAAATCAACTTCCAATAGGACAGACCAATGGAAAAATGACATGAAAAAACTATGTGATTCCTTTGTATGTTTGTTTGATAGGGCACGAGGAAAAATTTATTTGCAGTAGTACCCATGCACAGCTTAGAAATTTATGGGTAAGGTATGTAATTTGAATAAAAGATTAGATGCTGACCTGTGCAATATACGGGTATGCTTCATCTACAATGGCAAATTCAGGATCTCCCACCAGGGCTATACCTTCTAATACTCCAATGGCTCTAATAATCAAAGCAAAATATGGAGGTATCCTGAACGGATAATCAAAAGTTATCTGTGCAAGATCCGCTGCCAACTCTTGAAAGTTAATATTCTTTGCACCTCCCCCTTCAAGTGCTTGATCAAAAACCTTGGCCAGCACAGGCAAGATTGGATCCAAGTTGACTCCCTCAGGAATGAAACCAAGCTTCACAAAGTCTTTAACAATTGCGTCATAATCACGATGAATAAGGTGGGCTATTGCTTCAATCATTCCATACTTTTGATCATCTGTCAATTTTGTTACAAGCCCTACAAAAAAGAACAATATATTCAGTCATTCTGTTGCAGTGAATCTATCATGTTCTGCCATTTTAACAGAAGCGTATTGAATGCATGTCAATGTGTCATTGCTCTCATAGGTATCTATCTTTTGGATCCAACTTTATGATAGGCAGAACAATGTAATATAGTAGAGGACTATCTGTGGATTTTCATATCCTTGGCTTACCAAAATCTAGAATAGCCAGCTTTCCATCTGGTGTTCTGATCATGTTGCCTGGATGTGGATCGGCATGGAAGAATCCAGTATCAAGCAACTGCAAATAATAGTAAAAATATAAAATGACCACACTTTTCTCTGATTGATAACGTAAGTTGGGGATAGTCTGAAATATGCAGCAAATTATTATAGCAAGCTAACCTGCTTCAGATAGCATATAACTCCTACACTGACCAATGATCCGACGTCATCCTCTGTGCTTTGTGACAGTTTCTCTCCCTCTATCCACTGTGTGGTAAGAACTTTTCTAGATGTGTATTTGTGGTATGTCTTTGGTACAACAACCTGTAAGATTGTATAATAAGTTCACAGGTGAACAAAGCGATAGCAAAACTAGCACGTATACGATATATTCAAACAATATCGAACTATAAATTATAATGTTTCACTGCTTTCTATAAGGCAAAAAATTATGAAAGTCAAAGCAATTACCTGTGGAAGATCTCTTTTCATCATTTCAGCAAAGTAGCTACCATTTTCTCCTTCATTTACATAATCAAGTTCCTCAAAAAACCGAGCAGCCCACTCATCAACCAGGCCAACGACATCAATGGACACCTGACAGCATTCAGTGAAAAAAATTCAGTTAAAATTTTGTAATACCTCCCTCTAGCCATTATCTGTAGATAAAAATTTTACCTGAGGAAATCTCCTCAGTATCAACCCCAAGTTCCTGATGATGAATAAATCGATGGTGACAGTCTCAAGTACAAATGGTCTCTGCACCTTCACAGCTACCAGTTCTCCAGTTTCTTTCAATCTGCCCTTATATACCTGTCCCAGAGATGCTGCAATATAACACATTATAAGTGTAGCCCAAGACATGGTTACTACAGCAAGCAGAGGATACATAGATCTTTAATATAATTACCTGCTGCAATTGGGGAGGGGGATAACTCAGAGTAGATTTCTTGCCATGGATTACCAAGCTCTTCTTCCAGAAGAGCCATTGCTATATCATCAGGAAATGAAGGAACCTTGACATAGAAGTAGACAGCTCAATCAGAAGGTATTGAGTCATAATTGGTAGAAGACTAGAAGGGAAGAACACAACGAACATAGACTAGCAACAAGTATTCACCTTATCACATAATTTCTGCAACTCTGTCATTGCTGAAGGGGACAGAATGTCTGGCCGTATACTTAGTGCCTGGCCAAGCTTAATATAAGCAGGACCAAGAGATGTCACAATTTCCCTAAGTTCAATGGCACGGGCAACTTCATTCTATAAATAAACATTCAGCAGCAAAACAAGATGCAGCAATTAGTAAAAGCATATACGTGGTTTTAGAAGATAAAAATAGCTGTTGGAATATTGTAACCACCTCTTTGAGTTTATTGGTAATAAGGTCGGATATGATATGAGAAATGAAACCACCAGCAACAGACAGCAACTGCACAACTCGAGTGGCGACAGCCCTTGGACGCTTGCCCCAGTACGCTGATATGATTTCAGGACTATAGACAAGAGGCAGTCCCTCAGTGTTGTCCGTAGATTCTACCTAGAACCAAGGAGGGAAAACAACAGAATTTAACTTGTTGCTCTCGATAAGTTCCAAGAACGGAGTAACTCTGTTGTTAACAGTGCGTGAATGATCGAACTCTGTAATTGGGTAAAGAAGAAGAGTGCAACGGCAGGCTGGTTTGTATACCTCGACGAGTCGAAGGCGCACGTTCTCGTCGGCGAACTGGTTGTCACGGAGGTTCTGGCCGCGGAGGCCGCGCATGAGCGAGGCGAGCTGCTCGTCCTCCTCCATCTGCTTGCGCACCCGCTGGATCTCCTTGGACATCTCTCCGAACCTCTTCACCGTACACAGACAAACGAAGACATATCAGCAAGGTCGCAATAAGCAGGGGAGGAGAAAACATGGACGAGACCACCGGAGAGGAGCCGAGCAAGTTTCCAAACTTACGGTGTCGGAGATGTCATTACGGCTCCTCGGTCTGGAGCGCGAGGAGGAGGAGGTGGAGGGCTTCGGCTCCGTGGCGACGGCGCGGACGCGGCGAAGAGCGCTCCGGCGCCGGCGGAGGGCCGGGAGCTGGGGGAGCCGGCTGAAGCCGCCGCAGTGCATGAGGTGCGGCGCCGCCGCCGCCGCGGCCTCCATGCTTGTAGCTCGGTGACCGACCGACCGACCCCGAGGGCTTGACTGCAGGTCTGCAACCGCAATCGCCGCGTCGCTCCCCGGGCGTGTGAAGCGAAACTGAGCCGGCGATCGAGGCGGAGGGAGCGAGAAGGTAAACTGGCTGGAGAAAAGGGTGAAGTGGTGGTCGGGAAAAGAGTTGGTGTGGGTGAGAGCAGGAGGCAGGAAGCACTTGCAGAGTGGGCGGGGCGGCGGCTGGCTCCGGCGCTGCCACGAGTGCGGGGCGGTAGGCTTGTGGTCCCGCGCGCGCTCCCGCCGCGTGAGGCGCGGGCTCAGGCAGGCGCCGAGCGCATGGGCGGTGCGCGGGCGGACACCGCGGCGGGGAAAATCGCGTGGACCGGTGGACTCGACGGCGACCCCACCGGGATAACAGGACCGTCAGTTTGCCTGGGTGGGTGCGTGCGTGCGATGTGTCGCCGTTCCATTCGAACGTTTCAGATTTCTCGTGCTCGCGAACTAGTACTGCCCAATAACCGACTCCAACCAAGCGCTCTTTTCAAGCGCAAAGCTTAGCTTATTGATGAAATTGTGCAAATCTGATGGAGCTTTGTTCTTCTGGGTTAACTTTAAAATCTAATTTCTTACTAGCAGAGTGAAAAAAGCAGATCTAAGCAGTCCAGATAAATAAGATAGTCTATGATCGAAACAGATAGATATATAGATGCCTTTTATACGATGTGGGCACAAAAATTCAAAGGCACTACTACAATAAGAATAAAATGGGACCAATTTTCTTGCCCCTTTCACACAGGCCAAAACGACAAAATATTACTTCCTGCTTTTTAATTAACAAAATAACAAGCCATAACAAGATGAATCCAGTGTTAAATCAGAGATGGTTCCATGAACATGAGAAAAACGCCCCCTTCTTTTTACAAAAAGAAAATTAAATCATGACAAACATCCGATGTGACATCTCCTCTCGCCTTGGGCTCAATAGATTGAGCTGTGCACAAAACAGCAGCTCCAAAGCTTAACAAAAGTAAAACCCCACATGTTGTTTAACACTTGTCTCCCTTCATTGTGTTTTGGCACCAGATGTTGTCCCATTCTTTTCAATTGCTCGCTGCCTTGCACGCTCCACCTTTCGTTTTCGCCATTCTTCAAGAGCTGAAGATATTTACAAGTGCAACAATTTTCTTTCATCAGGGAAAAAGCAGGACAGGATTAATTAACATGCAAGGAAGCTACGGAATTGAAAAGCCTTGAATATGCTACTGCATTTAAACACTATGATATAGAAATCAACAATGTATGACATTCTTTCAAATACTGATGTAGTGATGTTGCAGTCATGTATTTTACATTATTTCAAATCTACAGATGTAATGATGTTGCAGTCATGGATTTGCGTATCTGTTCAGATGATCCCTGGTTCATTCTGGGGAATGTACCATGTGCATGAAATACGGCCCCAGCCTATATTGTACAGTAGAAAATAAAAACAAAACATGCTTGCCCCTAAATATACAAGTAAAAGATTTGAGAAGTGTCTTTTCTAAAAAAAAAAAACCTTTTTGGCTGCTGCCATCGTTCCCTGCCCTTAAATCTTTCAACCTTTTTGATAAATCAATAGCAGCAGTTTGCTTAGGATCTTCACGTGTCGTCATCCCATGCTCACTATATGCCTCTTGCTCAATTTCCTTCACCTATGCAGCAATCAATAAGCATTCAGCATTGCCAAATTAAGGATTTCTCTGCAGAAAAGGGACATGCGTCCCCTTTTCTTTTCTCTAATCATGATAAGAAAATTGCAATGCATACTCGTCTGATCAAATCGACAGGCTCCATCGACCGACGCAATTCTTCAGATTCCCATATAAACTTGAGTTGGGCTGCAAATAATAGGTTCTCAGGCTTGAGTTATCAAAGAATAGAAATGAACCATACACTGCAACTGTTTTATGAGCTTTCCAAAAAAAGCCGTGGTAAAATTCTAATGCTTGCACTGAAACAATGCAAAGCACTGGATCCACTAAGCCCATCAAATGGATCTCAGACAGTAATTTTGCCAGAGTGTTAAGACATGATAAACTAAACTTATACAGTACACTTGTTTGTTTTTTTTTTTTTGGGGGGGGGGGGGGGG
>BCLF01000066.1:403396-441014 GCA_001602275.1 Zoysia japonica | reverse complement strand
GGGGTGGAGCACAATCTTTCTGCCAGTTGCTCACAATTGCAAAGATGGCTCCATTTCCTGTGCACTAATGTAACAAAAAAAACATGAATCCCGCGTTTAATTAAAAGAAAACCTCAGAACTTTGATAGATTTACTCCGCTAACCAGTGAATCGTATACTAAGTCGGACCAAACCGCACGCATGTCTTAATCAACAACCAGACGAAAGATAGAAAATTGAGGAAAAATTGAGGAATATCACGACCATAGGAACACAGTATCATACCTGAATCGAACTTGTCGCCGCCCGCGATGCGCGGCCAGGACGAGAAGTAGTTGTGGAGGAGGAAGGCGACCGCGAGGAGGTTAAAGGCGCACACCGCGATGGTGGCGTTCTTATAAGACAGCCTCGAAGCCGCCGCCCCCGCCCTCCAAGGATGCTGCGCATCCATCCGGTCGACAGCGGCGCCGAAGGGCTCGCCGGAGAAGGAGAGAGCCGACGAAGCAACTAACCACAATGGGGATCCACTGCAGCTGAAAGCTGTGAAGGCTGTAGCCACTGCCGCAGCCGAGGGCGCATCTTTGGAACCGTTGATCACCATCCAACGGATAACAACAGCGGCTCCACGAAAACGTCTTCCAAGAACGAATACGTCTTAGAGGTACAAATGGGCTTTGGCCCAGTAACAGAGTCTGGCGTGGTGGGCTCGCCACCGCATTGACCTGGGCCACAAGCGCAGATTCGGACACCCACGACGGCCCCAACCTTACCTTCTCTCTCGCACGTCGTCGTCGTCGTCACCGTCACCGCCCCTTGGGCTTGTCTCCCCATCGGCGCCTCCGCTTCCGACCACCACCAGCACCACCACCGACGGCGGCGACGATGCAGGCGGCGGCGTTGAGGCGTCAGCTCCTAGGCCACCACCTCTCCCCCACGTGCTCGGCTGCCATATCTGCTCTCAGATCCGCCTCCCTGCCTGGACTCACACCACAAGGTAGATACTTTTCCCCCGGCATGCGTGCCCGTCCGGTTGGATCTTAACGGGCGAGTGGGTTTGGCTGCAGGGTTGTGTGGAGCGGATGGGGCGAGGTACATGGCCTCCGCGAGGGCGCCGGCGGTGAAGGGGTCGGGGCATCTCGTCCGCAAGGGTACCGGTGGGAGGTCATCTGTGAGGTGAAAGCTCAGCTCCTTTTCTTCAATTCATTGCTGAGAACTTCATGGTCACAAGAGTGTGGCGGTGTAGGTTTCGCCGGCCTGACGATTTGACGATTTGATTTATCTTCTATGCCCTGTGCTAATCTCGTAATCTGTTTAAACTACCGTTTTGACATGCCTAAATGTAGTGCGAAGGCATCGCATTTATGATGTTTAGATCGTTAGATAATGTGCTTAGCGCATATAGTCATCAGTCACACTTGGCAATGTCTATGTCACAAGGAGTTTGTGGATTTAGTGGTGCCGTGGCTTCTGTTTGTAATGGTCATAACATTGGTCCAGTACCAGTGCCTGACGTGAGACATAGGAAGGACACTAGAATTCAGTGCAGAATATGAACTACAATTTCAGTCATAGAGATGGTGCCCAAACCTTGTGATAATTATACTGCTTGCAGTATAGTGTGCAACTTTTTGTTTATATTTCGGGCAAAATTTATTGGTTAGCTAGTCATGTGGCAAAAAAGCTTCTTTGTTCAACATATTGACTCTTTAGCTACCTCTGGTTCACAAGCATGTGGAAAATTATGTCAATCCGTGTGGGCAACTTGGATATAGTCCTGTCAATGAAGCAGCTTAAGGATGTAGGAATCTAGTCCTGTAGGTGCCTGCACCATCAAGTTTTGAGGTTGTAAAATGAACGAGAAATCCCACTTCTTTGTTAAATATTAACCTTTCTCATTAAATACTAGAGTTCTTCAACCATACTTCAATGTTGCATTAACCATGATCCTCTTTTGTTTTATATTGAATCTAAATTTTTCCCTTCACAGTGGAATTGTAGCTACCGTGTTTGGAGCTACTGGCTTTCTTGGACGTTATCTTGTCCAACAACTTGGTGAGATGATAAGCTTGTCTTTTTATTGACTTGAGTTGTTTCTAAATAAAAAAATGGAATTTATGAGTTACCCAAACTTTGGATATAATTCAGCAAAGATGGGATCTCAAGTGCTTGTCCCATTCAGAGGTTCTGAGGATTCTCACCGCCATCTGAAGTTGATGGGTGATCTGGGTCAGGTAAAACAGTTAGCAAGTAGAATCAATGATTAATTCATCGTCCTTTTTCTCCTTTATCTATTTTCTATTGTTTGTCTTTTGGCAGATTGTGCCGATGCAATACCATCCAAGAGATGTGGATTCAATTAAGGCTGTCATGGCCAAGTCAAATGTGGTTGTTAACCTCATAGGTCTGTTTTACTTAAGACTCATATTGTATTTGAAAATTCAGAATACCATCTTATTCTGACAATTTTAGCTCCAATTTTAACAGGTCGGGAGTATGAAACAAGGAACTATGGCTTTGAGGAAGTAAATCATCATATGGCTGAACAACTTGCAATGGTATGCCCTGTATACACATCCATTTTATGTTGGGAGTTCGTTCTCTAGAAACGAAATGGATAGGAATGAATGGTGCCCACTTGTAATGAACAATTTGAATTCTGGGCCTCCAAATTCTGGCCCACCGATGGCTCAAACTGAGGTCACTTCAGACAGCTAGTCACCTAAAATTTGTTCCATATTACTGTTAAGTTAGTGTTGGCACTATTCATGATCACATTACTCATAGCTCTTTACAATTTTTATTAAAAAAAACAAACTGTACCTGCTTAGTTTATCCAGTAGCACTCAGATTCAGCATGGGCAAAGTCAAGGATGTTTCAGCTTTCTACTGGGGCATTGGATATTTGGTTTGTCTTGATGGTCTTCTGATGAAAACCAATTACTGTATTCGTTATTTTATCTTGTTATAATTTGGTAGCTCATAGCTTGGTTTGGGGTATTAAAGGATGTCACTTCACATTTTTTGTAATGACTTTTCTCCAACTCAAGAATGTATCTGTCTCCCACTAAGCTGTTACCTTTGTTGATCTGTTAGTTAGTGTTATATTAGTGGTCTCCACTTTGAATATGATTTCTGTTTCTGCAAAAAGTTTTCCCCCAAGGAATATCTTGATTCCGCATTTTAACTTAACTGCTAAATTTTGCTATGATTTGTCATACTTGTTTGTAACATGAGAATTGAACTCATATGAAAACTTTTGTGCTACCTGCTAGTAAATGCATACTCTGGTTTCTACACAGATTGCTAAGGAGCACGGAGGTATCATGAGGTTTATCCAGGTTTCTTGCATAGGGGCATCAACTTCTTCTCCATCTAGAATGATGAGGACAAAAGCTGCAGGAGAGGAATCAGTCTTGAAAGAATTTCCTGAGGTAATAGTGTTTATCACTTCTGTAGCTACAACAGATGACGATGACTCTTGTTTCAGTACATTTCAAAGGCTAAAATTAGAAGTAAATATAATGCTTTTATATAAGCAATGTGTTAAGTATGAATTAATTTGTATCCATCGACAGGCTACAATCATGAAGCCTGCAACTATGATTGGAACAGAAGATCGGATTTTGAACCGATGGGCACAATTCGCAAAGAACTGGGGTTTCCTCCCGCTTGTTGGTGGTGGATCTTCAAAGTAATTGAATTTGCCTACTGGCAGTTCTCTGTAATGCCTTGACCTGAAAATGAGTATAGATCATTAAATGATCTACTCTCAGTTCTTCACCAGTACACGAATTACATGAATGCAACCTTTTGCAGGATTCAGCCTGTTTATGTTGTGGATGTGGCTGCTGCTATTGTCAACTCCCTCAAGGATGACGGCACCAGCATGGGAAAGACCTATGAGCTTGGTGGACCAGATGTCTACACGGTTCATGAGTTGGTAATTAAGTACAAACCTGCAACATTTGCTGTGAGATAATGAATAAATCTTGTTGACGAAAGAAAGGATGAAAATGTGACTGAACATTACAGGCTGAGCTAATGTATGAGACAATCCGCGAATGGCCAAGATACATCAATGTCCCTCTTCCTATTGCAAGGGTATGAATCTAAATAGATGCGCATGTTGGTCTGAAAACCAAGGAGTATGTGGACTTGCATGCTGACCACTTTGTTTCTGTTTATGCAGGCTGTGGCTTCTCCAAGGGAAATGTTGCTGAACAAAGTGCCTTTTCCTCTACCGACCCCTTCCATTTTCAATCTAGATCAGATTGATGCATTCTCTGTGGACAACCTTGTGTCTGAAGATGGTAAGGCTCTCTTATATACCTACAAAAGCAAGAAGCATTATGTTCAAATTTGTTCTTACACATGTTGCAGCTCTCAAGTTCGAGGACCTCGGAGTCATGCCACACAAGCTGAAGGGGTACCCGACAGAGTATCTTATCAGCTACCGGAAGGGTGGACCAGCGTTTGGTTCTACTTTCAGTAAGCTCAGAAGCTCAGAGGTGTAGCCTCCCATTCCTGACGGAACTGTAGATTTGATCAATTTAGTTGCAGATATAATGTTGTGTGTTGTCTGGCCGTCTGGGAAGGGGAGCCTTGGCGTAGGTGAAGTTGTGGACTTGTGACCTCATTGTGACGATGAGGTCACCGGGCTGCCCTCATTGGATTTGATTTTGACACATCAACAAACTCGAAGCGTACAGACTGCCTCACATCCACAGGCAGTGCAGTGCACGTTCCAGCTATCTTTTCGTTCGATTCATAAGCTAGTCCAGCGTTTTAAAAATGCTACTCCTTTTGTCTTAAAAAAAATCTATTTCTAATTTTGTTTGATTGTGCTTTATTTTTCTCTTTGACTAATAATTTTTAAAAACTTGGTACTCCGTCTGTTCACAGTATAAGTCATTCTAAGTTTTTCGATATATGTCATTCTCACTTTTTAATATACATTTCTCTTTTTTTAATACATTTTTTTCTTTTTTCAATAAATATCTATATCTATATATTTTTTCTTTTTTTCTATATTTTTTCAATTTTTTTTAATTTTCGTGTCTAGAGCTAGAACGAAAAGTGAACGAAGAGTGAACGAAGGGTTATGAACACATAAATTACATATTATAAGCATATTTTTCACGGTGAATTTAAAAATGTAAATTTTATATTATTAAATTTATATAAATTTTTAGTTGAAACACAGTCAATCAAAACTCAGTCATCAAACTTGTCAATCCGACAGAGGAAGTACTGTAGTAGAACCACTAGAAATCGCAGCAAAATAGCTTGTCAATCCAAGCTAACCTCGGATGCTATATGTGGCTTCGTTAATCGCACTACTTGTTTAATAAAACGTAGTACGACTCCTGTCTTTAACGCAATGTTCTTAACTTTAATTCAGATGCAAAACTTGCGTCTCCCCTTTACTTCCTCGAAAACGTTGTGTGCACAACAACCAAATGCTATGCTTTCTGTTCGCTGACTATGCTAATGTTAATTACTACTCTCTTCGTTATTTTAAATTATAAGTCATTAGAGACTCAACATTTTTTTTTAAATTATAAGTTATTATCACTTTTTAATATATTTTCTCTTTTTTCAGTACTTTTTTATCTCTACATCTTTTTTTCTGTTTTTTAGCACATCTAATTTTTTTTTTATTCTCGTGTCCTCTCGTTAAAACACCCTGTAATATGGGACGGGACGGAGGGAGCCAGTAATTTTTGTGTAGTAATGTACAACCTCTGAAGCAACGCTTCGAGTCCATAGTGTTTGAGGCTTGAAATAAGGTAAACTGGGCGGAGTACTAGAGTTCAACTGATTCTCACCGGACAAACGTGGAGGTAGGTACGCCACCACTCTGGAGCAGCAGTAGTACCGTGAATGCCGGCCTATCCGCATTGTTAGGCGTGAAATCATAACGCTCGTAAGAAAATCCATCACGATTTCATGGGCACACGCAAGGAAAGAGCCAAGTGTCTGCCTCATTCTAGCCCGCATTCTTTCCGGGCGCTGGGCAAAATTATCATCAACCGGTACGAAACAAGACTACCATGAACGCCACCAGCCAAGCGTCAAATTCACTGGGCCCATCTTGATCTTGCGGCTGTTTTCACGGGGAAGCATTCCCTTTCCACCGCTTTGCAAGGGCAAATAACGCAACGGCAGCCACTGTTCCATCTCATTTCTTCAGGTCTCTTTGTTTGTTCGAACGTAGAATTGCATAAAAATTTTGGGCGCTCTCGATAGTAGTCGAAAGTCTGCAGCTGCAGCAAAAATACGCTGCAGCTATGAAAACGAACACGCTCTTATAAAAATAAATTTAATTTTACCGGAAATGCCCCTCGCACGTCTCCTGCCCAAGAATGAGTCTTTGCTTCCCAGCACGGAATCACGAGACCATGTCGCTACTCTCCCCCGCCCTGTGATTGACGATTGATTAATCGGTGGGATTTATATCCTCTGCTTTTTCTTTTATACGACAAACTAACCATTTATTACAGAGTAATGATTATATGATTTATTGTTTTGTTTTTTAAATATATTAATATAGTTTAAATAAAAAATAATTTTAAATTATAAAATATTAATTATGCAATAAATGCATAGGACTGAGTATGACAAATTTTATCGCAGAATATGAATCCTTATCGTGGCATAAACTGCCAACCTTTATGCCACCGACTAAGGCTAAGCTCCGCCGCGCACCGCCTGAGTGCCCTACCATCTCGAACGCTAAACGGCCCCGCGCGGTGGACGGCTGGAGGCGCCGCTCCCCTCCCCTGTCGCGGGTCCGGGTTCAGACTTCAGAGCATGGCCCGTTTTCGATCTGGACTAGTGCAAGCGCCACCGCCACGTCGGCTGTGAAAAGATCGCTTTCCTCTCTGTTTGCCATCGCTTCGAGGGACCGGTCAGCAGCTACCGTCCACCCACCGCGCACAGCTGTACATGCGATGCGAGCACATCAGGTTCAAGGTGTACACGTCTCATTTTCTTAGAGGTTAAGGTTGGAACCGATGCGATTTCTTAAAAATTGGTTGATATACGTAGATTTTATAAATTAAATTATGAAGAAAAATTAGATGGTAGTGTTTAGATGTCAGTTTATACAAATTAGTTTGTAGTTTTTTTCTTATCAATTATATTTTATTTTAAATATCTGAGTTTGTTAAAAGATAGTACGTTTTGGTTAAAGAAACCCAAAAAATTTAAAATAGACTAAATTTTTATTTCTAAGAAACTAAAAA
Organism: Zoysia japonica; assembly: GCA_001602275.1. Taxonomy (NCBI): domain Eukaryota; kingdom Viridiplantae; phylum Streptophyta; class Magnoliopsida; order Poales; family Poaceae; genus Zoysia; species Zoysia japonica. Next base: position 433,788 of record BCLF01000066.1, on the reverse strand, counting down.
ATTGGTTTTTATAAATCAAAGCAAAAATTGCCTTGTTTGAAGCTACTTCAATTTTTAAAAACTGGTTTCTTAGAAACTAGTTGTATCTAAACAGGCCTAAGGCGTCTTAACTAATTCATAATTACAATAAATAACCTCTAAACGAGAAAAGCTTGATCCATTATAAATTTTACTTTTTCTACGAAGTTCAAATGGAAAAGTCTACGGACAAGTAACAACATAGGACGACCATTCTCAAGATCTTTCCCGCGCACAGTGTGCTCCGATCTCGAAGCGGAGACCCATTCGCAGTGCACGAAGATCCGAACCCGTTAGCAGGCGACCGGGCCAAAACAGAAAAGGGTTTTTGGGAACACAGAACTTTCATAAAATTTTTATAATTTTTTTATAAAAATTTACAGAAATCAATTTAATTTAAAAAAACCCGTAAAAAACATGAAAAAATCTCGCGTTTCAAAGGAGATTTTTATTCATCTTTTAAGCAAACCACTCTATTTTAATATTTTATTCATCTTTTTTCAAACTACGAAAAACGCCGCAGTAGGCATTAGACTGGCAGCAAAGCAAGTAAACGAAACCTGGCTGGAGCAACGGAAGGGAAAGAGACAAAAAAACGCAGGCAATCGTCGGAGAATCGGACGGACACTCGCCCCGCCTCCGCCTTGCTCGCCGCCGGACGCACCGCCGTCCGCCGACCCGAAACGCACCACCTCGAAGGGAAGGGGAAAGCCTCTCTGGCGTAGCAGTCGCCGCCGCCGCCGCCGCCGCCGCCACCGCCGTCGTCCGCCTCGCCTCCTCCGGACCGGCGTGGAGCCGAGATCCGTCCGGGCTTGGGCTGTTCTACTGCGATGGTAAGGAGGCCCTGGCTCTCGCTTCTGGTTGCTGTTTGCTTCTGCACCCGGCGCGCCGGAACCTCACCTCCCTCCTCCGCGCTCCGGCCGGTTCCGGATTTGGCTGCCGCGTGCTGATGCTCGATTTGGGTCTTGTTCGGAAGCGAGCGCGAGATCCGAGTGACACATGCTCGATCACGCATTGTGTTACGGTGCATATTGTCCTTAACTGCTGGCAGTATGTTTTTCCACGAGTTTCTCGGTTCAATTGAAGCCACATTTGCCCATCGTTAGCCTTCCCTTCTCATGGAGATCCAGACCGCGGCCGAGGACCGCATTTCTGACGAATTCCAGCCAGCGCACCAGGCGTTGACTTGTGCTTCGCCACCTTTCCGATCCTTAGTCTCAGGGCGGTGCTCTCTTCTGCGCGTGCGCCTTGAACCACTTCAAGGCTCCACCTTGTTGTCTGCAGTTGCTATATGGAGCTGGGATGAGCCTCTGCATTTAGTCGTTTCTTCTTTCCATATCTGATTCTGGAACCTCACAGCTGGTGTTTTAATGTTGAACTGTGTTCTTGCAGGCAGCGCAAGCTTCCATTGCAGTGGGATCCCAAGTTTGGGTAGAGGATCCTGACGTGGCCTGGATCGACGGGGAGGTCATAAAAGTCAATGGCGACACGATCACAGTCAAGTGCTCAAATGAAAAGACGGTATGTTGTTGCTGCAAAGTTTGTAATTAGTGCTGGACTTGAGAAAGCTGGATTGCTTAGCTTAGAAAGGCCATCCAAAGTCCAAAATAGGCAAAATGCTAATGCATTCACAAAAAGGTCATGCATACTGAGTCAATTCATGTTACTTCATTAAGGTTACGGCGAAAGCGTCAAATGTCCATGCTAAGGATCCTGAGGAAGCACCATGTGGAGTTGATGACATGACAAAGCTTGCTTATCTGCATGAGCCCGGAGTTCTTCAGAATTTAAAATCCAGATACGACATGAATGAAATTTATGTAAGTTCTAATAGCTGGAAATAGCCTGCCTATATTTCCATATATTTTTCTGTACCCATTTATTAACTGGTGTCGTCCATGCATGTCTGACACGTGTTTCCAACTTGTTCGTTCTGAAACCAGACGTATACCGGAAATATCTTGATTGCTGTAAATCCTTTTCGAAGACTGCCCCATTTATACGACACTCAGATGATGCAGCAATATAAAGGAGCAGATTTTGGTGAATTAAGTCCTCACCCTTTTGCTGTCGCAGATGTTGCATATAGGTGGTTCAATCTGAAATATGTTATATTTCTTGACTCTGTTCAGTTATGCTTTATAGCTTGAGATGCATGTTCCATAAAAGATATCAATGTTCCTTCTTCTCGTTTTTGTGGATGAAGCATTTAAGTATCTTCATTCTGAAATATATTCGTAGGTCTTGGCTCTTGTCGGTATACTTTACAGTTTAACAAGCATGTTCCATAAAAGATTCAGTGTTACGATCGCTTCTTTTCCATTTTGAGTTTTACTGAAAGGAGAATCTCGGTTACTTTACTGGTGCAGAGTAATGCGGAATGAAGGAATTAGTCAATCGATTCTTGTTAGCGGAGAAAGTGGAGCGGGTAAAACCGAAAGCACCAAAATGATCATGCGTTATCTTGCTTATATGGGTGGGAAGGCTGCATCCGAAGGGCGAACAGTGGAGAAGCAAGTGCTTCAGGTATTATGTTTGGGACACCTGGATCTGAATAAGTATTTTGGTGATCACCATTTTTTTGACTGAGTAACACATTACATTACTCTCACAGTCCAATCCTGTTCTTGAAGCATTTGGAAATGCAAAGACAGTTAGAAATAATAATTCAAGGTAAGAAGGCATCTATTTTATGTGATTTTATCTGTTATTATTTTGGGTAACTATTTTGTTATGAACCAACTTTCTTGTCCCTGTTATTTTATGCAGTCGCTTCGGTAAGTTTGTTGAGATTCAGTTTGATCAGAAAGGGAGAATATCGGGAGCTGCCGTGAGAACTTACCTCCTGGAGAGATCCCGCGTCTGTCAAATATCTGATCCAGAGAGAAATTACCATTGTTTCTACATGCTTTGTGCTGCCCCTCCTGAGGTGCTGTTCCTTGCCTATTAAATGCATTTCCCTATTATATGTATATACATTAACTGCATACTATGTTTTCATATTTGGCTTCCAACGTCCACTTATAACCTTTTGTATAATCTAGTTTTTGATTTGGAACAATGTAATGGCATCCTAAAAGCGCTATCATTCATAGGACATCCTAACCAGAGCCTTTTCTTGTATACATTTAATTCAAACGCTACTCTATTACTGACTACTATTGCTGTTTCTTTCCGAGGGATAATGTAACTTTAATGGTACCCAGCACTAAGTGAGGATATGATCGCATATTGCATGTGTGCTGTCACGAATGTTCCTTTGACACAGTTTCTTCCTTGAAACTGTTTTGTATGTTATTGTTAAAAGGAAAATAGCAGCTTGTTTGGGAGTGCAAAAATATTTTGTTGGCATATTCCCCTGATATGTATTTCTAGCATACAATGCATTGGAACAATAACATACTGTAACTGTTTTTGCTCTATAAAGACTTGTATATGTCCCATTAGCAAATGTATTGTGGCTAAATGATACAGTTTGCATCTGTCAGGAGCGTGAGAAATACAAACTGGGTGATCCCAGAACATTTCACTATCTTAATCAGTCCAACTGTTTTGAGATTGAAGGCCTAGATGAATCTAAAGAGTATCTTGAAACTAGGAAGGCTATGGATATTATCGGAATGAATTCTGAAGAGCAGGTATGTACTGGTTATTTCACTATTGCTTCATTTTTTTCTGTTAAAAAAGATCAGCTGGAGCTTTCTCTTGATCACATGCTTGTATTTTGTTTAGGAAGCAATCTTTCGGGTTGTTGCTGCTATTCTTCACTTGGGGAACGTCGAGTTTGTCGAAGGGGATGATGTAGATTCATCAAAACCTAAAGATGAAAAATCTCTGTTTCATTTGAGGACAGCTGCTGAGCTCTTCATGTATGTTTTCTTCGTTGCTTCTTTTACAAACTGTTAAATGGGCTACGCTTTCTAACATGGGAGCTCCAATTGTCGTATTCCAGGTGTGATGAGAAAGCTCTAGAAGATTCATTGTGCAAACGCATCATCGTGACTCGTGATGAAAATATAGTAAAAACATTAGACCCTGAGGCTGCTAAGGGAAGTAGAGATGCACTTGGTAAAACCGTGTACTCACGGTTGTTTGATTGGTGAGTTTGTTTTGAAGATTGTAACTGTCTGCTGTTCTTGTTCAAAAGAAACTTCATGATTTCCTTTGATGTTCATATGTCTTATGACCTTTGATCGTAGGCTTGTGAATAAAATCAACAACTCGATTGGCCAAGATCCGAATTCAAAGTGCTTAATTGGAGTGCTGGATATCTATGGGTTTGAAAGCTTCAAGACAAACAGGTGCTTGATTGGTATGCTTTTGATGATTGGTTGCATGTTGGATGCTTTGCTATCGATAGGCTGTACAACTAGAGAAACACTGTTGGAGCTTGGTCCAATCAATTTTTAGTAAATTGTCATGATTTTTGTTGTTTTTTCTATTTGGTACAGAGCGTATCCTTGGGTATTTCTATTTGTCAAAGTTTTGAGACTTCAGTGATGGTAGGCCTGAATAAATCATGCGTTCTAAAAAACTAAACCTACGCACTAACAGAAGACGCCACGATGTTTTCTCTTCTTCTTTTTTTCAATTCTGACTGGGCCTTTTTTAAGAAAAAAACATTAAGATTGAAGAATCCTGAAAAGTTTTTTTTGTGTAAAATCTTGTATTGTACATGTCAGGATAGTAATTTTACCAAGTCTTTCACAACAATTTTGGACATGTAGAATGTATGATAATTGGTGTTTTGTTTATCTATGGAATCCAATAACACCCCTGATTTAGTTTATTAGTTGAACACACACTCCATGTTAGCAGGCCTGCTGATATATGTGCACACACTGAGATTGAGACACATGAAAAAAACTGATGCTGATAGGGAATGGTAGGTTAATTGAAATAGTGTTGAAGGTTTCGTTTCTCTGATAAATAGTTGGACTGAGATTACCTGTTAATAATGGTGAATAGAAAAACATAATTTGTAAATATTTCTCTTTCTCTTTACCGTTGTTGACTCAGCTGCATTAGTGGTCCATTACTTAGATTTGTTTGCATTATTCAATATGTAAAATTTACCTTTCCCCTGACAGCTTTGAGCAATTTTGTATCAACCTGACAAATGAAAAGCTGCAACAGCACTTCAATCAGGCAAGTTTATAGAGCTTTCATGTTCGTGCGACAACTCATAATTTTATTTGACTGCAGATTCTGAAAGAATTTTTATTCTGCATTTTTGCTTCCTGCAGCATGTCTTTAAGATGGAGCAGGAGGAGTACACCAAAGAAGAAATTAATTGGAGTTATATTGAGTTCATTGACAACCAGGATGTTCTTGATCTCATTGAGAAGGTAGTTGCCTTCTCATCGACGTCATGTTTTGAACCGTTTCTTGCAAATTCAATTTTTATGCAACCATAATAACATTGATTCGATGAATCTACTGACACCATTCCTTTCTGCTTCGCTTTATTAAAGCAAACATCCACTTTCTTATACATATCAATAGTAATAATAACGTCCACCTCCCATGGTGGTGGTTTGATCCAGAAGCGCCATCACCTCACATGGGGGCCTACATGCTATTGGACACACCTACTTCTGCAGCATGCTCAACAAGAAAATATTGTTCGTTGTTGATACTAATCATACTACTTCGATCCTTAGCTCCAATTCAAGATAGAAATTCATCTAAATATGACAATGTGCAGCATGTTTTAAATTTGGTATTTCTGAAGCACACTGACGATGCTGTGTGACTCGTGTAACTTTTTTTGATTTGGATTGTCACTTTATTGTTTTGCTATGTTTTATTTGAACACTTTCATCATTCCTTTGCAGAAACCAGGTGGAATTATTGCCCTTCTAGATGAAGCTTGGTATGAATCTGTGATAATATCTATCTTCATTATTGGTATTTACAATTATACAGACTAATATTTATAAAATTGTGAATATGTATACATTTGCTTTCAGTTTGTTGCCAAGATCGACTCATGAGACATTTGCTCAGAAACTGTACCAAACTTTCAAAAATCACAAGCGCTTTGCTAAGCCAAAATTATCTCGGTCAGACTTTACAATATGTCACTATGCTGGAGATGTAAGTATAGACTATTTTGCTTTTTTATGTTTTAGCAGAACATGTTCTAATGCCAAAATGCTCTTGTATAGGTTACCTATCAAACAGAGTTATTTCTGGACAAGAATAAAGATTATGTTGTTGCTGAACATCAGGCTCTCTTGAGTGCTGCAAAATGTGCATTTGTTTCAGGCCTTTTTCCTCTTCTCTCTGAGGATACCTCAAAATCTTCCAAGTTTTCATCCATTGGTTCTAGATTCAAGGTGCATAATTGTTTACAATCAATTTGTCTATTGAATTTTAATCTTGGGTGAGTCTTAATACTATTTAATACATATACGATATGAAATACAGCAACAATTGCAATCTCTCCTGGAAACTCTGAGTGCAACTGAGCCCCACTACATCCGTTGTGTAAAACCCAATAATTTATTGAAGCCAGCAATTTTTGAGAACCAGAATGTTCTTCAGCAGCTTAGATGCGGAGTAAGTTTTTCTATCAGCGTCATGTTTTTTTAGTTTCAAACTTCAGTACTCACATTATTGACTTGCTTCAGGGAGTTATGGAAGCAATTAGGATAAGCTGTGCAGGATATCCAACAAGAAGAACATTCATTGAGTTCATTGACCGTTTTGGTATTCTTGCGCCTGATGTGTTGAGTGGAAGGTATTAAGCTGTCAATATATATAAGCAATACCGTGTTGTGTCCTTAGGATTGTTTCTCATCCCTAATTATTGATCTGGATTGTGTCTGTTATTGTAGTTCTGATGAGGTCAGTGCTGTGAGGAAGTTGTTAGAGAAGATAGATCTGCAAGGTTATCAGGTAATTGGTGCTTTGTGGAAATCCGAATTTGATGTTTATGCATTATATGCTGTTGATCAATTATGATGCGTTAGATGTTCAGCAGCATTTCTGAACTTTTGGAATTTTTTTTGGTAGTTCAGAAAGTAATTATTATGTCTGTTTTCTGAGATTATCTGGTGATTCTGCTTTAGTTACATCTGAGGTTTATGCTCCAAAATATTTTGAAGAGCCTTCCTATATTGCCTTCTATTGAAGTTTGATTGCTTATGGTTAGCGTCATTATTTGAAATTTCACAAGTGTGGGCTGATTTTTGGTTGAGATGTCAAGCAAAGTGCATCATTTTTTATGAAACTTTGCTAAAAAGGAGTCACCACCGATGAACCATCATGTTTCATAATATATATTCTAGATATATGAATTTATGTACAAGAGAGTTGTGTCCTCTCCTTGATGACATAAAATATTTCCATTGCAAGTTGATACTATTGTATTTTGCAGTTGACTAGGTGAATCACATTTGATATTCCTTTGCATCTGGACTTTTCCTTTCTGTGGAACCTAGTATTATATTTCCCCCCTATATAGTTCAGCCATACAATGAAGGACTCTTTTTGGGTGGGCTTGGACTAAGCCTTGCAAGTTGCGGGTAGGTTGTTGGAATGTAGGGTCGCTCTCGGGTAAGCTTCGAGAGGTAGTCGATGCTCTGATTAGGCGACGTGTGAATATTCTTTATGTTCAGGAGACGAAATGGAAGGGTCAAAAGGCAAAGGAGGTGGAAGATACCGGTTTCAAGCTTTGCTACACGGGGACATTGACAGCAAAAAACGGGGTAGACATTGTGATCGACAAGAAGTTTAAAGATGGCGTGGTGGACATCAAGAGGCACGGAGATAGGATTATTCTAGTGAAGCTGGTTATTAGAGATTTAGTTCTGAACGTAATTAGTGCTTATGTCCCTCAAATAGGTCTGGATGAGAGTGTCAAGAAACAATTCTGGGAGGATTTGGATGCGATGGTCAGCAGTGTGCCTATCGCTGAGAAGCTCTTTATAGGAGGAGACTTAAATGGGCATATTGCCTCTTCTAGCGTAGGCTTTGAGAGGGTGCATGGTGGTTTTGACTACGAGAGTAGGAATCAAGAAGGGGAGGGGGTTTTAGACTTTGCTTTGGCCTACGATTTGTTTGTTGTGAACTTTTGTTTTAGAAAGAGAGCTTCTCATTTAGTAACCTTTCAGAGTGGTCCTCACTGTAGCCAAATTGATTTTATCTTAGCAAGAAGGGAAGAAAGACATGCTTGCTTAGTAAATGCATAAAGGATAAAGCAGAACGTCTGTTAGTAAATGATAAAGAGATCAAGGATAGATGGAGAGAGTATTTCGCTAAACTCTTGAACGAAGATAGTGGGAGCTCATCCGATGATCTAAATAGGCACTTTGTGAGAAGGATTCAGGAATCCGAGTTAAAGGAGGTTTTGAAAAAGATGAAAGGAGGTAAGGCGTTGGGTCCGGATGGGATTCCCTTGAAGTGTGGCGATGTCTTGGGGATGTAGCAATAGTTTGGCTCATCAAATTGTTCAATCTCATCTTCCGATCAAACAAGATGCCTGACGAGTGGAGGCGGAGTACTTTAGTACCGATCTTTAAGAACAAGGGAGATGTGCAAAGTTATACTAACTATCGAGGGATCAAGTTAATGAACCACACAATGAAGCTATGGGAGATGGTTATTGAGCACCGTCTGTGGGGATCAACGAGAGTCACCCAAAATCAATTTGGTTTTATTCCCGGGAGATCTACTATAGAGGCAATTTTTTTTAATAAAGCAACTGATGGAGAGATACAGAGAACAGAAAAAAGATCTACATATGGTCTTCATTGACCTAGAGAAGGCTTATGATAAAGTGCCTAAGAACGTTATATGGTGGGCATTGGAAAGACATAAAGTCTCAACAAAGTACATTAACCTCATTAAGGATATGTACAAGGATGTGGTGACAAGTATCCGAACAAGTGAACAAGTGATAGAGACACCGATGAGTTTCTAATTAATATAGGACTGCACCAGAGGTTGGCTTTGAGCCCTTATGTTTTTACTTTGGTGATGGATGAGATCACACGAGACTTATATGGGGACATTTTTTGGTGTATGCTCTTTGCGGATGATGTGGTGCTGGTGGATGAGAGCAGGATAAATGTGAGCCAGAAGTTAGAATCATAGAGACATGCTTTGGAGTCAAAGGGTTTTAGACTTAGTAGATTTAAAAAAGAGTATATAAGGTATGATTTCAGTGCTACCACAGTCGAGGAGGGAGATGTTAGACTTGATAGCCAGGTGGTACCCAAGAAGGATACTTTCTGTTATTTGGGTTCAATGTTGCAAAAAGATGGGGATATTGATGAGGATGTAAGTCATATTAAAGTCGGATGGTTGAAGTGGCGTCAAGCTTCTGGAGTCCTATGTGATAGTAGGGTGCCTCAAAAACTCAAGGGTAAATTCTATAGGACTGCAATTCGTCCTGGCATGCTTTATGGAGCAGAGTGTTGGCCTACGAAAATGCGACGTGTCCACCAGCTACACGTAGCCGAAATGCGTATGTGGCTACACGAGGAGAGATCGTGTTCGGAACGATGACATACGAGAGAGATTAGGAGTGGCACTAGTTGAGAAGAAACTTGTGCAGCATCGTTTGAGGTGGTTCGGACATATTCAACGAAGACCACAGGAGGCATCGGTTCGTAGCGAGATGGTAAGTCGGCCAAACGGTGTGAAGAGAGGCAGAGGTAGACCAAACTTAACTTGGGAAGAGTCTGTGAAGAGAGATCTGAAGGATTGTGATATCGCCAAGGAGTTAGCTTTGGATAGTAGTTCGTAGAGGCTAGCAATTCACGTGGCTGAACCTTGATTGCCGGTTGTTGATCCTTTTTAGTCGTCTCTCGGGGTTTCATCTCTAGCCTACCCCAACTTGCTTGGGACTAAAGGCTTTGTTGTCGTTGTTGTTGTTGTTGGACTAAGCTTTGTCTTTTGCAAATATGGTTATCTAGATTGGCAAGACAAAAGTGTTTCTTCGCGCTGGTCAAATGGCTGAACTGGATGCTCGTCGAAATGAAGTTTTGGGTCGTTCAGCTAGCTTGATTCAGAGGAAAGTCCGCTCATTTTTGGCACAAAAGAGTTTCCTTGCACTGCGACGAGCAGCTTTACAAATTCAGAAAATTTGTCGCGGTGAGATTATTTTTCTCTCAATATTATTATTGCTGTATTATTGTGATTATTATTACTCCATCTACACCAAATCTTAATTTTGCTATGAAGTTTGTCTAATATGGCTTTGATTAACTCTTTGAAGGGGAGCTTGCAAGAAGAGTCTACAACAATCTCCGCAGAGAAGCTGCTTCAATCAAGATCCAGACTTGCTATCGTATGTATACTGCCAGAAAAGCATACAACGGGCTTTCAACTTCTGCAGTTACCATTCAATCAGCTCTGCGTGGTATGTCTGCACGTAAAGAGCTGCACTTCAGAAGACAAACAAAAGCTGCAATTATCATTCAGGTAATGTGATAATGAAACCTTTTTCACATTCGTGGATGACTACAAGCAATTGAATACTAGATCTATCATAGGATTTGGCAACAGTTGGCGGTCATTCTGAAGCTATAGATAGCATGCTGGCTAACCTTACTCATCCAACATGCTTATCAGCAGTTCCTACAGTTATTGGCTATATTTTTGTGACCTGACTATTAACCTAGACAAACCAAACATTTTTGTGAAGGATCGCTTCCTATTATTTTGTACTATGTGATCACCGATCAAACATAGTAAGGGATACCTTGGTTACTGTGTTTTTCCTTTAAATATATCTGACTATTGAACAGTACATACTTCTTATTTCCTCAGTTTTTAGTGTCTTTCATAAAATCTGAGAGCCCTGCATATTATGCACGTTATAAGTTATGAACAGTTACATTGTGCCAAACTTGTAAAAACATTTCTTATAAATTCGATTCATATCTTTGATGAACTGAACAATGTTGTCACTACTACCCATTTATTGATCTCTGAGCATCCCAGACCTGCCAGAATGTTCCTGAACATTTTGCTTATCCATATTTCTCCAGAGTCGCTGCCGTCAATTTTTGGCGAGGTTGCATTACTCAAGAACAAAGAAAGCTGCAATTAGTACACAATGTGCCTGGAGAGGAAAGGTTGCTAGAAAGGAGCTTCGGAAGCTCAAAATGGTAAGTTCAAGCATACTTGGTGGTAGGATGCATTTTGTTCTACTAGGCTACATCTGTTAAATTTGTTGAACCAGACATCATTTCTTCTTGGATAATACTCCTCAAAATGAACAACTCTTTCACCAGCTGAAGCCAGTTATAACTAAGGATATTTTGTACAATATCAACCAGAGATTTTTTTGAAATATTAAACCTATATATTTTTTTATTCTTCTGATGTAGCTTATACGAAGATAATTGATCCTGATATGAGATTTAGTACTGAATCAATACATGTAAACCTTTTGAATTGAATAATGGCATTAAAATGTTCCCTTGCGTTAACAATCAGCTTCACATATCCATATTAATTGTTATTATCAGGCTGCACGGGAAACTGGTGCCTTGCAAGCAGCCAAAAATAAACTTGAAAAGCAAGTTGAGGAGCTTACATGGCGGCTTCAGTTGGAGAAGCGCATGAGAGTGAGTTTCCTTCTCTTTTTTGCTGTTGTAAAGTTCACCATGTACGTGTAATCTGAAGATGCTGTTTATCATTGACATGGCAGTATCTGTTTTTGCCTACTCCAGTCGTTATCCTTGTCCAAATATAAAATTTTCATTTTGCGATATTTTCTGAAAAAGATGTGGTTAATACTATTTTGTACTATTTTTTGAAATAGCATTTCTTAAACAAAAAACTTATTTCGATAATTGTATTAATATTGTAATGTTCTAATGTGTTTGCTTTTTTAGGCTGATCTCGAGGAAGCTAAATCACAAGAAAATGCCAAGTTGCAAGCTGCATTGCAGGCGGTGCAGCAGCAGTACAAAGAAACAAAAGAAATTCTAGTACAGGAGAGGGAAGCAGCCAAGAAGGTTGCAGAGATAGAACCTGTTATTAAAGAGGTCCCAGTCATAGATACAGAGCTAATGAATAAACTAAGAGATGAAAATGACAAACTGAAGGTGAAACCGGGACGAACTGTTTTTTTTATATATTTTTGTAGGATATATTTTTTCCATTATATTCTCCTAGCCTCCTAGGAGATATCATTTTCCTATGTTTTTTTTTGGTTCAGCTTCTGACCTTTTTCTAATATGTACTTTTGATGCAATTACTGCAGAGTTTGGTCAGTTCACTTGAAAAGAAGATTGATGATACTGAGAAGAAATACCAAGAAACAAGCAAAATCAGCGAGGAGAGACTCAAACAGGCTATGGGTGCTGAGTCAAAAGTTGTCGATTTAAACATGGCAATGCTAAGGTTATTCTACTTTCTAAGGCGTATCGCATCTCTGGTAATTTGCTGTTTATATTATGCTTTTATGTTTAGTGCGATTTACTCTTTTTTTCTTCTATTACTCTGCATCAGGCTTCAAGAGAAGATATCCACCATGGAATCTGATGTGAAAATACAAAGACAAGCCCTGCTGAGCACTCCGACTCCAGTCAAGAGCATGTCTGAACATTTGTCAATTCCAATTGCTCCAAAGGTACTAGTAGTTCACATTGGAAAATGATGGCTCTTTGTTTCCTCTGCTGTCGAAATATTTTATTTCTTTGTTAGTTTGTTTAATTCGTCTGGTGTGTTTATTATGCAGAATTTGGAGAATGGATATCATGAGGTTGAGGAAGTAAAGGTTTGGAGTTTCTCATATTTTTCTTTTCTTATTTTTCCCCCTCAAACTTTGGTTTCTGCTTATAATCTAATAAGAGACTGTTCTCAGGAACCTCAAAGTGCACCCCCTGCTATTAAGGAGTATGAGAATGGCGAGCCTAAGTCAAAAAAGACTCTTGTTGACAGGCAACTTGTAAGTCACCAATATATATATATTTTAATTTCCGTATATAAACATGACACTTGTCTTTCTGTAGGAAAATGTGGATGCACTTATTGATTGTGTCGGAAAAAACCTTGGATATTGCGCTGGGAAGCCAGTTGCTGCTTTTACCATATACAAATGCCTTCTTCGCTGGAAATCTTTTGAGGCGGATAAGACCAGTGTTTTTGACCGTCTAATTCAGTTAATAGGTTCTGCAATAGAGGTAATTCTGGAACTGGGATTTTAATCAAGATACTGAAACACCAGCCAAAGTACAAAACTGGCCCTTCAGAAAATATTAAATCTCCTTTGCCAATGAAGTTAAAATTTTACTTCGATGAGGAAAAATGCATATGTGTCGAAGCTGGGCTTGATCTGTGAAACTCTTATATCTCAAGCACTTGTTTTGTTTTACTGTCACCAATCTGACACAGTTTTGGTACTGAATAAATTTACAGCACCAACACTTCAATGTTCTGTAGCCTTTCCTTCAGAAAAATGCAAACTGTAGCCTTACCTGCTGCTATATCTTTGCATTCTTACGCTGCATATGAGTTATTCAAGAAATAAGTCTATTTTTACATTTATCCACCACACTCACTTTGTTAAATCTTCAATGCAGAATGAGGATGACAATGACAACCTTGCATACTGGCTCTCAAATACATCAAGCTTGCTGTTCCTGCTGGAAAAAAGTCTCAAGGCTGCTGGTGCACCTGGCAGTGTTTCTCGAAAGAAACCTCCTCAGCCAACATCATTATTTGGTAGAATGGCTCAAGTATGTTACTGATACATGTTTTGATAACAAGTTATGAATAGGAGAACATGGCATAACAAAATTCCATTTTGTAGGGCTTGCGTTCCGCGTCTTTTGCCAACATGCATGTCGAAGCAACTGATGTTGTCCGCCAAGTTGAGGCCAAATATCCTGCCTTGCTTTTCAAGCAGCAGCTAACTGCTTATGTAGAAAAGATATATGGAATCATCAGAGACAATATTAAAAGGGAATTATCATCTTTAATTTCTTTATGTATCCAGGTAACATATCCTGATTGTAGTTTTGTTTTATACTTCTAGACAGTTGGACCCCAAACATTTCACACACTTGAAGAGATAATGATTTAGCATATTGAACTTTTCTAAAGGCTCCAAGAACAATGAAAGCTAGCATGTTGCGAGTTTCTGGGCGATCATCTGGTCAAGCTCAGAGCAACCACTGGCAGAAAATTATTGAAGGCCTGGATAAACTTTTAAGGATTGTGCAAGATAACCATGTATGCTTCTTGTCCCTTTATGATTCCTTTGAACTCAATATATGCTTAAGTTTGTTTTGTTTATCCTCAGGTACCCCCAGTTCTAGCTCAGAAAGTTTTTACCCAGATATTCTCATACATTAATGTACAGCTATTCAACAGGTGAGCTTATCTTTCAAAAGTTCGACTTCTCAGCATGAGCAAAATTTTTATTAAATGGTTACTGCTTTGTTCTGCAGTCTACTTCTTCGTCGTGAGTGTTGCTCCTTTAGCAATGGAGAATATGTTAAAGCTGGTCTAGCTGAGTTGGAGTTATGGTGTGCAAAGGCAACAGCTGAGGTAATTTAATATTTATATGTAGTCTACATGACGAGTTTTCTCCCCCTCTATTGATTCATTACTGAAGTTTGTTGACAACAGTATGCAGCATCATCATGGGACGAGCTAAAGCATATCAGACAGGCTGTTGGCTTTTTGGTATGCCTTGTTCTGCCAAACTGTGCTTCTAGATTCATATTGAGATTTTTTTTCATTAACACTCTTATCACTCTCACATCTCAACTGTATAATATTTATTTTAGTGGTGTTTGTAAGTTTGGATGGATAGGGATACCACAGTTTCTGTGGTTTGAGTTTTTGCTCTTGCCTCATGTCAAACTTTGTACATACTAATACGTTTTACTGCGTTTTTCAGGTTATATTCCAAAAATTCAGAATATCTTATGATGAGATAGTCAATGACCTATGCCCGGTAAAATCTCAGTACCGCAGACCTACTTTCTCTTGTTAATCTTTTGCCCTCTTGATGTTTGTACTTATATTGATTTCTTTCAAAGACTGTAGAGCGATATTTATTTTAATACATATTGGATTACCTTTGTTTGTAGGTCTTGAGTGTTCAACAATTGTACAGAATTTGTACACAATACTGGGATGATAAGTACAATACCCAAAGTGTCTCATCAGATGTGAGTTCCGTTTCTGAAGATATTCACTATTGCAAAATTCTATTTATTTGACAATATTTTCATTATGTGTAGTGTAAAATTTGCAGTTCTTGAGTCACCCAGAATTGATATATGATTTTTCTTTCTCACTACTAATTGTGCTTGCAATTAATTTTGGACTATTTGCATGCATTAAGGAGAAATAACATGGCCTGTAATGTTTCAGGTTCTTAGTAACATGCGGGTTCTAATGACAGAGGATTCAAATAATGCTGAAAGCAGTTCATTTTTGCTGGATGATAATTCAAGGTAACATAAGTACCATGTTAACAATTGATCCCTCCGTTCCAAATTATAAGTCATTCTGAACTTCTCAAATTTTCTCAAATTATAAGTTATTCTCACTTTTTAAGACAATTTTTTTTCTTCCTAATACATTTTTACTCTATCTCTCTCCTCCTCTGTATCTTCTTAATTTTCTTGCCTAATTCCAAAACAACTTATATAAAACGGGACGGAGGGAGTATTATATTGCATGGATGGTTCTGGAAAACCTGTATATCATCAAGCTACCTTTTTGGCAATGCAGCATCCCTTTCTCGGTGGATGATATCACGAATTCAATGCACGAAAAGGACTTCTCGGATGTCAAACCAGCTGAGGAGCTGCTCGAGAACCCTGCCTTCCAGTTTTTACAGGATTAGGGCTGAGGTCTCGAGCTTTATATTGTTAGATGTCTTGTCAGATCATTTCTTGATTTGTTTTAAATTTTCTTTGATCTCTTGTATCCCAAATGTGCCTTTTTTTTAGTTCATCTTCTCTTTGAAGCTAGTTTTTGTAAAATCAATATAGGTATTCGTTAGGGTTGGGATGGGATCCACCCCCTTACAATAGAAAAAGGCCATATCTCTTTCAATGCGAGGCAAAATCATTCTTTGTAGGATATCAAAGCCAGTTTTTTACACAAGGGTGGTAAGGAGAGGGAGAGGCAGTGTTAGTAGCCTCTCCCGGGTTATAGGTTGTGTAAATTATATAATGTAAATCAACAGAGAAGAGAAAAAGAAAGTTTCATATAGCAGATGTAATTTTTTAGGCTATTTGCATCTACATTATCACTTTGAGTGCATTTTTCATCTATAGCATCAAGCTCGTCAATGACATGTAAGATCTGGTCTTGGTCTTACATGTATAGTTGAAAAATATAGCTAAAGTGATGGTATAGATAAAATTATTTCATTTTGGAGACGGGTTTCAGACTTTTTATTGTTTCTGAGCCATGCGTGGTGCGTTTGTAATCTGGGTTATTACGCCCCTGATTCTTAATGTTTTTGCCGTTTTTAAAATGTTGTCGCCGTTTATTTTAGACATCAACTTTGATCATTCGTTTTATTTAAAAAAGTTTGATGAATATTATATATTTTATTATAATTTATTTTATTATCAAGTAGTTAAAATTTTAAGTTATAATTTTAGATATTTGAATTAATTTTTTGAATAAGATAAATAGTCAAATTGAAGTTTGAAGTCAACAGCGACAACAATTTAAAAACAGAGAGAGAATTTTTTTTTTATGCAGTGTGGCTAGACGTCGAACGATTATGTTGCAACTGGGATCAGGATCGTCGGCAGTGGGCCTCTCCGTCGTCCATCCGCTCCACGCGTCATCGTGCGGCCACGCTTCGTTCGGTTGCTCCGTTCAGTTAGGTGGCTAAGTAGAAAAAAATAGTGAAGAAATATTTTTATTTTTTTAACTGTTTATCTTTAAAAATTCAAAGAAGTTTATTCAAGCTTCTAAAGTTTTTCAAATTTATTACGTTTAATTCATCTTGATGAGCTCTTTGTGCAGTTGCTCTTTGAGTTATTTTTCTAAAGTTATTTCGTTAGTTCTTAAAGTTTTTCAAATTTGTTCTATTAGTTCCTATAATTTTTTAAAATTGATCCGTTAGTTTTTAAAATTTTCCAAACTTATCCTTTTAGATTTATCTCATCGATCTCTTTGTGCAATACCTTTTAAATTATTTTTAAAATTTCTTAAAGTTGTTACATTAGTTCTCAAAGTTTATTAATAAATATTAAAAACTCATAGAACAACTTTATTAATAACTCAGAGGACACTAGTTTAGCTGTTTGGCTCAACCTGGAGAATGATAAATTGCGGTCCGAATTGGAGGACAGTCACAGGGTTGTCAAGTTCGACGACTCTGCGGCACTTCCATGGGTCGCTGTGATTTCATCTTGTTAGATACTACGAGGGGTTTTTGAGAGAGCTGTCAGCTTCTGAGCTGAGATTCTCAGGTAGAATAAAAAGAACTCTGTCAAACGCTGTTTTTTAGAAGAAATGATTCTTATTTAATTTTGTGAAGTAATTATGGCTGAAAGCTGAAAAAAATAGCTTCTCTTTATTTTGATTTTTGATTCTGATTGTGCGAAATGATTCTCTATTTTGATTCTAAGAGTTTATTTTAGAGAATCAAAATAAATTATTTTTAATTATAAAATCACTTGACAGAACAATCAAAATAAATTCAAAGAATCAACTCTACCAAAAATTCCGAAGTATCTTCGTCTCCAATCATCTGCCGTGCAGGAGCGCCATGCGTTACGTCAGGGCGGCGATCTTCTCATCGGACGCCGAGCCGACCCTGACGGCCGGCCCCGCTACTCGTTCTCGCCCCTCTACGTGGCCGCCACGGCGCGTCGGCGCACGTCGGCACGGCGGGCGACCATGTCATCGAGGGCCTCCACGGACTAGGTTAAAACCACACGGTTGAACCACAAAATCAAGCCGACGCGAACTCGAGCCCGACTTAAAGGCTCGCCTCGAGCCCGAGCTTCAGGTGGCTACGCTCTGCTCGGCTCGTTTGGCAGCCTTATCCCTGACCCTTGTCTTCCTATCTTCTTACCGGCTTCTCCATTCGTCCTCGAGCGCCGCTTGAGCTCGTCCATGGCGTGCTCGGTGAGGAGGCGACCACCTGTCCGTGCACGGTGACGGCGGACAGCCTACTAAGCAACCACCCATTTCTCCGAGCTCCCTGCTGTTCTACTTTGCTGCTTCTCCAATTCCCGAAGGCCTTTTCTTCTCCAGCAGCTGACCGTTTCTCTCGAGCAATGTCGGGATGCGGAACAGCCGGGAGATGGGGGCTGGGATTGTCGTCGGCCGCCGGCATGTGTGGCGGTTGCCCCATACTGCCACAAGTTCAGCGTCGCTCGTTTCCTAGCTCCAAACACTTGTCTGGGGTTCGTGCCTTTCTTGCTGACGAAAACAGAGCACCGAAAAGACGAGGGGTCTTCATTGTTTCGAGTATTGCAGAGGGTGAGTCCTAATGTCCCATGACGAATGTTTATCCTTCCTCGTATGAAATTCTTCCCTGTAATGGCACGCATTGGTTTTATCAAGGGTCATGAAACCATAAAAGTTCCCTGTTTCAGTATGATGTAAGAATAATATTGTTTCATGAATGTGAAAATGTGCATTTTATCCTCTTGATACTGGCGAACAAATAAGCTAGATTTAGTGACATAATCTATATTTTTAAGATATTGACCAATGATATCTGCTAGGATGGGAACCGGGTACTGAACCTACCTAATGGTGCCCCTTGTTGAAACGCCAGCAGCTATAAATGCAATTTATCACCTTCCGTACATTTTATTAAGCATGACATCTTTCATGTGACGAAGAACAATATTTGTGGTGTTTATATACTTTACAGTAGTATTTCAGTTCAGGCAATTTACTTTTATAAGGAATCCAGGAATCAGTTTTGTACAATTGCTGTGCTGATGTATCGTGTTTCTTTATACCAGAATCTTCCTCTCAACCGTATCATGAGGACCAAATGAGAAGCAAAAATTTTCTTCAGCAATTAACTTCTCTTCCATGTTGCACTATGGCATGGTTAAGTAGTGCACAGTCAGCAGACTCTAGTGTAGGACCAAAAATAAATATGGTTTATGAAGTCGGGGAGCTGTTTGAGTTGGGAATTCAGCTGTCCTATCTGCTTATACTACTTGGCCTTCTTGGAGCTGGTTCATTTTTCGTTGTTCGTCAGGTTCTTGTTCGCAGAGAGCTTGATCTTTCTGCCAAAGAGTTGCAAGTAAGCTACTGAAAACAAATCTCTTGGTTATATTATGAGTCCAATCATTTATTGCAAACTCTACAAAAAATGATTAACTCTGAAATGTAGAAATTGACATAATGTTGATACGTTCTAAAATGATAACATGATCAGTTGGGACAGCAGACCATCTTCGTTCATCTTTCATCCCTCGATCTTTTAAATTTAAATCATCTACTCCTACATCTTATGCCCTATGTTTTACAAAGAAACAACCAAATAACCAATGTTCTTATTAGGAACAAGTGAGAAGTGGCGATGCAAGTGCAACAGAGTATTTTGAACTTGGAGCCGTCATGCTGCGGAGAAAATTTTACCCAGCAGCTATTAAATACCTACAGCAGGCGATACAAAAATGGGATAGAGACGAGCAAGATCTCGCACAGGTTAGCTAACCTCAACTAGTTGGTATTAGCATTTGTTTCTGTTTTGAAATGTAGCCACTCGCTCACCCTGATGCATTCTGATGTTGTTGGTTACTAGGTGTACAATGCTCTAGGAGTGAGCTATAAGCGAGAAAACAAACTTGACAAGGCCATCCAGCAGTTCGAGAAGGCGGTGGAGCTTCAACCAGGCTACGTGAC
Organism: Zoysia japonica; assembly: GCA_001602275.1. Taxonomy (NCBI): domain Eukaryota; kingdom Viridiplantae; phylum Streptophyta; class Magnoliopsida; order Poales; family Poaceae; genus Zoysia; species Zoysia japonica. The sequence continues at coordinate 413,943 of BCLF01000066.1, read as the reverse complement.
AGCGTGGAACAACTTGGGTGACGCATACGAGCAGAAGAAAGACCTGAAGAACGCCCTCAAGGCCTTCGAGGAGGTCCTTCTCTTCGATCCCAATAACAAGGTTGCAAGGCCTCGCCGGGATGACCTCCGGCAGCGTGTAGGCATGTACAAGGGCGTGCCAGTGAAAACTGAAAAGCGGTAGTAGAGTCGATTCGGTTAGTTTGTGCCATCTTTTTGTGAAATCCTCAGACAGAGAGTGAGTGGTCCTCGATTTCTGAATGGTGGCATCAGTAAACTTGATGAGAATTCTGCTGTGGCTGACTGACTGCTGAGACCGGTGCAAGCCGAGTCAATCCAGAGAAGTGGCCAAGCATGGCGCCACCACCAGAGAATTCTGCATGCATGTATGATCGGGCTTCTCTTGATCAAGTCATTGCTTAAACTACAGCATGTACCAATCTCAAGCATTCTTCTTGGGGAAAAATGTCACTACAGTTTGGTTCATGTATCCAAATGACTCAATGAAAGGTCAGAATGATGTCTGGATTGTTTATGGATCAGGCAAGTATCATCAAGCTTCATGTGGGTGAAGTCTGATTGGGCGATGTCGATCACCTTTTTCTGACACTTGGGGCACAGTTCCTTAAACAGAAAGGCGGATCAAAATGCAGATCGTCTTGTCGAAACCCGTCGTGTGACTCTGACATGACTCGCATGACCTCGAGGAGGAGAAGCTGCTGCTCTTGCCGAATGACAGTGTACTTGCATGGGCCTTCCTATATCGGGAAACGTATGCTCTGCTTTTTGACGAGCGAAGGCATCGCGTTCTGATGCTTTTTCCAGTTCGTGGCCATACTATACAATGCCATTATGGGAAACTGTCGCGGATACCGAAGACCTCCAGTTGGCGCACGTGGCAAAAATTATAGGGTTAGTATTATCACTTCATTATTGAGACCACCGTGACAGAGGTAACTCTCGATCAGCTCCAGTGAAAGGGGCATCAAGTTGCTAGATTCAGTGCAACACGTGTCGAACCACAACACGGCAGCCTTCGTCGTCGAAGAGCAATCAATTCATAATCACAGAGCTACGTCAAGAGAAGAAGCCAAAGAGAGTGGACCTCAAGCTGCTCTAACTCCAGAATTTGCTGTCGCTATTCAGGAGAGTACACAAAACCTCGTCAACCTTAATTCAGGAAATTCCCTTTATATCAGCTGAGTAGACATATTGACATATAGTTTAACTTGGTACTATTGACCTAATTTGCACTCAACAATTGCATCCAACAACCTAAACTGATAGGGAAAAATGGATAATTCACCTATAATTCTCTGTTCTGAAATTGTTGTCACATGCTAAGTTCAACGCATCAAAGAGAGTAATTCTACACTCTCACCAAGTCAAAACATTGGTTTGCGTGTTCCGAACTCACCTCAAGGCAGGTGTAGATGCAAATAATTGATATATCAAATCATCCTGTAATACTCCTCCCTAGAACTGGACCCCACTCAATATTTGAAAACATCAAATCATGCAGAAATACGTGAGAAGAGGAAAGAATTGGCAAGTCCAGGGATGGAGTTGGATGGCCCTTCAAGCTAGGTCCGTAGCTATGCTTGCAGGAGGCAAGTCTGTACTTCCCTTGGTCCCTGGCTGAAAAGAAATGCGCCCCTACCCTTTGGCCATCGTGACAGTTGTCAACTGTTGTCATCTAACCCTACTACTTAAACAAATCGGAAGCTAATTGCTCACCATCACCAATGGGTTAGGACCACATAGAGACTTTTTTAGGACTATACTGGTGCATAGTTCTTGCGCTAATCCCCCTCACTTTCTGCATGGCACATGCAGTTTGTTCCCTCCAGATAGTGTGGTTAAGAGACCTCATGCAGCACACCCCAAACTAGTTGGCCTTTGCTTGCGTTATGATGGTCGCTTTATCATCTAACTTGACTTTCTTTAATTATTATGTATTCTAAAGAAAGCATTCATTTCTTTTCGAAAGTGATTGAGTGCGCCCTACAAAAGGGCAGCACAAGTTTACAAATAAAACAACCTTTTGATGGAGAATCTCTGTGTCAATAAACACGATTAATTTCTTGGTGCAAATAGGCCACTTCTCTAGGGCAGCCCATGCATGGATAGATGATTATCTATGGAAGGTAAAACCAGGAAAATTTGATATAGTTAATAACAATGCCGGAGCGGGTTTTCTAGTGGATACACTGAATTCCCTGCAGTTTCGGTGTCCTCTAACTCCACAAGAACAGTATCAGCCAGTGCATGCTGATGTGATCTAGTATTTGTTACTTGAATTATAAGCTTAATCGTGTATGCTGATCAATCAAGAGCGCGTTTTGCATGGTTGCGAAAGAGTCTCTCTTTTTCCTTGGAAGTTAAAAATAAGATGCCTTCGTTCTAAAGCATAATAAGCTTGGTGACCTTCATTAACCCCGGCTCCCTGTTGTTTGTTATAGTAAAAGATAAGGGCCAAAGAATGTCGCATAACCCTAGCCAAGGTCCCCCCTTTCCACATTAGGGCTTCCACGCTACCCACATGGTGAGACATCCCACGCTACCCAAATCATCACCGTAGCTGTACCTTCATCTGTATATATATTCATCTAGTTTTAGGCCAATCTACTGCACTCATATAGGCACCTAGTTCGTCTCCGCTGTCGATAGCTAAGCGAGGGAGGAGCTGTCAGTATGGTAGGCAACCCGCAGAACCATCACCACCATGGCTCCTCCTCACATGGAGCTGAGGAGCTCAACCTCTTGCACATGGTCAGGAGCTCGCCGGAAGGCGGCGGCATCAGCGGCGAGGGCACCGGAGTCCTGGGCCAGTGGAAGTGCAAGCTTCTCGGGTCCCTGGGCGGCCTCCTCCCGCGGCGAGAGCGGTGCATTGTGTGCCTGCAGGTGCAGCGCGTCACTGGCCTTCCGCCGGCTGCGGAGGGGCACGGGGTGGTGGTGGGGTGGCGGAGCAAGGGCGGCGAGGGGGAACACACGGCGCCGGTCCGGGTGGCCCGGGGCGTGGCCGCGTTCGACGAGGTGTTCCTGCACTACTTCAGCGCCGGCAGCGCCACGATGCGGCACTTCACCGTGTGGGCGGCGCTCTTGGACACGGAGGCCGACGGGAACCTCGGCGCGTTCCCCGTCGACCTCACCGAGGTCGCCGCGGCCGAGAGCTCCAACCCGAGGTTCGGCGGCAAGGTGCTCAGCTTCCCGCTTGGCGGGGCGGCCCCCGGCGCAGTGCTCACCGTGAGCATCTACTGCAGAGTGATGGAGCACGAGGAGAACCATCACGGAGCAAACGGTACGTACGTACGTACGTTGATCATTAACGACATAAGTATGTGTTAAGGATCGCATAATGCATCCTTAAGTACAGTCGTAGGCAGCAACCATTTCATCTGATCCGATCATCATCGGACAGTTGATCCGATCAACAAATATATTAAACTGCTTAATGACCATCATTGAAGTCCATGCACGAGACAAGAAGAAGAACAAGGGCAAGGGCGCCTACGCCTCCTGTCTGCCGGACCTAAGCTGCCTTCGCAACCGGCAGGTGGCGGCGGCGGCATCGGGCTCGGCGCGTCGTGCAACGTCAGTCCGTTCGGACCGGGGCGGCTTCATCACGATCGAGAACTCCGTGGCCGAGATGGACGCCGGCGCCGGCGGGGCGTTCCGCGTTGCGGAGGACGTGGACGAGGAAGGCGCGGGGTTCATCACCATGGAGAAGGGCACCATCTCCTCCCGGTCGAGGCGGCCGCTGCCGGAAACCGTGGAGGAGGATCTCGCCGGCGTGCTGCCGGAGGACGAGAAGCCGTGTCTCTTCATGGAGCTGTCGGAGGAGGCGTCGGCGGCGTTCGACGTGGAAAAGGTGGAGGACGAGTTCCTGGCGATGCTGGAGGACAAGTACTGGGCGAGGAGCAAGGAGATCGAGAAGGGCCTGAGCGTGACCCTGGACATCGGGCTGGACCTGGGCCTGGACCTGGACTCGCTTATCAAGGACGCCGAGATGGAGCTGGCCAAGGCAGAGCAGGCGTGGAAGAGCAAGGTCGGTGCCGCCATCGTCGAGGAGGAAGAGTACAAGGAGCTCGTCAGGAGGTGGAGCGCCAGGGACACTCGCTCCCACGCTGCTGCTTCCACTGGATGTTCCTGGGGCTTTGGATTCGGAAGTCCAATCTAGCTGATCACCTGGATCAATTACTAGTAATTGATATGGTGAAAGTATCATGTTCTATTACATGAACATGATGAACCTGAATGACGATTAAGTGATGTAATGGCCGCTGTAGCATTTATAAAAAAGAAGATAAATCAAACTGGATCCACCACTGGCTGTTCCACTGTTACACTTCGGGGCTCATCCATGACATGACATTCATGCTAACTAATGCAGCAAAAACCTAACCTTGGTAGTATGATGCATGTACTTGTTTGCAACAAAAAAAGAATTCACCGAAACTGTACTAGTATTAAGGAACGAAACAGCAGCAGGGGTTGGCAGGATTTGGCTTCTTAGGGCCAAAGCAAAGTGAACACAGCTAGTACCAGGACCTCATGCAAATACATGCCAAAAGTGACCGACCTGGTGGAATGTCTCACATCCACTTATTACTACAGAGCAATGCAGGGTTAGCGTATGGGGATCCACGAACAGGACAGGTCCCCACAGTCCACATATCAGCACCACCTGATTTCAGGCCCAATCATATTGTAGATTACACATACGAGTTCACAGATTTCAACCGTCAGGCGAGTCTTTCGATTCTGCAGGTTCCAACGAGCTGCAGTGTGGCTCGCTCAGCAGAACAAACAAAATATCCACAAGTACCAGTAAAGCATTCGGATGAATTATCTGTGTGGTTAACTTACAAAGGGTGCTGCAAAACGCTACAAAGTGTCTGAATTATGCTAGAGCCTACCCAGCTAAAAATTATACAGGTGATACACAATATGAATATAAAAGACCAAATAACTCCCAAAAATGAACCCAGCTGATGGATGCCAACGGCCCCTAAGCTAAAGAAATGGTCTGTGTACAGGTACAGCAAAATAAGCAGTCTACCTGGCTGGCCCTGGATCTTCAAAACCTGCAGAGCCCGCTCCGATGCATAATGGCATAAATTCATTCAATTTGATCGTATGCAACCTTCCTTGCAGCTATTTTCCAATGTTGACGTGATTTTCCAAATCCCATACCACAATCTTACCATCCAAGCCTACAATCATGTGGGAATGTCAAAACATATCTGAGCAAAGAAATAAATGAACAACATAACTTTAGCTCTAGAAACCTGAAGTGCTGAACTGTTTTGTAGAATTGTCACTTCCTTTTCTCAACGGTAAGATGCAACTGAGGGCGTGAACACAGTATTAGTCTATAATATCAGAGACAATAGCATGCCACTAGGAATGCAAAATAAAATTAAAAAAGAACTTACGTTATGCAGTTCTCGTGAGCACCACCGCGAGGTTTTGTTGGTTCAACAGTATCACTGCTGCTAGCCACTTGCTTTGATTGACCATATAGCTTCCCAAGGGCTTCAGAGAGCTGAAATTGTTTTTTTCCCCCTCAGAATCAATTTCTCTAAGACAGGGATTTATTAGTTCTTTGTCAATCAACAGATGCCAACAATCAACACATCAGCAACATTTCAAATTTTCACATATCCAACCATCAAATTGTAGTCATCCACAACAAAATATTCGCTCTACACGTTTGACAGCAAAATAAACAGTAGCTATCAAGATGAAGGCAATGGTTAACTGAAAGGTTCAGGGACCAAACTGTTTACTTCTAGGGTTTAAGATGATCAAAAGACATAATACAGAAGAAGGTGCCACTCAAATTGACATAAGAAAATATGAAAGGAGGATGAAAAGACAGGACCTGCGAGGCTTTTGAAGTTGATGGGGTAGTTTTCCTTTCATCCAAGAATCTTACAAAACTCCTACAGGTCAAAAGTATGCATGTATGAGATAAATATGACAGCTATAAAACTCCATATGATCAGCTGTCCTGTCTGAGCCAAGAGTTAACATCTTCCATTCAACTGTTTTCTTTTGTAACATTGAGCAATGCAATGTGAATCAAGGAGTTTACAATATCGTAGCATTTTACATGGTTTATATAGTAAGCCATGCCTCAATTCAAAGCACCACAAAAAAGAAAAAACTGTTCATGTAACAAAGGACTGCATCTTTTATTACCAGAGACCAGTCTCATCTGCAGCGAAGATCATCGGATTGCAGTCAAATCCAACACCAATCAACATACGCTCAGAAACAAAAAGAACCTGAAAATTTGAAGAGTTCCCTCAATATTATGAAACCCAGGGGTCATCATATGCAACTAAATACTAGCAGAAGAGAAAATGCTGACCCACATCACGGAGGGGCAGATCACGGAGTGCCAAATTTTGTGCAGCGGGAGACGTTCCAACATCATCAACGAAATATAGCATGGAATTGTGCCCTGGAAATCAAGAATCAAATAGTGCTATGCATGTCAAATGTGTTGGTGACAAGTAATGCAGATTCCTCTAAAAAGAAATGCAGATCTGATGAACTTATAAAGACAAGAGAGAGTAGCATAGGAGTAAAAACCTGCATAGGCCAATGTTTTTCCACTTGGTGACCACCTTACACCAAATGCCCAGGTAGATGATAGGTCAAGCTGAGCAATTTGCTGTGTTTCAGACAGGAGAAAATATTGTAAGGTGAACAATCACTTCCATAGGAAAAGAAAGATAAAATTTGCAACATGCTCTCATCAAACAACATTCATAATTCACACAAACTTACATATGGTTAAGAGTTAGCTTTACACATGAACAAATGAAAAATTATATTCAGCAATAGGTGGGTCTTGTAAATAACCGATAGACTTGAAACATGTGTGGTTATCAGAAAAAGTTTTTTTTTTTCAGTTTATCATTGCATGTCATTTGCTAAGCGGGTGGTACAAGTATAAAATAAATGAATGGATAAGCAGTTAAAACATTGAAACTGGATAAATAGGAAGAAATATATTTCAGAAATATGGTATGATTCTGAACTGAACGAATAGAATACCTCTCCGAACTTTGAATCGGTAGAAGTGCTCGATTGTGATCCCCTGGTCAGAGGTTAAAAAACATGAGACAACTAAACCCTTTTGGATACCCTATATTTCAAGATGTAAGAACAGCATGCTCCACCTTGTATCCACACCCTTAATAAAGGTAGAGAAAATTCTGCATTTACCATCAGTAGATGTTGTCGCAAGATATATCTGAAGATATAAGAGCAAAGAAATCAAAATTACATACATTCAATGGACACCAATGCCTACATGGTAACATACAGATACAGAAATCTACATAAACTGCAGCTATTGAACAATTAGTGGTATAAACAGGAGTTATACATCTCGCAAGTGGAGATATACAACAAATACATACACAACCACAATGAAAACACATCATAAAATAAACAGAAGTACACTCACATTATTTGGATGCCATGCGAGACTAGTGACAGAAGATTCATGCCTTTTCCTAATAACTTTGCTAATCCACCTGCAGCATAGTGCAGGATGAAGATAGTTAAAGACACATATGAATCACATAACCTAAATGAAAGAATCAAATCAGTACAAAACAAGCCAATTGCACTGTTCAACACAAGTACTGGAAAAAAAAGGTCAGCTGGAAAATGATAGCCAACTGATGAAAGAGCCAAAGAGCTGGAACAAATACCAGTTGTTTTCTTGCTCATAGTAGCAAACACATACCGACTTAGCACCACTTCCAACAGCAAACTTATTTTCTGCAAACAATGCAAAAGGAACTTTAAGGAAACAGGTAGGAGTAATAGTTATTCAGAGAGAGAGAGAGAGAGAGAGACAGAGAGAGAGAGAGAGAGAGAGAGAACAAAAGTGACAGTACTGTATGTTTATCTTGTAAGTAATTTCATAAATTCAACATGGCAAGCTCATGTTCACAGCAAGGCTGAGAAATTTGAGCATCACAGGTCTGATAAATATACTATGCGTTGCCAACTAAATAGGAAAACAAAACTGTCAACTACGTTCAGTTATTTATTAGTTACTACTGACTTACTGAGCTATCATCTATTACCATGGAGTCATGTAACAAGAAGCTGCTAACAGCTAAAAGATCAGAAGTCTAATGCTGTGGGGAATGGAAAACAAAATAGGAGAACACATGCACTTAGGCAATAAACTCATTTCATCCACGCAAGAAGATAATGTCCAATTTGTAACAAAAGTACGAAGGTCAGCCAATTAAGTAACCTTTTGGGCTCCATTGAACACATAATGCTGCCCGGTTCAGTTTGAGAATAACTAGGGTAGGTACCCAGTCAGAGCCTTCTTGTGTCCAAACATACCTGCAGGTTAGTAAGGAGGGATATCTTATGTCTACTTTTGGATTAAGAAGCACATTATAAAAATTTGGGGTTCGACGCATGCTTACGAATTTCTATCATGGGAAACTGTTACGATTTTGTTGGATGATCTACTCCAGTCTATTCCAGATACTATTTGATCATGCTGCAAGATAGAACAATAAATAGAGATAAGACAATGAATTGCAGTAAGATTAGGCAGCATGAAAAGATTCCTTGTGAAACATAAGCAGGGACATTTACTTTTGAAAGAACATGTAGCTTCTCCCACTTGTCTGTGAAGAATTTGTAAATATGCACCTCATTGTTGTTTGGACAAAAGGCAATCACTGTGAAAAAGCAAAGTTTTCCATTAAAATTAAGACAATAAAAATAGTGAATGGCACTACTCCTGTTGCTTCCCACAAACAGATGCATAGCCTACTGCCTACATTCTGTTTGAACTAAGCGACAGCATGTGCATAAGGTTGCCAAGAGTGGAAAATTATCCACCAAAATATTGTCATTATAAGGTTAGTGCAGGCGGCAATATTATCGTTTAATGTACCATTGAATGCAACATACAAATCTCAAGAAAATATATAGGTGTTCAAATGAATATCATGGTAGCTCAGTGAAATTTCACATGCGCCTCTAGTATCAGCAACAAAGACATCAAAACCATGGCAGGGCCATGTGCAGATGTATAGGTTGACCACTCTACAAAAGCAAAACGCTACTGTAGCTAGCGAAAAAGGTAGTACATGGATACAAGGAAAGTCGAGATGAGTTTTCCCCGTTGAATCACTAGACATCCCGTTACGACCATACCTAGGATATTAGGATGCCATTTATCCCAATACCACCATACCACTGCAGGCAGCCATAAATGTGAAATGCTACCAGGGATCCTCCCCCTCGAGAGCAAGCAAAAACACAGGCCATTAATTAATGTGAACGAAAATAATGCATCATCGACGAAACAATCCGGAATCTGATTGCTCCCCCCACGTAATGATATAACCATAGTCGATCTCAGGACGGGAACGGGGTACTCCACCAGCTAACCTCGAAACCCTACGAATCTGATCCTATGGTCCACGCATGCGAATCGAAAGCAGAAACAACTAATTTCATCGGGCTGATGAGGTGTCCGGGATAAAGTCAGAACCGATTCGAATGGTGAGATCTAAGTAGAGGCGTAGAGCGGGGAGGGGAAGGGCGTTACTGGAGTGGTCGGGGCTCCATGCGTGGCAGGTGATGCACTCGGCGAACTGGTGGATCGCCACCGCCGCCGTGGCCATCGGGGACGCGTCGAAGCCGGCGGGGCGGTGGTTCGCCGATGCAGAGTAAGCCAGGAATGGATGGAGCGGAGGAGACTGGAGACCGACCGGCCAAGGGAAGAATGGTACTCCTACCTCTACCAGTATTGCTTCATCATTCTCAAGGCCGCACAGCACTACATCGCCCCATGATGGAATGGATCCACCAACCGGCCCACCCAGCAATGCAGCCCATTCTTTACGCCCTTCATCCGTCTCGCCTCCATCATATTAAACGGAAACTGTGATAAACGTTGTTTTCATGTAAAAGTCATTATAAACTGATTTTTGTAAAGTTATTCTCTAAAATGAACAAATATGATGGAGGAGAAAAAAACATTTTAAGTGATTCTTTATCTTAATTATAAAAGTTTATATTAGATAATAAAAAATCACTTTTATCTTAAGAATTTCTTAATTCTTATTAGATTAGAAAATTATTTCTCACAGAGAATTATTTCCAAATATACTGTAACAGCCCTCCAGTACGACCAGGAAGGGAGGGAATATGATTCCCAATCAATCAATCAATCGTTGCTTTGGTCCTCCATGATAACCGCTCTTTCATCATCGCCTCTCATATTCTTTTGAGCGCTTTTGGAGATCCTTGAACGCTTTTCTTTCTTCTCGACCACGAACAGAGGAACGAGAAGAAGCCCAGCCCAGATTCTATGGGCTACTGCGGCCCAAAGATTGATCAGTTTTGGGCTCATCTCACCCTTGGGCCAGGCCGGTTGTCAGCTGGAGCGGCTGACGGTGAACATGAAGAAACAGATCACGAAAGCGCAGGCGTCACATGAGCGAGCACATGACTACCGCTGCAGGACACCGCAACAAAAAAAA
>BCLF01000066.1:383825-403277 GCA_001602275.1 Zoysia japonica | reverse complement strand
CCGGCCGGCCGGCCGGCGACGGCGGCGTCGCCTGTCTTCCTCGTCGCTGGTTGGTTCCGTTCAGCAGAGGGGGCCCCGCCAAAACAGAAGGGGGCTTTGCTGCTGCCACCGCAGCTTGTCCTACCCGAACCGTTAGCACGTTCCAGACCTGCCCCGATCCCGCCTGTCAGTGATCGGTACACAGGACGGACCGTGGGCCCTTCTCGTCTCGCCGAGGAAAAAACACCGCACATTCCCCGTGACGCACTTCCCCCACGTCCCGCTGCATTAGGTGGTCCACCTGTTCGTCAGCTGTGCCGCCTCGCGAGAGTAGTAGTGGTGAAGTACTCCACTCCTCCGGCGGCGTTGTTCAGTCGCTCGCTCACCGCCTTTCTCTCGTCTCCCCCCACCCCTTCCCATTCCCTCCGCCCCCGCGCCTCACAGATCCGAAGAACACGACCAAGCAGCAGCAGCAGGAAGGAGACGCGAGGAGGAACAAGATCAAGATGCAGTACAAGAACCTGGGGCGGTCGGGGCTCCGCGTGAGCCAGCTCTCCTACGGCGCGTGGGTGACCTTCGGCAACCAGCTGGACGTCAAGGAGGCCAAGGCGCTGCTGCAGGCGTGCCGTGACGCGGGGGTCAACTTCTTCGACAACGCCGAGGTCTACGCCAACGGCCGAGCAGAGGAGATCATGGGCCAGGCCATGCGCGACCTCGGCTGGCGCCGCTCCGACCTCGTCCTCTCCACCAAGCTCTTCTGGGGAGGCCAGGGGCCCAACGACAAGGGACTCTCCCGGAAGCACATCGTCGAGGGGCTCAAGGGATCGCTCAGGCGCCTCGACACGGACTACGTCGACGTCGTCTACTGCCACCGCCCCGACGCGACCACGCCCATCGAGGAGACCGTGCGCGCCATGAACTGGGTCATCGACCAGGGATGGGCCTTCTACTGGGGAACGTCCGAGTGGTCCGCGCAGCAGATCACGGAGGCGTGGGGGGTCGCCAACCGCCTCGACCTCGTCGGACCCATCGTCGAGCAGCCAGAGTACAACCTATTCTCGCGACACAAGGTCAGATCCTCAAATCTTATCCTCTTTCCTTACTGTATTCGATTCGAGTAATTTAATGCATTGGGTTGGTTGGTTGATTTGTGCGGATTGAGCGGTTTGTTGGATCGATTTATTGCAATAATAAGTACAATCGCTGCTGCTGCTGCTGCTTGAGTAGATCTCGGTACAGAGACTCTGTGAGATGGATTAGGTGATGGCTTTTTCTTGGCATTTATTTGGTCTTTGATGATCTAAAGTGTATTCTTGGACGGAAACGGCCTCCTAGATTCTGTACATGCATGCATCCACAGCATGGTCACAAGTACCATACGAGTACTCCTACTCCCCATCCGCAAGCTACTCCTACCTGCTTTGCTGAGAATACTGATTCCTTCAAATGATGACGGCATGTGCACATTTCACATACCAGACAGGCAGATATTACTGCTATGACTAGAAAATCCATTTACTACTGTATTCTGATTAGTAAAATTGTCATCTTTCTTGATGGCACATAATATAGCTACCAAACTACACAAGGATTTATGTAAAATGCCAAGCACAGGACAGCACAGAGCTGATGATAAAAGCTTGTTAGAACAACATGACATGGAGAATTTAGGAATATATTTTAATTTTAGAACTAGAACCTTACTTTGGTCTCAACTCACAATGAAACAGAACAATACACCAACCTCTCACTGTCAATGTTGCAATCAGTTTGCTAGTGGTGGTTCTTCTCCAGAGCGTCCAGGCTGTTAGCTCACTAAAGAAGCTTACAAGTCATTAAAGTCGCCTGTGCATTTTAGGTGTTTCAATTTAAAGTTCTTAATGAAGTCCAACAGCTGAGGTGCAGAACATCTACCCAAGCTCAGACTTCAGAGGGAAGGGGATTTCATGATATGACAATAAGAGAGAGTGCTTTAAAAACTTAAAAAAATTTAGTTGGTGAGACATTAACTGTACTCTGGGTTTTGTAAACTAAATAACACCAGGATCATGGCTGCTGAATTTTTTACTTGGTAGTGGAAATACTTATGTACATTTTGGTACCAGTAGTGTAGTACTGGGTAGCAATTGCTACAAATTTCTTCATTGGTTTATATCGAATGGCCATGGAAGCCTAGGAAAAATAATCTGCAGCACTCCAAAGGTGATTTCTATTGAAACAACAATTCTTGTAGCATATCTATTAAACAAGCTTTATATGCATTTTAAGGCTATGGTCTTCTTAGCTTACATTAACTGTGAATTGTTGCACATACCATATAGGTGTGTCTAACTTGCGGTGCTCCGCATCCTTCTGTTCTTATTTGGAAACGTATTTTGCATCTCAAATTGCCTGTTCGACAGATCAATTGCCCATATGGCGCCTTCTTATATGCACCTGCCATTTTGCATGATTGGAACCATATGTGATATTTATTTGTATCAATGTGACATATTTCAATTGAGCTTCGCAAGGGCTAGTAGGATCTCTTCTTTACCAAAATTTGCACCTGAACAATATCAGAATGTTTGTTGAAACAGAGTATTCATATATATGCAGTTTGTATTGCACGAACTAATAGCATATAGTGTATCTACAGGTTGAATCTGAGTTTGTACCACTTTACAGTACCTATGGTATCGGTTTGACAACATGGAGTCCTCTAGCTTCAGGAGTTCTCAGTGGAAAATATAGCAAAGAGAACATACCTGCTGATAGCAGGTTTGCCCTAGACAATTACAAGGTAAATCTTGGAACTTCGACACTGTATGTTGTACAAGTACTTAAGTGCTATAAGTAGAGTGTCAGTACTTTAACGGTTTAGTCCCTCCACCTGGTATCATATCAATTACCTCTGACCATACAAGAATGTTCGGCTACTCTGCTAATCAGTAATGGTATTGAACTCTCAGCTACTGAATTAATTGTGCAATTGTTAGATGTTAGTTCATTAATGGAGATGCCACACTGCTGGATTCAACAATTTTGTGTAGAAGCTGCTAGTTTTACTTGTGCTGTATTGTCCTCTGTCAGTTCTATTAATATGCATATTTTTTGCAGCCGTTCCTTTAGAGTATTTTGATTGTCGATCTATTCCTCATACCTTGGATCCATTCTTTTTTCTAGAACTTGGCTAACAGATCCCTGGTTGATGAGACGCTCCGCAAAGTGAATGGCCTGAAGCCTATTGCCTCTGAACTTGGTGTTTCATTAGCCCAACTTGCAATCGCTTGGTGTGCTTCAAACCCCAATGTTTCATCTGTGATCACGGGCGCCACTAAAGAAAGCCAGGTACAATTTTACGAACCCTTGTTCAGCAGAAGATTGCTTCTTTTAAGCAACTACTTCTAAATTAGTAAATTTAACCTCTGGTGTTGAAACTGCATGATCAGATTGTGGAGAATATGAAGGCTCTGGATGTCATTCCCCTGCTTACACCAGAGGTTGTCCATAAGATTGAAGCAGTAGTCCAAAGCAAGCCAAAACGCACGGAGTCGTACAGGTGAAGTGATACATCGTGCAGAATGAGTGCTTGGGACTTTTAGCATTCGTCTGGAATGTCGGCCATGCTATCTCCAGTGTTGGCTACGTATCTTGGAACTATGCCTGCATTTTGTATTCTGGATGTCCAGTTGTGCCTGGTCAGAACATTTCTCATGCAAAGTTGGTGGTGGCTTTTTGTCACAAGCTGTACTTTGAGATGTGTATTCTGCATTCCTGATATTGTGATCCCTGGTATGTTATTAGTATGGGGGCATTCCATTGCTTGATGGCACAGAACTTTTTCTGATATCCTTGAAGTTGTGGTGACTGCTGAGTCGATGATCCTTTTCCTAGTTGAGCTGCAACTGTTTCAACGGAGATTCCGCAACATGTCAATATACTACCATTGCTTGCGACTGATTCGGTCCAATTTGAGCGGCTGAAGATATCGCAATCGGCCCGCATACGAAGACACGCACAGTGTTGCCGCTCAGCTGTCGGTTCAAATGCGCCATCGCATTGTTGCGAGTTATCTGTGCTGTCGGTTCAGTCAGAGACACGAGCACCAAACTGGAGCTTTCAGAGCACGCCCGCCCCACCACCTGTCTCAGGTAGTTGGAAAGAGCTTTCAGAGCAATATCACATTGAAACAGGGAATTTGCTCATGATGTACAAAGCATATGATTATGTGAACACACATAATTTTGCTGCTAAAAAAATAGGCGGAAACAACATATCAAGATGGCCGTGCTCTCACAGATAGAACAGTGTAAGCGAAAGAGACGGAAGATGCTCCTAGCCACGCCAAATTGCTCGAGATGAGGCCACATGAAGGCAAGGGGGGGAAAGGAATGAACAGAGAGGAGTGATGATGCTCTTTCTTAGCTTCTACAATTTCAACTAGACACAAGTAATATCACAACTATGCCAATGATATGGGTGACAGTCTCCAAGCTTCACCAGGTGTATAGTAGCTCTTAGCATGACACAAGTGGCGGCGATGCAGGGCGTCTCAACTTCTGCCTCTCGCTGAAGCTGCTGTTCTGTGAACCCCTTGAAATCGCGGACCTGCAATTGAACGTTTCGAAACATTGGCGTCAGACAAGGTGAACGGGCGTCCAATGAAAATTAGCTATCTCTAGTGCTATATTGAACTCATAAATAACCAATACACATTGTTAAAACTCCTATTTCTTCAATTCAACAGGTTATACTGACAAAGATCCATTCAACTAGATTTCTTTCACAGGACCTACTACATATAGGCTGAAGGGGAAAGATAAAAAGATAATCTAACCAAGCCCATTGGCATCTGTTTTCCTCATGATCCTGAGCCTCTTCACTGAACCAACGAACAGCCTGCAGCAAAGAACAATATAAGCCAATCTGAAACAGCCACCCAAAGCGCTTCAGAAAGTATCAAGAACAATGTTGGCTAATCTCTTGAGTTATAATATCCAAAACAATGCAGGAGACTTACTCCCATGGAACATCTCCAACAAGCATCCAATCCCCATCCCTGTCCTCGTAGGTGAGCTGGTATTCTGATGAGTTGTCCAATAGCTTCAGAGATTTTGCACTACCTGAAAATGTCAGAATCAATACATATCCGATTCAGAAATGGGAAGGAACAAAGGATCGTCTAAACCATGTGAAACTATATTATTTAGAGTAGCAGCATAGACTCCAAATGTGGATGATTGAATTCGCAAATAGAGTGGGGTTTACAATAAGCCCATAGTGATGCATTGCCTCACCCTTACCACCAAGCAATAAATACTATATTTCACTTTCTATAGGATGGTTTATGGGACGTCACGCGCTGCACAATCAATTATCATGTTCGGAATATATGCTAAACTAGTGGAAAGTAAAAGGAACTGAATATGACTTACTTGAAGTGCAAAGACCAATGGATGGCTTCATGAACATGAGCTCAAGGGCTGACGCAAGAGTCTTATACGAGCGGTGGGCACTGAGATCCACCTTCCTTCCAATTACATCCCCATCCATGTTCACCTTCACCCATCCAACGACCCATCCCTTCTTCTCACTCTCCTCCTTGTCTTTCTGCGTGTCGGTTTCATCAATGACTTTCTTGGTGCCAGCCTCCGAAGCATTATCTTTGGCCTGGTTAAATAGGCTGTTCATCCTGAAGGTTCTTATGGGTGGCCATCCCACCACTCCAAAACTGCTGCCAAACCGGAAAATGTAGTCCGGGTTAGTTCAGCTTGATTTGGCTACCTCAGCAAGCAAGTTAAGTGGTATTATTTCTTTTCAAAACTAACAGAATGGCGCATTTCCCCTCTCTTTTTTTTTCCCAGACATGATCTTGGGATATTGTTCTGTTAAAAAAAATTGACGCTAATTGTAGATCTGAACGGCACTATAGCTACCAAGTATCGCCCTCTAATTATTCTCACTCAGTTTCGCAGGAAGAGATGAAAATCAGGCGCCAGCTTTATTGGCTGCCAAAAAAAATCGCCTTGGGACCTTTCAGCATAGAGAGGATTCTTTTCTGGTAGAAGTAAAATTGAGCTGTTTTCCAGAAAGCGGAGATTCGAAAATTTTGTTCCGTTGGAAGGAGGATAAGTTGCACGCTTGCGGCTGATGGATGTTCTACAGAGGCAAGAAAATGATGATGCCTACGCCTACGGAGCTTTTGTAGCAGCTGCTCACCTCTGTGGGTGTCCGGAAGCCACCGTTCCCGGCGAAGTGGGCGCCGCGTCCGCCTTGGCCCTCTTGCTGGCCGCCTCCGCTGGCCCTGCCGCTGGGGAGGACGATGACACGGAGGAGTCCGGGGACAGGGCCCCCGGCTGCAGGTCCCTGGCCGTGAGGATCCGGCGCGGTGCCGGCGACGGGGGCTGCTGCTGCTGCTTCTTGGAGCCGAGGCAGAGCCCCAGCTCGAGCTCGTCATCCTCCTCCCCGCCGGAGTTCTCCTCCTCAGCCAACGAAGCAGCAACTGCAGGCGGCTCCGCCGCGGTGGGTCCCGGTCCTCCTCTCATCGCGCAGGCGCAGGTCCGGTTGTTCTTGGGTGCGGTTTGGGTGCGCGCTTGCTATTATTATCGGAGAGGGAAAGGGTGGAAGAGGAGGAGCTCGGCTCAGCTGCAGTGATGAGTATGCGCGCGGTGCAGTATAGGAGGAGGGAGCTTTGCAATCCTGACGTGTGGGACCGGCGTTGTCGCTAATTTGACCTTCCTAATATTTGCATGCTTTGTACTACAGTGCGGTCGAAGATCGGAAGGAGCTCGTGTGCGCGTAGCAATGTTCATGTCATGTTTGGGGAGACACAGAAAGAGAAGGGGAGGGGGGACAAGCCGACAAGCCTTACCTCTCCCGCCCTCCTACTCTGGCCCCACCACCATCCCTTTCTTTCAGTTTTCATATTTCTTTTTCTTCTTCTTTTGTGCCAAATTCTTTTCGGTTCGTTTGACAATTGAGTAAAAGAGGGTACATCTACGATAAAAAATAAATAAAGAATTAAGATTTAGTAAAATAAAAATATATTTTTTAAAAAAATTATTTAATTTCTATCACACCTTTCATTTCCACACCAGCAATCCAAAAGACCAAACTGAGTGGCCACGCGGGTGTCAACATTTTGACCAATAAATTTAAGATCATATTTTGCCACACTAAAAACTCATCACGCCGTAATAATAATAATTGTGGTAATTTTTTACAGAGCTCATATAAAGAGTCCATATAATGGTACAATATACACATAACCATTTATACAATAGGGTATTAAAAACAGAGGAAATATATCTTCCCATGATGCCAATATGCTCGTATAAATAGAGTACATACAACGATATAATATACACAACCCTAGGAAATACATCTATAACAACAGCAACATAAAACTGCATAAATCGGGATGTACCCCGTTGAGCTTCACCCCAAGTCAAACTAGCAGCAGAAAGAGCCATTGATGGTGTAGAACGCGCGGTTTATTGTGAGCCAGAAACAACTTTAATCTCTAGGTTTGGAATTACTGGTGTTTTGTCCTCCGAGTGACGGTCATCTTCAAACCCTCAGTTGTGTGAATCGTTGCCCCAGTTGTCATCTCAACCTATTATGTTCATATATAATGGGTAATTGGGTATGGATAATTTATCAATTACAGTGAACCATAAATTGTTAGAAACATACTGGAGGTGCTCCCGGAGCCATCTGAAAATCAAATCGCTTGACAAGCATTGCCGTTGCTACAACAGTCTGCAACGACCCAGCACTTCTGTTGTTACTTGAAATTGAAATCATGTTCTATGGTCGATAACATTGTTATATTTATTTAATGTTATGACATATTAGGATTGTGAATTGCAAAATTAGTACAAAGCAGGTCAAAGTGTCTAAAAAAGCTACCTCAAAAGTGGCAAACATGTCACCCACACATTTCCTTGGCCCGCCACCAAATGTTAAGTAACTGAAAATTCAGAAGGCTATATATGAATCCCATCTGGTATAAGGATCCTCTTGCATATCTAATATGGTCAAACAAGTATAATTCGGGTGCAGCTGCCGCTACTTTAGTGGCAATGTTTATTTGAAAGATGCACTTTAACTTTCGATATTTGATCTAAAGAAGACAAGTTTTTTTTTCAGATAACATAACAAGCAGCAAAGCTATAAGAAGCAAACTCAATGTTACACTGTTTTTGAAAATCATAATAATCAAATAAAATTAACACCTTGAGTGAGAGAAAATGGTGTATCCGGAGTCAATACTAAACTGTAAGTGCAGCGATAAAAATGAAACCTGAAATTCTGGTTCATCTCATTTGGATTCGGGCCATCCAAAGGCCATCTCTCTGGGTTGAAAACATCTGCATCATCCCAATGCTTTGGGCAACGGTGAATGTTCCAGACAGAAATGAAAGTGTCTTCTCCTCTTGAATAAAGAAAAAGAACAACTATAAGTTCAGAGTCCTATCAATCGACTTGATTCTAGCGCTATTTTTTTTTTAACAGATCCAAGGAATTGCCTCAACTTGAGGCTAATTGATACAAATGCTAACTGTATCAGCTGACTCGATTTATGTTAGAAACTTTTTACCGGCCAATTGGGTACACTCCCAGCAAATCATCCTCAAGTGACCGCCGAACAAAAACTGTGTGGCTGTGGATATAGTCTCAAGGACTGCAACAAATATGATGTGGTAACGTGTTCATTAGGAAAAATATATATTTAGTTCATAAGTCAGCACAGATTGTTACTTACTTCATTAATTACACGGGTAGTATACTTCAATTTCTTGACGTCCTCAAGTGTTGGCAAACCATCACCAAGAACATTATCAACCTGGGTTAAATGTGTTATAATAGTAATCCTTCAAAAACCATAGGCATGCAACTCTGCTACAAATCTTAAAATTAAAATGTGAGTCTACCTAATCTTGAAGCTTGGCCAATACATTCGGATACTGCAATTAGCAATAGAAAATACGATAAATTGGTGAACAACAATATTAGAGGCTTAATATATCAGATGCGAAGACAAGAAAAAGTAATTTAATACACCATGAGTTTTCAGTAAGTGATTGTGGAGCACCTTAGACAAAAGGTAGAATGTCCATGTTAAGACTGCAGCAGAGGTCTCATGACCGGCTATAAGCATCGTCATCAAATCGTCACGAAGTTGCTTGCTGGATATCTAAGGGGCAGACAGATTGAAGCAATGTCAAGGTGAGAAAATTGAAACGTACAAAATGCATCATACATCATCACCCGACGCCAGAAGAAAATGAAGAATGCTAGGATCTTGCTCATTCATGTATTCCTCATGAAATTGAAGATCTTCTTGCTCCACCATTCTCTGCAACAGTAAAAACAATCATGTTGTTATTTGCTCCAAAATTTTTTTCGAAAGATCATTTGCTCCTAAATTGAAGAATGTACTGCATTGATATCGCCGTGTTAGAAAAGGCGTGTTACAAAAGGCGTACCTTGCATATCGCAATTAGTTCATCGAGAGTAGTATTCATCAGCGAAAGAGCTTCATTGACCTTCTTCTGCCGAGGGGAAATGTTCTTCCCTATGGGAATTTTCCAGGTTGGTATGGGAGAGCTGCTACGCAGTTCTGCTTCCCGTAGTATCACGTACACTGCCTGATCATCATCCCACAAACGAGAAGGTAAGAGTTTCATCAGAATAGAAGGAACATAAGAAAAAAGAGCCAAATATGAACAATAACCTCAACTATTCCATTATCATGAGATAAGGAATCAAAGTCATAGTTGGACACTGCTTTCCCAATGACATCCAGGGTTAGTCGAGAGAACAACGATTCCATCTCCACGTCCTCCCCATCCAACGCAGCCTTGTCCAATTTCTGGCAGAGCCGGTCCGAAGCTTCTCCAAAAAGACCTGTCATCGCCGTCACAAACTGCATATATAGCAAAATTAAGGCGAGCAAAACATTCCGAGCAATTTACAGCAGCAGGAAGTTTAATGGCGCGTCACCTTAGGCCCGAAGTTGAGTCGGAAGATGCCGCCGTGGGCGAGGAAGAGGTCATACAGCTGCAGGAAGAACGCCGGGCCTACGGCCACACTCAGCGATCCCGCCGCCTGCGGGATCTCCGGGCCCCTGCGCGGCTCACCTGCGCCCGCCAGCGTCCTGAGCAGCGCGGCGGCGAGCTCCCCCGGCGGGCCCAGCTTGGAGAGCCTCCCCGCGAGAGGAGCAGCCCATCTGCGAACCCCGTCTTTTTTTAAGAGAATGCATAAACGAGGAGAATTAATTAAAAGAGGGGAGTAGCAGGCCACCCCGTCTTTTTTTAAGAGAATCAGAGAGGCACTTTCGGAGTATCTCCTTACAATTACAATCATCTTTTCATGGACGTTAAGAAAAGACTTGTGGTGTATACAAGACACCAAACATTTACATGCTTACGTATATATAAAAAGAAATACTACATGCTTGCGTATAAAAAGACTGACGAACATAAGGTTGCGGGATACTCAGATTCAGAATTTGCATGGTGTATAGACTAAAAAAATCATGCCATATTTTGCAGGAGCTATCTTGTGAAAAATTTCCAAACTAATATATCGCATCTTTAACGATGCAGGCCACGTTGAACATACTCTACGGCTATTTTTTTTTCCTGGATTGAGATTAATAGTGGTACGTAGCATTTCTAAACCACTAGCGCTATATATATAGTGGGAGTAATTATTACTACCCCTCTTAAGATAAGTGTTAGTTTAGGTTTCGTGTTATCTAGTTTTGATCAATAGTTTTAATAGATTAAATTAACTTTAAAAACCTATTATTTGTAATTTTAAATTCATCACAAGAAATATTTTTATTTATAGAAATCAGTGGTCAAAGACATGTTTAATTAAACTTAAATGTACAATTATTCTGGAACCGAGTGAGTAATTAAGATTGAGCATATATGTACCAAGCTAATGTCACGGATCCGTTAACTAAAGTCTTATCAACTAACACATTTCGTGATTATGTTACCGGCATAGTATTATTGGGAAGCATGCATTATAGAATAATATTGGTCTAATAATACAACTAACTCCCATAAAATAAAATAAAAATATATATCCATTTTAGATAAGGAAAAAAATATAGTGCAAGATAACTATCGAGGTTTTAATGTCACTTAATTAGTTATTGCAACGTTTTAATTTGATGTATCATCTTAATATGTATAAAGTAGGATTATGACCCGGCCCCTTCGAACATATCTAATCTTAACACGATTATTAGACGCTGCTAACAGAGAGAACAACGCCACCACATCGCATGCAGTATGAAGACGAGGGACGACGCTACCCCAATGGAACCGCCATCACGCCTGCATCAAGCAAGCACGTTTTTCTTGGCCTTATGACGGTGGTATACTATATAATTCCATCTCGTGTTATACCTCGGATTATGTAAGTACTATAAAGTATTATACTACAAATTTAGATCATACAACCCGGGGCCTTGGACGGTGAACTCGCCGTCGCCGGACGCAATGCACGTGGACTGGTCCGGCCGTCTCCTCTTCTGCCCCAGGAGAGTCGCCTGGTGGTCAGAGGCGGCGCAGCGGAGTAGCAGACGACGGTGGCTGGCGGCAGCGGGAGGATGGAGATGGAGACGGCCCCGGCCAGAGCTGGAGCCGACGCGGCGGAGCGACGAGACACTGGCGACTGTGCCTGTGGCAGAAATGGCCATGGCGGGCGTGGCCGCGGCGCAGCAGTGGTGCGACGACATGGAATGAAAGTGCAGGAAGAAGCGGGGGTGGCAGCCGATCGAGAGCAGGGGAGGTAGAAGAAAAAGGCGCGGCGAGGACGTGGGTCCCGGTCCTTCATTTGCATTTGTTTTTGCATTTCCGATGTTTGGCTTCTCTGATCGTGATAGGTTCCTCGTACTACTGATCCTCCTAGCTTGTTTATTCTTCAGCTTCTTTAGTCTAGGATCACACGTGTCTCCACTGTACAAGTACAAATTGCATAGGATATGGAATCTTCAGCAAGCCACTCCCAGAAGATTCCATGCCACAAAGCTCCAAATAGGAGTATCTCAAGAGGAATATCTGCCCCATGTGTCGGTGTCGGGAAGGAAATTGTAGCCAGTGGAGAGTACTACCTCTATCCCCACAATAAATTTACATCCATGTCTGATCAAACCTGTTTTTGACTGAAAATTTCTATAAATTTAATTAATTCTAATAATATATAATATATATTCTAAATGTATTTCATATGATGAATTTAGAAGCATAAGTAACTATATATATTAAAGTTAATCAAATATATAGAAAACATTGGTCAAAACTAGATGTCGCGGAACACAAGCGTAAAGTTATTTTGAGTATTTTTGAGACGGAGAGAGTAGTAATCAACAAATTCCCATGAGGATGTATTTTACTAAGATTGCAGTTGGAGAAAAATGTGGCACGTCCAGTACAAGTGTACAACAAATGTCAAAGCTAAAAGATAAAATACACCATCACAATGCTCCAAGGACCGCAGTCCTCTCGACACAGAAACAAAAACACCTGAGATGGGCAGGAATTCAGGTTCAGATCTTGGCGTCACAGTTTCACGTCTTTCAGTAGCCTTGCAGCCATAGCTCCGCACCTTCTGATTTCCCAATCATCCAAATTGCCACTTTTAGATTCTTCAATGCCAGAACAAGATTCATTCTTCACTTCAGGATCTCCATCTTCCCCCGGGTTGGAGACATCCTCTACATCATCGTCATTCCCATTATCGCTCGCCCCAACTTCAGTGGTCAAAGGGGCTTTGGGGTCCATTATGTATAAATGTATGCTAGGGTGCTGATATTTTGCATCCAACTGTCACAGAATACAAAAGATGATCATCTATACAACTGATGGAAACATGAATGCATAAGGAAGATCGAATGACTGAGTTTGTGGATTTGTACCTTCGATTTAGAGATAGTTTTCACAGTGAAATTGCTTTTCCACATTTCCATCATCTTTTCATGGACCGTGGTAGAACGGATCTCATATCCCAGCTAGATAAAATCAACAGTTTAAATTGTTCTCAAATATTTTTTTATAAATATAACTATCAGAATGGGGAAAAAGCAACTACCAAAATTTTTGTTTTAGGACCAGATAAGGCAGTGACTGTCTCCATTAGAGGCTGCAGAAGATGTTCTGAATAAACCTTAAACACACATAAATGAGAGATCAAAAATTCATTACGGAATCATGGCAATGCCATAATGAACTATAAGCTATACCAGATTATGCATCTGCTTCCTGCATTAATCCCAAACCATCAGATGTGCCAATATTTTAAGAAATCTTAAAACTATAGTTGTTGCTGTTTCCACATGTCTAATGCAACAAAGATGACAAGTCTACAATTAATTTGAAGGGAGAAAAATATTTGAAAGCAAAGACATGTGTGTAATTAAATATTTTCTGAAGAATAACTGAAATGACATGCTACACAAAAGCTAGCACGAACATAGAATATGTCTCCAAATTGAGAGGAAAAGTTCAGAAAATAGAAGCCCCTGCATAAGACTCACAACATCAGTTCCAATGATGTAATCGAATGGAGGCCCAACTGCTTTGATGTGATCTTTGTTCCCCCAGTACAATTCTGCGACAGTAATTGAGCCGAGAGAACCTGAATGCCACCATGTGACAGTACTCAATATCAAAAGTCAACACAAAAGAAAAATGGGTGCTAGGTTAACTAGATGCTTATTCATCCATGGCAACTGAATTGTTCAGTACTTCCAACACAGTACTAAAAAAAATCTAAACAAACCTGAACCAGAGGCTGACTGCAAAATCCATGATTTATTGCGTTCCATGTTCCTCATGAGCAGCGGGAGCACCTCAACTTGATCAGTTGTGACAACATCACAACCCAACAAGGCCATTCCTAAGGAGAACACAAAATTATACTAAGAGAGAGCAACAATGATATCAATATATCTGTGTTACAGTTCGATTGCCCTACCAAACCCAGCAAGACCACAACCAGCTCCTAATTCAATCACCCTTTTTCCTTTCAGCTTGGATGGACAAAACCTGCCCTTTCTCCTTTTCTTTTCCTGTAAAGAAAGAAAAGCGTAAAATTTTGAGCATGCACATCTCTGAATCGTATAAAATCAAGCTTTGAACGCGCAGCAAGAGCCCAGACTGTACTCAATACTGGATTTGAAATCCATACAATTAAATTGATCCACTTCAACTTGTAAAGGAGAGCCTAGAAGTCTAAGGCTCCCAGACATTACCAGAAACTTGACAAACACCATTGACGCATCCCAGACTGTAGTACCATGGTGCCCCGAGTTAGGATCCTGCCAATAAGACAACACAGTCGCAAAAGAAAATTCAGATAGCAGTCAGTGCTACGATTGCTACAGGCTAAAAAGAAGATGATGCGAAGCCAATTAATATAAAATCTCAGCAATCACATCATAAAGAGAGGTTGTTCTTCTCACCTGAGAGATATGCAGCCGATGACCCATCACTTCCAGCGAAATAGTTGAGGTGCTCGGGGAATTCAACCTTCAATGAGGAGGCACCATACATGAGATGAAACTACTACGCAAGAAAGAGAAACAACTTCACAGAATCATCATGCTGGCCTTTAGCTCCTCAAATTTCACAAACCAAAGATCTTGTAAACTTTCTCCGCCTAAACTATGGCGAGAATCAGGAAGGGCAACATGTGGCGCAAGCGGAAGAGAAGACAGGGCGCATCATGATTACCGCTCGTGGTCCATGGCCTCCGGCGAAGTGCCCCACCGGCGCTCCGGCGGCGTCGAGGATGCGGCGGCGAGGGTTCTGGTCGGGTTTGTGATGGGCTTTAGCTGGGCTGTGCCTTTTCTGTTACCGCATTGCCAGTGTTTATGCCTTCGTCGAGCGTGACGCGTCCGATTCAAACGCCAAACTGAAACTGAAAAGGCCACGGTCCACGGGCGTTACTTCCCTCCCTCCCAGTCCCGGGCCACCACGGTAGGACTCCGCTCCCGCCATGCGCCGCCGCCCCGGCCGCGCTCTCGCCGCTGCGCCTGGTGGCTTCCTCCACCTCTCCCTCCTTGCGTCCCTCCGACGCCGCCCCTCGCTCCAGGCACACGCGCAGCTCCTCCTGTTGGGCCTCCCGCTCCCCGCCGCGGATGCCTCGCGCCTCCTCCGCCCGCACCTCCGCGCCGGCCACCCGCTCGCCTCGCTCCGACTCTTTCTCCGCATAGTAAGCGACCATGATCCCTCGTCCGTCAGCACCGCCTCGCAGGAAATCATCCCCGACTCCTACTCCCTCTCGGCCGCCCTCGCCGCCTGCTCTCGCCACGCGTCTGCTGCTCCTGGCCTTTCCATCCATGCCTTCCTCCTCAAATCAGGATTCGTTTCTGACCTATTCGCCGCCAACTCACTTCTCCACTTTTATGCGTCGTTTGGCCTGCACGACCCCGTACACAAGCTTTTCGATGAAATGCCGGTGAGGGACTCTGTTTCCTTCAACACTATGATCTATTCATATGTGCGGTCTGGCCGTACTGAAGATGCGCTGGGAGTGTTCAGAAATATGGTGAAGGCAGGATTCCGGATGGACGGTTGGACTGTCACAGCGCTGTTGGGTCTGTGTGCAGGTTTGGGGGATTTGAGGGTAGCAAAAGCAGCGCATGGGATTGCCAGGAGGATCCTGAAGCAGAAACTTTTTGATTCAGGAGAGGTGGTCATTTCGTTGGTGGACATGTATGTCAAGTGTGGGGCAGTGCAGCTCGCTCGGCGTGTGTTTGATTTGGCTGGGGAGAAGGCAAGGAATGTGAGGGTGTGGACTGTAATGATGTCAGGGCACATGAGGACTGGGGAGATCGACACAGCCCGGAGGTTATTTGATGAGCTTCCCAATAAGGATTTGGTTGCCTGGACAGTTTTGATCGGTGGATTCGTGCAGGCAGGTAGATACAATGAGGCAATTGGGTTATTTGAGGAGATGGAAGCGGCGGGGCTTGAGCCAGATGAGGTAACAATTGTCACAGTACTTTCGGCTTGTGTCCAATGTGGAAGGACTGATCTGGGAAAGAGGCTTCATCGTCTTGTGGATCACAATGGATTGATTAGAAGAAACACAAGACTTGCCACCAGTTTCGTGCACATGTATGCGAAGATTCGGTGCCTGCAGACAGCTATGGATGTGTTTCGTGGAGTTGATGACGAATTTAAGACCGTGGACTTGTTTAATGCTATGATAAATGGATTTGCTCGCCATGGTTTGAGTGAGAAAGCTATATCACTCTTTGATGAAATGGAATCGCTTGGGATCTATCCTGACAAGATCACGCTTGCTGGTGTCTTATGTGCATGCAGTCGCAGTGGCTTGGTCCAAAAAGGGTTTCAGATCTTCAATTCCATGGAGGATAAGTATGGGGTCAAGCCAGATATTAAACACTATGCTTGCATGGCTGATCTCCTTGGAAGAGTTGGACAACTTGATGACGCTTACAGATTTATCCAAAACATGCCTTTCAAAGCAAATCATGTGGTCTGGTCATCTATTCTGAGAGCATGCAGGTTCCACAGGAACGACAAGATTCGAAAGATTGCAGAGAAGAAACTTTGTGAGTTTAATATTACCTACAAGTCTCAATTATTTTATCATGAGAAGAAAAAAGAGCCAGCAGCAAGGATGAGAAAGGTTATAAAGCACATGCCTAAACACATTAATTCTCAACTTCTACAGAAGCAACTTTGTGAATTTGATATTACCTGCAACTCCAATAGGCTTGTATTGTCTGACTTATTTTCTGTTGAGAAGGGAAAAAAGCCAGTTGCAAGGGTGAGAGTAGATACAAACAACAAATCTGAGCACATACACATAGCTTGCAGATAAGCTTGAATTTGGTAGTAGCTGCAAGTCTGAAAAGCTTACCTTCTATGATTTATTTTCTGATAAGAAACACAAAGAGAAATCTGCAAAGATGAGAAAGGCTGTGAAACACAAATATAAGCGCAGTCATGCTCAGATTGCAGAGAAGCAACTCCTGGATCTCCTCCAAGACTGAAAATCATATCTTGTATGGATTTTTCTCTGAGCACAGGCACACTCACTAAGAGTGGATTGGAACAGTACTGTCAGTCAGGTTGCATATCCATGTCACTCGAGGGGCACATCTCCTTGTACTCTTCCCCAAAACCTTCAAGGGAACTGCGCACCTAGAAAACTTCTAGAGTTTGGTTTTTGAGATCGTTATGTCAAGTTTGGAGATCAAAGAAGCTTTGTTGCAAATTTCAGAAGTTCTCACATCTATACCAGAAGCTATGCATGTATAACCTGCATCCTAAGGCATACATAATTTAAAGCAATATGTTGAGCTTCAAGTAGTTATGATACATGATGTGGGGAATGTTGGAGATTTCTAGCCCCAGTAAGTTAATAAGTAGCCATAGGATATTACCGAAGGATGATACTAACAGCTAACCTTATTCGTGGCTCCTATCAGACTCGGAATAATATCTAAACACCTGACATCAGTATGCTATTAAACTGAAAGAATAAATTAGAGAAGAAAGAACATAGAGCAGTAGAGCTGCTAGGTGTATGGGCAAACTCAGCACTGCTTTATGTACAGACACATGTTCAAGTAACTCACATATTCAAACCTAAATGGAGCTGTCACTTTGCTTTGTCTCACCAGATACATGCGACCTTTTTGGTATAGTTGGTCATCCAAAGTCTGATAATGACCTGTTCTGGATATTTTTAATGGAAGTTCTCCATTCATTTGTATAAATTGTCAAGAAGATGATAGCCAACCATAGGGAAAGCTAACCTTCTCTTCGATCCCTCCACCTTTTTGTCTAACATATGATCACATTGTTCCTGGAGAGTTGAGGTACCAAGACGGGCCTAAGTGATCATGGGAAAGGTATGCTCATTTCAAGCATATGAAAGTTTACCCTAATATGGCGCAATAATCTCTTCATATATCCTTCTGATTCTATATTAGGTACCACGCAAGGACCAGGGTGATGGTTCAAAGACTTATGTTCTACAGGTCGACATGCACTGTGAGTGCACTGGCTGTATCAAGAAGATCACCCATGGGATAAAGGAAATTAACCTTTTAGAAGGTGATCATCACCCGTATCGGCATCTCTTTGTTACAGCAAGTAGCGCATGTGTGCTGTAGGACTGTATTTGCAACTGACCCTGTTGGTTCATTGAACTTTGTCTTGTAGGGGCGGAGCGAGCTGATCTTGTGGCAGAGACAGGAGAAGTGACAGTGGTTGGGAAGATGAAACCAGAGAGGTTCTGTTGTCTGCTGCAGGAAATAACAAAGAAATCTGTGAGGATTGTTACTCAAAGCAACCTGTCTGAAGGGCGCACCACAACTTCTCAGCAATTCAAGAACCTGTTTGGCCAGGTACAGAGGAAGTTATTTTGCAGTCAGTAAAAAACCAACTTATGTGGAAAATGATGGCTAGTATATCGTATCCATGATCCTAATTTGAAATTTCTCAACTGAATCATTCAGGCGCCTTCTGACTGGTTGGCTCCGGAGGCTCGGGAAACAACCTCACAAAGTGGAAGGCAGGGCGGTGTTGGTGGTACCATCAGACCCGTAACGCCCAGCGCCCCGCCATCGCCGCCGGAGGACTGGAGGGAGACGGTGCCTTCAGAACGATGCTGGTACCGCTGGCCAGCGCCCGCTTCCAGCACGCTCGGCTTTTGGACCCCATCTGATGTCAGCGGGACATTGGCGACGTACGAACTCTGATAGCATTACCCTACATGGATTATGTGTCTCTCAGGGACAATTCGTTCAGGGGAAAATATTTTCATTGTCACCAAAGTCTAGTGTAATTGTATGGATGATCTGCTTTTTCTGAATTCCGTGTGAATCAATGTCAAATTTGTACCAAAATAGGGTAATCTGTGTCGAGGATTTAGTCTTAATCATTGAGCCAACATTCATCACTAGAATTACAACGAAGGAGGAGCAGAGCAGACAGGACAGGGCGGAAAAGAACAAGGGATGATGAAGGGACATGGAAGGTGTGTCTAGCGCGTGAACCGTAAAGAATGGAAGGGCCAATCTGTAGGCATTGCAGTACAGCGATCTGATTGTACGGGATACTTTGGCTGGTTTGCTTGTCCTGTCGCGTTGGTTAGTTGGGGAAGCTGGCTGGCTTGGCTGTTTTAAAACAGTGGTTGGAACATGCGTGGTGCTCTCTCGTCTGGTCCTTCCCTCCATTGTTTGGGGCACAGATCTTACCTCCCTTGCTCACTACTCAGTCACACCCACGCGGGGCTGCACGAGCAAGAAGACTCGAGCCCGGTCCTTCGGTCAATCTCAATCCATGGAGATTCGACGAGCCCAACCGCGGCGCCTCTGTATTCGTACTGTGGGAAAGAGACACGTTGACTGACCACGAAGACTCGGCGTCGTCTCTCGGCTCATCGATGGAGACCACGACGGGGAAGCCACCACGTTGCCCACTC
>BCLF01000066.1:226716-383817 GCA_001602275.1 Zoysia japonica | reverse complement strand
CCCCCCCCCCCCCCCCCCCCCCCCCGCTTCGCTTCTCTTTATAAAACTCACACCTTGCTCGCAGTCTGTCTCACTCCACTCAAGTCACTACTCACTGCAGCTCACATCACAAGCAGCGCCTCCTTCCTTACTGATCAGCTCGCTCTGCTCTCTCCATACTTCCGAGTCCTCGCAGCCTTATTAGCTCGCCACCACCTCCTCCCGGCCAAGGACACAGAGGGGATGGGGAAGAAGAAGAGCGGCGGGCACACCCACAAGGAGGAGGGGGATCAGAAGGGAGCCAAGGCGTTCGTGCTCAAGGTGGACATGCACTGCGAATGCGACGGCTGCATCGACAAGATCCGCGCCGCGGTCAGGGAGATCACCCGCCTCCAAGGTGCTACTGTCACTTCTTATTCCTTGCATTGTTCGGTTTCTTCTCCAGTCCTATGGAGTAACTGTCACTCACTGTGTTTCTTCTTGTTCTTGGTGTGACGAATGTACCTCAGGCATCGAGTCGTGGGACCAGTCGGCGCTCGAGACAAAGGGCGAGCTGAGGCTCGTGGCCACCGCCGACCCGGAGAAGCTCCGCGAGCGCCTGCACAAGGCCACCCGCAAGAGCGTCAAACTCGTCCTCCTCCCCACCAAGGCGGGCAAGGGCGGCGGCAAGTCGGACGCGGACGCGGACGCCGCCGCGCAGGCGCTTCTCCTGCAGGCCCACCGCCACCAGCAGCAGTACGGGCAGAACGCGTGGGCCAACCCGCTGCTGTCTGGCGGGGGGTGGAACGCGCACGCGGGGTACCCGTGGGCCGTGCAGCAGCAGCAGCAGGTGGACCCGTACGCCAACGCCGTCTACCCCGGAGTCGCTGGTGGCTGGGCCGCGTACCCTCCGGCGACTCAGGGGCATGGCGGCGCCTACTACGGCGGCGCGTGGCACGGCCATGGCTACTACTGAATGGATGATCATCACCGCCGGGCGTCGAAGCAGAGCTCTCTATAGTTGACGACGACGACGACGACTACTACTACTATATAGCTGATGATGAATGCTTCTATATGTACGGAGTAGCTTTATTTCGAGTTCGTCTTCTACTAGATCAGAAGAGATCATGCTGCATTTTGCTTCTAGTCTATGCTGGCCAGCAGATCTGTGTTGTTTGTTTACTTCACTTTGTAGTGTCCTGGAGAGTGTTAGTTATTTCTCTGTTAATGCAAAGGCAGTTTCTGTTTCGTTGGGTGATCTATGCAAGTGATGCATGAATTAGCTGGTTGATGAATCCAATCGAATTTAAGATATCGATAGGAGTTAGTAGCAATCTCAGAAGATCCATCCACGAGTAGAGTTCCTCTCCTCTCTCTCCTTGTTAGACATGGATCATGTCATGGGTGCCTGGTTGTTCAAAGCAAAACAAAGCAGAGCAGAGGAGGAGAGGAGAAAGAAAGCTGGAGCAGAAGAGGAGCACGGACGAATTGCACTGCTTCCCTGCGGCTGGAACGAGCTTACTGTAGACAGCTTCAGGCTTCAGAGTTGCAGTAGCTTTTGCTTTTGCGCCTGTTTTGTTTTCATCCGGAGACATTGAGGTTCTCCTCTGCATGTCTTCTAGTACATGTACTTCCTCTTTCGGCTTCCTTGCTGCCCCTGCGCTGTGCTGTATGTGCACCGCGGACAGACGGACGGCCACCGCGCCGGAGCGGAGACCGGTCTTCTTCGCTGCTCTCTCCCTCTCCAGTCTCCACCGCCTCATCTCTCCATCGCCACTTCCAGCGCCTGCGCAGCTTTCCGTCTCTGCTCGTAGGGCCCACACCACTCTGCGGGTGCACGTACAACAACCCGCCAGCCAGCCAGCCAGCAGCATGCAGCACACGACGACGTCTCTGCCCCCGCTTCTTCCCTCTGGCTTCGCTCCCTAAATCCTCTCTTCCGATCCGATCCACTCTCCTCGGCGCCGCCGCCGCACAGAGTCGACATCCGTTCCTTCGCCGCATCCCCATTCCTTCGACTGGGCGACCGACTGGCAGTACCTTCCAGCCGCCATGGCCAAGGTAATGGTATCAGTTGATTGCGCGCAACCGTCATGTTCCTGCCTGTCTGTGAATCCCATTCTCTCCTTGACTAACACGGACGCGATCGGCCCATTTTAATTTGGTTGCAGAAGAAGAGCGGCGGCGGCGGCGGCGGTGGTGGTGGTGGAGGAGGAGGAGGCGGCGGGCAGCAGCCGAAGCCGGCGGCGGAGGAGAAGCACGGAGACAAGGATAAGGACGAGAAGGGAGAGAAGGGCAAGGAGAAGCAGGCGGACAAGGGAGGGAAGAAACCGCCGCCCGTCGTCACCGTCGCGCTCAAGGTCGACATGCACTGCGACGGGTGCGCCAAGCGGATCCGCGCCTCCGTCCGACACTACGCAGGTTACAATTAGATTTGGGATCCCATTAGATTTCAGCTAGCTCTGGAAGAAGACCCAACGCTATCTGTGGCTCACCGATCGATCGATCTGCGCTACGCAGGCGTGGAGGGCGTGGCCATGGACGTGGACAAGGGCACCATGACCGTCGTCGGCCGCGTCGACGCCAACAAGCTGCGCGATCGCGTCGCCAAAAAGACAAAGAAGAAGGTCGACATCGTCGTCACCGGCAACAACACCACCACCCAGCAGAACAAGCCGGACGAGGCGGCGGCGGCGTGCAAGAGCAAGAAGCAGGGCGACGTCGTCGTCAAGGTGCACGAATACGGCCAGCCCGACAACTGCTGGCTCGACAAGGTGGTCGACTACGGCGGGTGCAAGCCGCCGGCGCCGCCGCAGGACAACAAAGCCGCGGTGCCCAAGCAAGACAAGGGTTCCGGAGGCGGTGGTGGAGGGAAGGACAAGAAGGGGTCCGGATCAGGCGCGGGAAGCGAAGGGAAGGACGATAAGGGTTCCTCTGGCGGAGGTGACGGCAACAAGGACAAGCTGGACGATAAGGGTTGCGGCGGAGGGAAGCAGGCCAAGGGCGGAAATAAGGACAACAAGAAGCCGGCGGTGGTACGTGAATCCGTCGCTTCATTTCCCCCTTTAATTTCGCCGTTCGTTGCTCAAATGCTCATCAAGTGGAATGGAACGAATCTCATCATGGTAGTTAATTTACTCAAACCTTACTTCGCAGCCGGTGGTCGGAACGGTCGTGCTCAAGATCGGCGCCATGGGACTCCACTGCGACGGCTGCGTCAAGCGCGTCCGCACCAAGCTATTCAAGATCAAAGGTACCAGTTAATCGCGCATGACATCAATTTCAGCTTGATTCTGATCACAGGACCAACAGCAATGGCTAGTAGTACCTGTCCGTGTTTTATTATGAGCATTCCAGCAGTCATGCATGCGTCCATTGATCACAAGCATCTCAATTCAACGGAATTGGTGGCTTGATCTCGTTGCATCTGTCTTGTAAATTTCCTCTGCACTGGTTTTAGTAGAGAATTGGTTTGTGCTTATCCGTTACTGTGGCGCTTATCAGTCATCAGTTCATGATCGTAGCTAGAAGATGTTTCAAAGTTTCTAGGAGTGTATTTGTATGCCACTTGTACTTATTGCCGGGGTTCCCAAAGGTTCATTGATCATAACGGTTGCTGTATGTTTGCTTCATTTACGCTAACGGTCATGCCTGAAACTAGTCGGCACATTACTAGTTGTAGTTTTCTGCAAATTAACCGCTGGATGGATGGTACGTACTCCTATATATACAGGCGTGGAGCAGGTGGTGATGGACATGGCCAAGAACCAGGTGACGGTGACGGGGACCATGGACATGAAGGCCCTTCCCGGGAAGCTCCAGAAGAAGGTGCGGCGCCCGGTGGACGTCGTTCAGCTGCCGAACAAGGAGAAGGACAAGGACAAGCAGGGGGAAGGCAAGGACGGCGGCAACAAGCAGGAGGGAAGCAAGGAGAAAGAGAAGGACAAGGACGCGGCGACCAAGGCTCTGACGGCGGAGATGGAGATGTGGAGGACCGCATTCTACGACCAGCAGCCTTTGCTCAACGCCGAGTACATGCTGAACGACGAGAACCCCAACGCCTGCTCCGTCATGTGAGCGCCGAGTTCCGATTCTTTTGATCGATCGGTCATTCCACGATTTCCATCCTTGTGCTTGGATTCTGGATTTTTGTTTTTGTTTTTGTTTTGGAACTTGTGTGGTTGATCTGGAGTTAGGAGTAGGAGCAGCTGGCTTGGCTGATTTGACAGGTGAGTGGAGTAGATACGAGTAGAGAAATGGGAGATGCTATATATACTCGCAATATTAAGGGACAGATGCAGAATTTCAAGTTACAATGTTTCAGCTGGAGAATGGTGGTCCGGTGACAGTCACTGGCTTTTTGGGAACTGCAACGAGCATGTGGTGTCATCGATTTTGCGATGGCCAGAAGGACACAGAACTTGCAATAGCTTGATCGCACGTTCGTTCTTGTGGTCGAAAGGATTTCGAGACGTTTATTATTATTCGACTCTCCTGCGAATCCTCTTGTGTGGTGATGGTTATGCTCGCAGTAACAAATGGATGATACTCCTACGAAGCAAACAGACGCCGGCCGGCGAACGTGCTTGCAACCTTTGCTGCATGGTCGCCGGTGCCGGAAAAGCCGAGTCCTTTGCTAGCTGCGTTGGAGTACGAATGAGCGAAAGCAGCTGTTCTTTTGGCCTGGAACTGCCTTCGACCCTTCCTTCACAGCAGTCCTCCTGAGCCTGAACCCTGAAGATGTAGCAGGCAGCAGACCAAGGCTGCCATGCCATGCTCCAGCTGGAGACTGCTTTTTTGCCGAGTAGTACCAGTGGAGTAGAACCAAAACTCCAGATTCGTCTATGGAGTACTGCTCTGAAGCGTACAGTACTGAACAGAGAGAATCATGCGGCACTCCGATTTCCAAAGAAACCAAACTTTCGAATTTTTTTATGCTTGTACAGTTCAATCAAAAGCGGACTACTACCTTCGAACTAGAGTAATTTGCTTTTATATCTTGATCGAGAGAGAGAGAGAGAGAGAGAGAGATTTCTCGATCGGTTACAACGATGAACTGCTTGCTATCTATGGGCCCTGCTGGGCTTCTTTCTTAAGTTTGTGCCCATCTCAGGGATTTGTGGGCTGGGTTGACAGTTCGCATTTAGGCCCTTTTATTGGTCTTTCCTGCTGGTTCGTTCGTTCGTGGTCGTTTCTTCTCCAGCTCTCGTTAATTAACCTGCTGATGCTGCTGTCTCAGCACTCTATCGCTTTTTTTTACACATTGATCAGCAAATCTTTCAGTTCACCTGAACTACCATTTTGTAAGATGGGGTAGAGCAGGCAAAGAATAAGGTTTGATTGATCGACATAAGGATAATACTGAAGTTTAAGTGTACAGCTCGCATCTATTACACTCGGATTTTATTTTGTTGACGTAGATTGTTAGGTATGTACACTATATATGGAGCAAAGAGGCCGCACTTGAGAGCACTAGACTGTATGAAATCTATGCAGAAGCATCCACGAAGCCCACAGTGCAACTAAAACGCATGCACGCGTTCCATTCAGAAGAAGAGAAGGGGTCAGGTCGGCCGACGGCCGTGGGCGGTGGATACATGCATGCATACTCCATGGGAACTGCTGCATCACATGCGTGCATTGCATCCTCCATCGATCGATCGACCGACCGACCTCCTCAAAAGAAAGGTCACTGCACGTATTTCTTTTACGGTCACCGGCCGGGGGCATGGAGAGCATCGATCTTGATCACTTGAATTTTCACTGAACCCCATGCTTATTGGCAGATGATTTGTGCGTAATGCCTGAATTATTAGAAGCCAGCAGGAGATCGACCAATAATATGAGGAAATTAAGAAGAAGAAGAAACGAACAAGAAACAAGTGGAAGATTTATGGCGCTGAATTGTCCGCACAACAGTGCACTGCTGGTCTTTTGGCCGGCGCTTCCAGCTGCGGCCTCTGGTTGTACGAACACGGGACCGCCCACACGCACCACCACCATCACCGGCCACATGCAGGTCTTACATGCACGTAGTACGTACTGCGTCGCGCATCATCACGCACAGCCATGGTCCACACGGGGGCGCGCCTCTCCAATTGATCCAAACGCTAGCTTCCTACTACTAGCTATGAACCGGCCGCTCGTGATCTGCCACAAATTGTTCTCTGCAGATCGATGAGATGGATCCATCATATATCATATTCATTCTCCAGAAATAGCAAACTGTAGAATATATACTCCCTTGATAAGAAAGCAGTCGCCCATGCACCAATTATATATAACAGTCTACAGATGTGCCCCTTTATTCTCTGATGCTGTACGAATATCAGAGAGATCTATTCAGCTCATCAGACGACAGCAGCAATGCGCTCTTCAGCGCGTCCTCCAGGAGCTCCAGCTAGCTGTGAGAGAGATCATCCACCTTGCAGTTAGCTCCAGGCTGCTCTCAGTCAGTCACACTCTCATGCATGCAGCATGGAGTGCTCGTTTCAGTCTAGTAGCATTCATGTAATCCTTTCATTTCAAATACTTGTCGTTTTGAATAAAGCAAATAACATAACATTAAAAAAAAAAAAAGTAAATGACAACAATGATTAAAGAACAGTGGTAAGGCGTAACATCTAATTAACTTGCAGCTGACTTTATATAAATAAGATGCAACAATGCAATTAATAATGAAGCGAGGCTCTTCAAAAACCGAAGAGGCACTCTATCACAGGGAGAGAGAAAGGGGTAAAGTGATCAGCCGATGGAAATTTTACCTTTTAATTTGACGAGGCGACAGTAGAAGTTGTACCACCGACCTGCAGGGTTTGTCGATCCCCTCTCTGGCCTGCAAGCTTTGGTCTGGCCTCTGGTCCGTCCATCACATTATTTCGGTCCTCTTCCTTTGTCACAATGATAGCAATGTACTACGTTACGTACGCTTCTGCTGAATGCATATGGTCCACTTCTTACACAAATTCAACCATCTATCAGCGATGACTATTCTCCATGAACATCTGACTGCCTGTTCGTTCATGCATTCTGCTTGATTGGTGATAGACGTATTCCTTTCCCGTGCCTGCACGGTACTCCCTCGATTTTTGATGTTATCGTTAGGACAATAAATCTACAAGTGGATTAGTTCATATTTGAACTAAACCCGCTATCCTAGCCACAACGATATATACCTCTATCTGTTACTTGCAAGCTTCTGATTCCACAAACTAAGCAGAAAAATTAAGATTGAGGCTTCATGCTAAGTAATAAAAAAGATAACTCCTGCATTTCTTTGTGAGGAATCATACTCAAGAGTACTAGGTACTTCAAGTGCATGTGTGCCTTTAGTTTCTCAGATGATACCCTTTTATATATAATTAAGGAAATAAAACGGATGAGTGGTGTACTATGTGTGAGGCACTACAAAAAAATCAGTACTCTCTTTGTTCTAAAATTGTTGTCACAGATCGACTAGGGAGTATGTATGGGAATATGTATGTGCTGTCAGATAGAATGACACATCATCTCAACTAATGAAGATTGGGAATATTTGTGGAACATATACATATGCACGTCAATCAGACGGTACTACTGCAGTACTTACTCAGTTGGGGACAACAAATAAGGTACTCCTACGTACTCCATTTGGATGGATCAGATGATGGAGTGATTAGGGGAACAGAGCTTGTATAATGTAGTACTCACGATCTGTAAATTAATATTGTGCGACTTGTATTTAAATGGTGTCTCCTCGAACCCTTCCGTAATTCCGTCACATCGTACCAGTACGTAGTTGCTGGCTGGAAAAATAATACTCCTAGTAAGAGAAAGGATAAGACTTCATTCACAAAATTTCAGAACTAGTTGTACCTGCCCAAGTCGAACTTCCTACTGTCACAGTTGGGAACCTCCAATAAACTCATAGTACTACGTAGGAGTACATCATAAAATCATGGCGCCCTTTAATAATCAGTGTATTCTACCACTTTCTCCCCAACCGACAATGACAACAGAAAACCATAACTCACCTCAGGCCTTGAGAACGAAGACTTCATGTTGTCAGTGTTGTCAGTGGAAAAAGAGTTGATTATCCACCAAGAAAAAAGAAAGAAATTACTACAAGCAAACATCATCAAGATTTTCTCCATTAATCCTCGAGTGAAGAGTGAATGTTTGCTGATGCAGCATCATCAAGATTCTCATCATGCGTACATACATACGTATTTAGCGGCTCAGCTTTAAACCATCGATCTTAATTGTTCAAGCTGATGCGGTCGATGTGAATCTTGATGATGCTGCACCTGCAAGCACCGACTGTTTTCTTCTCAGGTGATCCAGCAGCAAGGACTGAAACTGAACGGAACTCCATCAATTCAAGAGGAATCCAAGTGGTTGGATCGATTCATGAATAAATATGGAAGAGAAGAGATGCGTATATGGAGTATGCTCATCAGCAATTGACAGAAGGAGAGAAACATCTAATTCAACAACAGATGCAAGAAAGATGAGATATTTCTGTAGATAGGAAAAGGGCTGTCAGCAAAAGGGGAGGTAGAGAATCAAGAACCGATCTATTCATCTTCCACGCGCCGCCCGCCGCAAGGACCGCAGGAATGAGACTGATCTTGCAGCACGCCTGTGATCTCTAGAAATTACTCCTCCTAGCAGATTGACGAAGAAGATTAGTAGTACTTGGTAAGAGGGAGCAGGCGCTTGGTATGGCCACGTCGTCCTTAAAGAAGAGACAGGTGATGAGGGGGTTGTCTTGGCTCTGATGGTGGTGGCGAAATACATGGATCTAGGAGAGAACAGATAGCCACTAGCTAGGTATATATAAGGCCGCCGGCCCGGGTGAGGCTAACAGATCGGAACGCTGGGTGAGGCGGCAATAGAAAGCGATCGAAACCCTAGAAAGCTACATGTGTCTTTAGGTGTGGTGCTGGATCTTGTTGGTTTTCTAGCTAGTAGCTCTGGCTAATCCTATAAGGTAGCTGTAGCTCCCGTCCCATGCTTAAGATAGTTCCCCCGTCCCATGGAGGTGAAGGACTACTGAGAGAGAGAGAGAGAGAGAGAGAAGTTGCGCCCTGGTTGATACCTCTAAAGAGCCCTCAAATTAATTAAAGAGATGATAAAGAGAGAATTGAAGTTGGTGGCGCTGCTGGAAGAGATGAGACCAAGCTAGCAATCGTTCGATTGCTGCCATGTACTCACTCCTGCTCCTCCGTTGCCGTCGTTGTTGCCTTTTAAATTTAACTTTAACTATTTGTTTTATTAATAAAAATTATATATTTTATTATAATTTGATTTATCATTAGAGTTATTTGAATCACAACTTTAAATTTTACATATTTAAACTGATTTTTTAAATAAAACAAATGGTCAACGCTGAAATTAAAAATCAATAACGGCGTCAATCAGAACGGAGGGAGTATGCTTTTGCGTCCGATTGGTCGGCGCACTGGACAGCAGCGCCACCCACATCGATCCACATGGATGGACACCTTATTTTGTGGCTAGTACTATCATTTTTCTAAATCCACCAATGGATCATCGCCGACATCTTCGCCACGCACAACCATAAACTATCCAGTGTCTTTTTGTCTCGATTGCCGACAATGCTACGTGAACACGTCACCATACAAGTCAATATTAGCTTAGTTATTGTACTAACTAGAGTCATTTATACGAGCAAAGAGAGACAGCTAGCGGTGATTCAGTACTGTTAATGTTGCTGTAGATTACTGAAACCTCTCTTGCAACTCATGTCGCTTCGACATGAACTAATAAAATTCTCAACAGTTTTAGCAGTAAATTATTGACGATTCGATGTAATCCCAATCATGAACAGGGTGGGATTATCAGAATGTGGATATGGGGGCCAGGAAAAAGCAAGAAGGCAGGCAACAATTGGCGAAGGGTCCGGCCTGTCACAACACAACAGGAGACTGCCACGGGCAGGTCAGTCCATGTCTAAAGTTTATTAGGTCCACATCCAAATCAAATTTCTCACTGTCATATGATGGACGCTCTGACTAGGAGGATGTGTCTCTAAGTTCATTTGAACCCCTTTTTCCAGCTCAATCTGACAGTGTAACACCTTTTTATTTTATGGAGCGAGGTTTCATTTAATCTGCATATATATATCAATATCATGATACTGCTCCCTCCTATTTTAACACCCGTGGGCAGCACAATTAAAATGTTTGTCCGAAATGCCAAGATCAATTCAAAATGGAGGGAATATATATCTAAAACAAAAATGAAATACTAAAAAGGAACTGGCCGGGGCACAGCATCGATCACCCATTGGTGCAAGACTGCGGGATGGATCAGCCCGAGCTGTTTGCTCGGTGGCGCTGTACTATTTTCTGCAGCTGCTGCCATAGCCATCATCGATGGTCTCCCAGACAGAAAGAATCTATCTCCTTGACGAGTTAGAGAGTAATCTGTGTATTTCGGGTGGCGTTTGCAGGCCTGTTTTTGTTCCAGGCGAGTCATACACATTGCGCTCAAACGCCTTGTAATTATCTCTATTCTTTCTTATATTGAAAAGCCGGAATCTTTCCCGATCTTTCAGAAAAAATTAAGAAACAGTTACTTATCACTAGGTAATCAGATTACTTCGTTTCAACAATTACAGTGCATGTGTGCCAACGAACAACGTACTCTACCTAGAATATTCTTGGGTAAATTAGATTCATACCATTACAATTTTGCAAACTTTAAAATATACCATCTATGTGTCAATGACAGATGAGACCCTGCAAAAGAATGACACGTGAATCTAAATAGTATATTTCAAATTTCACAAAATTGTAATGGCATGTATCAAATTAATCCCTATTTTGTTCAGATCGGTTGATAGTTGATACTATAGCTCCTTCCGTTTACTCTCTTTCTTCGCTGTGGAGTACGTAGAGTAGTCAGTGTCGTGAATCTCGAGGTAAACGCACGGACACGGCACAGACTGTCAGATACTGCGTTATTATCTTTGTTAATCAGGCAGTTAACCAGGCTACTTGGATTAATACTGCTAGTTAACCAGGGTAAGCACGCCGCTGCTTTTAGTATTTGCCATTCTCTGGTACCGAGCAGCTGCGATGTCGACATCTCCACAGTCCACACTCCTCAAGTCAACCCTCTTTAATTTGTCATCTAGCTTGTATGCTCTAATTCGCTCATAATCTACAGACCAGCAATATTCTCTCTCCGTTTTTAAATTGATGTCGTCGTTAACTTTTACGATCAACTTTGACCGTTCGTCTTATTCAAAAAATTTAAGAATGGAGTAATCTTATTCTCCACATGGCCATCAATTTAACCTAGGACCACTATAACAAAACACCCAGTATCTTGTCACCTTGCTAATGGTACCACAGGTTCATTAAATCCGTAGAGGCCACCGATTTCGGGTACATGTGCCCTTGCTTGCATCCAATTTTAAGTAGGTGCATGTGCTCTTGCCTGCATCCGAAAGGTTAGAAACGCTTATTAATTAAGCTCTTTAGTTGAAGCTGCGTATGCATGACACATCCAGTTTTGTTTTATTGTTTGGTACCACTAGCAGAATAGTTAGGCCTAATTGCTTTAAAAATCAGTATATAGTGCTTTCATTTGCTTCTGGGATGCTTAATTAGATCATTACATGGGCTCTTTACCTATTTGCATTCTAGCTAATTATTTGGGTTTGTTTGTATTATCCTAGCAGTAGCAGAAAGAAAGGGCCACCTACTGAAAGATACTTTAAGTTGTAGATTGCAAAGATTCCTCTTCCGAGCATAATAATCAATTGGCTGGACTGGACTGGACACATATATAGACAAAGAATAAAGGACTAAGTTAGGAGTAGTAGCTTTAGCCAGCCGAAGCATATGAAAGTTCCCAGCTAGGCGAAAGAGAAGCCATGGTGCATGGTTCCAAACAGGAGTAGCAAATGAAACATAAAGTAAGTCCATCAGGACCGAATTAAGCAGGAAGCATGGGTTTAGTTGCACCAAAAGCAACAATTAGCTAGATAATTAATCTAGAAAAAGCAACAATTAGTGCTGGACTCCAGTCATTGGTCTGCAGGTAGAGGAGAAGGAAAAACCTCAAAAGCTTCAAAACCTAATCAAGGAACCTGGTATGGAGTTTAACCTTAATAAATAAAGAAATCATCGATCACGACGCCCAACCACTGGCATGCAGCAACTTGCTCCATCCACGGCCATTGTGCCCTTTGTTTATTGCAAGAAAACAAAAGGGCAGTACGAGGAGGAAGAAGGAAAAAGGTTCATCACCGCTGCAACCCATGCATATTTGTGTTGATGCATGATTGCATCTTCACTCCTCTCTCTCTCTCTCTAGCTACTCCCTCTGTCAAGAATACCAGCATTCCTCGTTTCCAATGCAAAATAAAAATAGCATAAAAAAAACTACAATACCTTTACTTGTAACTCATAAAAGTTTCTCACTCATACAACTACCCTCATTTATTATGTTTACACCTCTCAAATACTATTATTTGTAGACAAACCGCACAAGCTTCAAATGCCACTAATATTAGACCGAGGGAGTACTGGAGTACAGAGTACTACCCAGCCTCTCTACCCACAAAGGGTAAAAACTAGTAGGAGACAGTTTAATCATAGGACGGACTATATCTGGGGTAACCTGATCCCATCAGTCTGATCTCGGAGTAACAATCTTCCTCTTTGAAGGATTTGAGTGACTAGTTGATCGATTACCGAGAGAAAATATATTTACAGAGCGGTCATAAACATATGCTAAGTTTATGCATAGTACTTAGGCAGCAGTGTCATTAATTTGAGCAGATTGAAGAGAAAAAAAAAGAGCTAATATATGGGAATCGAGCCTTTCAGCAGTCGGTGCAGTCAACCGTTCGCGGATGGGGAGTAGGATGAAGAGAAATTGGATTGATGGTGGGGCCCAAGTGCTCGTGATGCGGGCAACATCCTAGCACCGTACGTTCCCATCCAGCCCAATGCTTTCACGAGTCACCACCACCACCACTCGTAATCGCTGCGCGGCCTGACCTGGGTCCAAAGGCAAACTGGCGAAGTACCTGACCAATCAAACCATTGCTTTCTTTCTCCGGTGACTCCTCATCATCCTAAAAAGCTTTGCTCTCTCTCCTACTGGCTAGGCTAATCCGTTATTAACATGATGACATGTTAATAAGGTCCTTAATTTGTTCAGCTATTGATCGATTTGATATAATTTATATACTTCCTCCTTTCAAATCTTATTTGATGTCGTTTCAGACAGCTGATTTGAACTAAAAAGAACTAAACTATTTTGTCTGGATGACAATATTAAAAAACACAGGAGTATGATAAAACATTCTAAATTTTTATAAGTACAATAATGATCAAAGTTAA
The DNA here is from genome assembly GCA_001602275.1 of Zoysia japonica. Lineage (NCBI taxonomy): Eukaryota > Viridiplantae > Streptophyta > Magnoliopsida > Poales > Poaceae > Zoysia > Zoysia japonica. The sequence continues at coordinate 370,492 of BCLF01000066.1, read as the reverse complement.
ATAAATTTGACTTTAACCAAAGCTAAAAATACTTATATTTTGAAAAAAGTAGTAGCTACGAAACAGGAGGTACTATGTACCCGTGTACGACCATCACAAGAAAAGGAGAGGGAAATCCCGGAAAATAAAGAAAAAAAGAGAGGAAAAGTCGTTATAACCCATCAGCAGCCCGTTAACCTTCATGGACCAGTAATCACAATTCGGCCCATGTGACGGAGCGCAGCTTTAGGAGCCCAAAATAAGCGCGCGAACTAACGTTACCGCCCAGGCCCATGTCAAGTTTCTACGGGTAAGAGAGAGAAAGAGGCCTCGCGGAAGGAAGCGAGATCGGGGCCCCAGAAAGAAAGCGAACGGCGAGCGCACCACCGGCCTCGCTCGCCGGCCGGAGAGATGGCGCGGAGGAGGGGCGGCCCCGCGGCGGCGGCGGCCTCGCCCGCCGTGGTCGGCGCGATCGCCACGATGGTCCTCGTCTACTACTCCACGGTCTTCGTCTTCCTGGACCACTGGCTCGGCCTCGGCACCAGGGCCGGAGCCGCCAACGCTGCGGCCGTCTCCCTCGCCGTCGCCGCGTGCTTCCTCGCCTTCGTATTCGCTGCGTCCGCGGACCCGGGCGCCGTTCCGACCGCTTTCGCACCGGACGCCGAGGCCGCGCAGGGACAGGTCCGGGAACTCTCAGATCTCTCGCATTTCCTCGTGCTCGTCGCTTCTGTTTGTAGGATTCTTTCAATTTAGGTTCCTTTTCTTCTCGGGATTCAGAGGCTATTCGGTGGACCTCGCACTCGACCGTAACTGGAATCCATACTTCATTAATCAGCTCTCAATATCCTTAAATAAACTGAACCAAATCACCCTCTGATAACATTTGGTTCCAGCAGGGCTTGAAATCAAGGTACTGTGATAAGTGCTGTATGTTCAAACCTCCGAGATCCCACCACTGTAAAGTCTGCAAAAGGTGTGTTCTTAAAATGGTAGGTGCGATTATCTTTGCTGGTAACAATTCCCTTTTTTTTCCATGTGAACCTTCATGCTATGGTTTTCTAATGTTATTAATGGCAGGATCATCACTGTGTCTGGATCAACAACTGTGTGGGATATGCAAACTACAAAGCTTTCATCATCTGTGTCCTAAATGCTACTATTGGCTCTCTCTATTCATTTGTAAGTGATTAAGCTGGACCGAAATTGACATACCTTGAATGGATATTTTTCACAACCGCGTCAAAATATTTTGCAGGTGATATTTCTATGCGACCTTCTTCTGACAGAGCATGATTTTGATATTATTTATGTGAAGATGGTCTATGTAAGTTCCATGACCATTATCTTTAAGTTTGTTATTAAAGTACTGAGATTATTTTATCATAGAGCTCAAGAGCATTCAGAAGTTTACACACCCATGCTGAATGATTTTTAAATAGCTATATAGTTATTAACTTGTAGCGCAGATAATTTATCTGACTTGATGGTCAATTAGTGTAGAGCAGAATCGAGTAATGTACTGGAGGTTTTGCTTGCTCATGTTTTCATATTTTGAGTTACGAATACCTGAGGGAAATGATCTTGAAATTTGTACTCGTATATCACAACAAAGCGGACCTGTTTGTTGTGAAAGTCTCATGTATTGTCAATTTGTCATGAACCTCAGCTCTGTTGAGACTGACTGACTATAAGTATAGGTCCAGAAAAAAAACGCTCTAGTAAATTGTATGATAGATGCAGAACAGTAAAAACTTGCAGGAGAGCCTTTTAGGTTTGTAGTACTGATAAAGGCAAGTTTTTTTTTTTTTTGTTCTTTTGCTGTCCTGGTCTATTGATGCCTGAAATGGTGTCATGGAGACCTGTCACCTGCATGATTCTGTCCCGCAGCTGTAAAATTGCAGACTGCTTCAGTTATTCTCTATTTAATTAAGTTTGTGGGATGGTTCTTTTGTCTTTTTCCATCTCTATTAGAACTGGCTATGATTTAATTTAAAAAATCCACTTCATTCGCTGATCTCTTGCTATTGCTTTTTCTCTCTAGCTTCTATTTCCTCTAGTTCCGAATAGACTTATTTAGCATTAATAGTATTAGCGCTCATGAAAATGCAGATCCTGGCTGGTGCCCTGCTATTCTTGTTAAGCTTGACAATAGGTTCTCTATTATGCTGGCACATCTATCTCTTGTGTCACAACATGACAACCATAGAGGTAAACTATTATTTGGAATTCGAGACTTCCATCCAGTATATACTTTTGTGGCCCTGTTAATTGTTTGCTGCTCATTTACATTAAGTATCGAGAAGCAGTAAGAGCAAAATGGCTCGCAAAGAAGAGTGGCCAGAAGTATCGCCACCGGTTTGACCTTGGCGTGCAGAAGAACATTCAAATGGTATTACCTCATTACATCTGAAAGTCTCCTTAAAATCAAACACCATAATTTCAGTGTGGGGTCAACTCTGGTGCTGAAGAATTAGATCAGTTTACACAGCAGAATTTTTCAGTTTTATCCTCGGTTTTGGTTGGTAGTGCCTACTTGCGGCTGATCTTTGGATCCTTCTGCTACAGGTGATGGGTCCAAACATTCTTTGTTGGCTTTGCCCAACTGCAACGGGGCATCTTAAGGACGGCACCGAGTTCCAAATCACGAACAACTGATCGGATATAAGTACGAACTAGTCACCATACCATGTAGATTTGCAAAGGTTATTTGGTAACGAAGTTGATGATTGTTCGATTGGCTTTCTTGGCAGCCAGCGTAGCAGCAGAAATCTTCACCTTTTTCGATGGATGTTGTAAAAGTGTATAGCTTCCAAGTCTCCGTGTATTATGTTCAAATTATGTAGGTGTCGAGTGTTTTGAGCTTGTGAAATGAAATCCCAATATGTTTTGCAGTAAATATGAGAATTATAAAAATGGCAGAGAGAGCCAGATATTTCTTGGTTTCCTTTTTTTGGTACTGTACTTGCCCCCACTTGCAGTGACACAACTGCCGCCGCCGCCGCCGCCGCTTCAGACTAGTACGCGCTAGCAAACGGGTCAAACCGAAACAAGACGAGAGAGAGCACTCGTGTTTCTCCCAAGTCGACATCCGGCAATGGCCGCCAGCCCCGCTTACGCCGCCGGTGAAACGGCGGCGGTACTCTCCCGCGATGGCGTCTGTGGAACGCGACCTTCCCCATCTCGTGTTGCCTTTCTCGCCAAATGCCCCACGCGGCGGGCGATCTCGCTTTCTGTGGGGCGCCGCCACGCTGCTCCGGCGGCAGCCGCCTCCGAGGAGAGGGTAGCGGAAGAGGAGGAACCAGCGTCGGTGGAGCTGGAGCCCATCTGCAGCGAGCAGCAGCTGGATCAGGCCCTCGCGAACGCGCAGCAGCTTGGCTTCCCCATAGTCCTGCTTTGGTAACTTTCTGCTATTTCAGATTAATTTATTAGCGACGGCAGTAATCTGGTGAAGCGATCGCTAATAGTGCACCGTGTACGATCCTTGTCCCTGAATAAATGGCCATGACCTCCCGCTCGTATTGACAGGCACTTGGTAGCCTTGTTTTTTTGTGATGTTCATCTGTTGGAATTTGGACGAATGATCTTTGCTGGCATATTGCTTAAAATAATCAATCAAAATTCTGTGCACAAGTTTTCTTTATTTTTTTTACAGATACTTAATGTATAATTCAATCTTCCTTTCTTGTTTCCCCGTCTTCTGGTTATGTTTTTGCTTGTTCCTCTGTTGGCATTAGGACTGTGATTGATTCCTGGGCAGAGAACTCAAACGTTGAGCCAAAGCATATTTTTATTCAATCATGTTTGTGTGGCATCATATTGTTCGATTATGCTGAACTGTTTAGGAATCTGCAGATTGCTTAAATGTTTTTCAAGGAAGGCCCTTCAATTGTACATTCTTGAAGTGAAATATTGCTTGTTACAATTTCCACATCAATTAGAATGGCAGATTCTATATGCAGTAAAATGATATATCATATGATATTGTCAGTGTCAAACTGCATCTCAAGTAATTTATGTAGTAGTGAATGTTAAAAAATTGCCCTAGCATCTTTAAGCTTGTCCCAGAATTCATACTAGCAATTGTGATATGTAGGATGGCGAGTTGGTGCAGAAAATGTATATATCTGAAGCCTAAGATTGAGAAGTTGGCAGCAGAGTACCATCCAAGGTTAGAGAATTTTTCCCAGCTTCGCAAAGTACAAGGTCACTTGAGTTGTTTACGAATTTGTGATCATCATCAGAACTTATCATGCAGAATCCAGTTCTACTCTGTGGATGTCAATGCCGTTCCACAAAAGCTTGTGAACCGTGCTGGAGTAACAGTAAGTCTTCCCCTGAAATGTATGAATTACAGCTGAAAAGTTGTTCTGGACCTTTTTTTTGGCCCTTTTTGAGAAGCTTCTAGAATTCCTTTCTTGTGCTTCTTTCCTTGTTTTGATTGGAAATTAGCCCTGGAAACTTTGTTGTCATTTGTCAGTTGCCGGCTATCAACTTGCATCCATTTTTCTTTCTAGTCTTATCCTTTAGCATTGGTAATAGAGTTCCATATCAAATATCCTTCCACTATCCATTTGGCTGCATTATTAGTTGGTCCTCTGTAGGAATTACATATCTATACATATGACAAAGTGGATCCTAGTATATTTATTAAATTAATGACACGCTAATGCCTTCCTTTGTCCAACTTGTATGATCCTACTTGGAGCGCAAGCAGAAGATGCCTTCTATACAGGTACAATTTAGGCTTTGTTTTTATCATGCTATTGTCTATCCTTATTATTATTAGAACTATGCTATTGTCTGTCCTGAGGACGGTATTTTGTCCTATGCAGCTATGGAGGGGCTCCCAGAAACAAGCGGAGGTGATTGGTGGGCACAAATCATGGCTGGTAATTGACGATGTCCGGAGGATGATCGAGCAGGAGGAATGATCAATCGTGTTTTTTTCATGCAACAGTACTGTATCAAGATAGTCCAATATTGACTCTTGCTGATAGATTGAGTTATAAGTAATTTTTTGACATATCGATAACAGCAGTCAGAGGCGACATAAATCACTTCGTGCCTGAACACGCAGTGCAAGCACTACACTTCTTGGAGCCCATGGTGATGGATTTAGAAGAGTCATGGACTGTAGCTACCGGTTGCTGATGCACTGGGTGTATTCATGTGTATTATCTGGATTTTCGTTCTATTGTCAACAATAATTCAATATGGCATGACTTTTATGCCTATGTACTGACTATCTTTAATATTAGGCATAGGGCAATCACACCGGTTTGCTGACGTCTGAATACGGGGTGTTCTAGTAGTAGTAGCACCTGGCTGCCTACACTTTACTGCCCTTTGTGCTGAACTTTCTCTGAAGGTGTTCCTATGTGTACTCACACACATACTCCACAATACACCAATACCACATCCACACACACACACACACACCGTGTCACCATGTCGTCGTTGATTTTTAACGTCAATTTTGATCATTCGTTTTATTTAAAAAATTAGTTTAAATTTATAAAAATTTAAGTTGTGATTTAAATAACTCTAATAATAAATCAAATTATAATAAAATATATAACATTTATTAATTTTTTTTAATAAAATAAATAGTAAAAATTGGTTTTTAACAACGACATCAATTTAAAAGCGGAGGAGTATCTTACTGAAGATATAATTAAGTCCTTTGATCCTACGTGCGACTGAGATGTTGCACTCACATCGTGGCTCAATGTGAGAGGCACTTGAAAATTTATTATCAGGGATGAATCCTGGTGCAAAAACCTATGTTGAGCAATATTTTTTTTTAAATGAAAGAAGTTTTATATTAATTCATAGATGAGTAAATTCTCAAATTACAAGCAGAACATTAGCCATCCACTGAGCTGAAAGATCGTTTGCAGAAAGAATAAATACTCCACAATCTATAAAGCTGAAAAAGGCCCTCAAATTAAGCCTAAAAATTTCATAAGAGAAAATTAGAGATCAAAGTAATAAAATTGTATTCCAATTAACTTTTCGTTCAAGAAACAACACGTCCTGCTTTCCTCCTCTGCCCTACCCGCCGCGGCGCCGCCCCACGCAGCAACTCTCATCAGACTGATTGATTCCGGGAGGGCAGCAGCGCAGCAAACACGGCGGAGGCCGGCACAGCGTCTCGGTCTCGTGCGTTCAGCGCTTCCTCCTCCAGGTGAGAGCCGAGCTCTCTCTCCCAAATCCAATCCTCTACGAATAGATAATTTTCCTCCTTCCTTCTGTTCTTCTCCCTGTCCCTGTGCGAGGGCGTAGCGGGGATGGGTCTCTCCCTGTGCGGAGGCAGGGACGGGGAAGGTGGTCGGGTATTTGGATGGAGATGGGGATTGAGAGGAGAATTTTCATCTCTCGGGGGAGACGGTAAGACAGGGGGTTCTCTCCGCCCGCGTTACGCTGGGCGGCTGCCTTACCTCAGGTCCTCACCGTGTTGCTTGGCTCGCCTCTGGATTCTTGCATCCCGTGAATTAGGATAAACGTTTCTTAGGGATTCACCAGGAAGTTTAATCCTTAAGTAACTTGATGCTGCAGCTACTTATAGTTCCTTTAATGGTGGGATAGTTTTTGATGGAACCAAGGTTACCAGTAGAACTTAGAATTGAATGGTTCCTTATTCCTTGAGCTGGTTGTCTTTTAAAGGCACATCCGATACTTCTTTCTAATGATTTCTTGCAAAACTTCATATTACTACTCAATTACAAACTTGACCGCAACAATAGTGATTGATACTTGTTTCCTGGTTTCTAGGCTTCTCACGGAAGGAAGCAGATTGAGAGGAAAGCTGGCGCTGCAGCAATGGCCGTCTCTAGCAGCAGCGGCTGGCCCTACCTTCGAGGACCTTGAGAACGACATACAGGCAGTCCTTATGGATCAGAACCAGTCTTCCTCGGCTAGTGAACTCAGCATGTTACGCAGTGGCAGCGCTCCCCCCACTGTTGAGGGCTCTCGCACTGCCATCGGATCGCTCTTCTCTGGTCCACCTGCTCATGTCAGCAACCTTGGTGATGGTGGTACCAGTGGCACTGGTCTTGACATGCTCACGGAGGAGGAGATACGGTCGCATCCTGCATATCTGTCGTACTACTATTCCAATGAGCACCTCAACCCGAGGCTTCCACCACCAATGGTATCGAAGGAGGACTGGCGTGCAGCGCAACGGTTCCAGGCTATGTCTGGAGGTACAGGTGATAGAAGGAGGCGGCCATCAGAAGCTGGGAGTGGAAACTCACTGTTCTCAGTACAGCCAGGGGCTTGGGAGAGTGGTGGAGACAAGGTGTTGCTGAATGATAGAATCGACAGTAATGGGCTTGCGAGGCAGCAGTCATCAGAGTGGCTTGGAATGGGGACTGATGGTCTTATGGGGCTTTCAGATCTCAGTGGCATCAGGGCTCGTCGCAAGAGCTTTGCTGATGTGTTGCAGGTTTGAAAATTCTTTCGTCATTAGTTTTATTTTATGTTGCTGTTTTTAAATTATCAGTCAAAGCTTATACTCTTTATAATGAATATAAATTGCCTTGTGATATTCGTTGGCTATGTAGCTAACGCTATTTCTGTGTTTATTATTTTGGATTTGTATACATATATGAAATTGACAAATTATTCAAAATACCAGGGAATCATTGTTTTGCTTGTTCATATACTAATGGCCTTCTACAGCATTGTTTTGCCCCTGTATCTTATGCATCATCTTGTACTACATTTCCGTGCCTCATCTGGAATGGCTTCAATGGCAGGAAAATATTAGCCGTCCTGCTGCTACAGCCGATCATCTTTCTCGTTCGAATAGCCGCAATGCTCTTGAGGCCCCAAATCCAGTTCGATCCTTTGATTCATCCAGGAGGCAGCTGCAGAACAGATCAGAATCTACGAATGGCCTGAGATCTGGATCCACTTCACCCAATCTTGTGAGGGTCCAAAGTCTTGGCTCCTCAATGTCTTATAACTTTGCTTCTGCAGTAGGCTCCTCTATATCAAGAAGCACTACCCCTGACCCCCAGCTGATTCGGAGGACTCCAAGCCCTTGCCTTCCTCCAGTTGGAGTTCGGATGGGAAATTCTGGTAAAAAGGTTGAAACTGCAGCTGTTGCTTCACTTGGTCCTGATGGTACTGATATTACGGCAACTCTGTCTAACTTAACCCTGTCTGGAAATGAGACGCCGGATGTGGAAACTGAACCGCAGAATCATGTTTACCAAAACTTTGGCGAGCAGACAGGTTTGCTGTTCAATTTGCCAAAGGAACATGGGCAATTTTCACAACAAAATTTAACTCAAAAAATTGATGAAGGCTTGCTAAATACCCCTGAATATTCTGTTTTTCCAAATGGGAAAAATAACTTAAATAATTTGCACATTGGTAAGTTTGCTTCTCCCAGCAGTAGCAAGTTCCCAGTGCAATCGCCACACAATACTGCCCATAAGAAAGGATCTTTGATGAGCCCAACTAGATCTGTTCCTCACTACCAGAACATGAATGGTGATAGCCCCACAATTGATATATCGGGCCAGCATACAAAGGCTCACACAGACAGTTTTGCTTCATGCAAGCTGAACAATCAACTGAACTCTGGTACCCCTCAGCACTCTCACTCTCTCTATCTGTATCTCGCTAGATCATTCTCTCACCTATTGAAATGTTTACTTGCCCAGATGGTGAATATGGCAGCATTCTTTCGAACCAAGGGGGGTTCAGTTTTCAGGCCGAACCGACGGAGACAATGTATGCGCAATACTTGAAAGCAAACCCTGATTCACCCCTGGGTGCAACTGGAAGCATGAGCCCTTTTCACAGGAAAATTTTTGATGGATCAGGTCATCTGGATAGTCCTGGATACCAAAAGGCATATCTTGCATCTTTAGTTGCCCAGCAAAAGCTTCAGTATGGGATGCCGTACATTGGAAATCCTGCTGCTTATAATCCAAATACCTATTATAATGATCCTGCATTTGGCATGGGAATGCCGTACCTATCAAGTCCAGCATCTAGTACTTCTATCTCGTCTCCTCAAGGCCATGTCAGACAAGGAGAGCGGCTAACTCGAGTTCCTTATGTGGCACGGAGCACTCCTGGAGGGTCCATAGGATTATGGAATGCAGAGAATAGTCTGATGGATACTGGTTACAGCTCATCTCTGCTGGAGGAATTCAAAACCAATAAAACCAGATCTTTTGAACTGTTAGATATTGTGGGTCATGTCGTAGAGTTCAGGTAATCTTCGTATCTCTGATTGTCAGTTTGTTTCGTTGAGATATGAAGCTAATATGGTTCTTTTATTTTTCCAGTTCGGATCAATATGGGAGTCGTTTCATACAGCAGAAGTTAGAAACTGCTTCTACAGAAGAGAAGGACATGATTTTTCCAGAGATCCTTCCCCAGGCACGTACATTGATGACTGATGTTTTTGGAAACTATGTTGTACAGAAGGTGAGGAACCCCCTTCTGCAAAAGAATGATAGATTTGATATTTTTAGTAATATATGTTATACTAAGTAAAAATAAAGAGTTTTATTTATTAATAATTACTTGAGGCAGTTCTTTGAATACGGGACTGAAACACAAAAGAAGCAACTGGCAAACCTGGTCAAGGGTTATGTATTACATTTGAGTCTTCAGATGTATGGCTGTCGGGTAATTCAGAAGGTCAGTATGGTACCAGTTGTGCAGTTCTCTATGACTTGCATCTCTGGAGGCTTACGAGAATGCTGTTTTAAGCTTACGAGAATACTGTTTTATCTGTAGGCTTTGGAAGTGGTTGATGTGGAACAACAAACACAAATGGCGTTGGAGCTTGATGGATCTATCATGAGATGTGTTCGTGATCAGAATGGGAACCATGTTGTCCAGAAGTGCATAGAATGCATCCCCCAAGAGAGTATACACTTTATCATTTCAGCCTTTTATGGACACGTAGTGGAGCTCTCCATGCATCCCTATGGCTGTCGTGTTATTCAGGTGCTACTATATTGACCATTTTCTGGTATTCAGTCGGTCTTTCATATTTTACTAAGTATATTATCTGTTCTTGGATACCACCAGAGGGTCTTGGAGCACTGTCATGATGAAAACACACAAAGTGTCATGATGGAAGAGATCATGAAGTCTGTGGTTACTTTAACAGAAGACCAGTATGGCAATTATGTAATTCAGGTAACTTGGATTTTGCCTGACCATCAAAGATACACAGTGATACCTTATTGTGGATATGTATTCTATCAATCCAGTTAGCATCAGTTGCAGCACTTCTCTTGTGCATATAAGCTTATAGATCTCACTGAGGATGGTCTTAGCTTTTAGCAGTGTCTATTAGGACATACTCCACAATTATTATTCCATACCGTTGCTTTGCTGCCATGTGCCAAGTTTTCTTGTTTGGTGTTGAGGCGATGTTCTCTTATTTGTTGCAATGTGCTGTGTTGACTTGCTAGCTCGCTCCATTTTCTCTCTTTCTCATTTCATTTCTGCAAAGAGCTTCCAATAATCTTGTTTCTTATTTTTCAGCATGTTTTGCAACATGGGAAACCGGAAGAGCGTTCTTCTATAATTACACAACTTGCAGGACAGATAGTTAAGATGAGCCTGCAGAAATTTGCTTCCAATGTTGTTGAGAAGTGTCTCACTTATGGGTCTCCCGAGGAGCGCCAGATCCTAATCAATGAAATGCTGGGCACAAATGATGAGAATGAGCCGCTACAGGTTTGTTTTCAACCGACCTTGCTAGTTCAATAGTGCAGAACATGTTCTATCATAGGAAAAGTGGAAAGAAGAATGACATTTACTTTCTACTGTTTACTGTTGATATTATTTAGCTGCTGAATTATGGCAACACATTAATAATGACAGATAGCACTTGTTTACAATTTTTTGGGGAGCTACTCTAGTTTGTTGTAAGGTTGAAATTTATTGCATTCCCGCATAGTTCTAATGTGGAGTTGTTCTTCAGGCAATGATGAAAGACCAGTTTGCAAACTATGTAGTTCAGAAGGTTCTGGAGACCTGTGATGATCAGAACCGTGAATTGATTCTTTCACGTATCAAGGTCCACTTGAATGCGCTGAAAAAATACACCTATGGGAAGCATATTGTTGCACGTGTTGAGAAGCTTATTACTGCAGGAGGTAAATCCAAAGACAGCTGTCATGAGTAACGACCACTTATCCTTGTTTGATATTTCCTGGACACTGATGGGTTTGCTCTTCCCTGCTTTGTTTTTTATCATCTTCAGAACGGCGTAGTGGAGCCTCCTCAGCCTCCTGAGATTGATATGTCTAGTTGACAGAATAACACCTGTACAGACAGAGCGAGGCAGAGGCTAGCTTTACCTTCCTCACTAGTCATGTTCAGTACAACCGTAGAATTTTCCAAGGCTCTCTTTTATTTACATCAAAGGCCTTGCAAGCCGTAAATTGTAATGGCATGTATCAAATTAATCCATTAAAAAAAACGGAGCAGATTTCGCTTGCCTAAGGAAAGAAAATTGAACATTTGCGGGATTTCTACTCACCAAGCAGGATACTGGAAAAGGCAAAGTATGGAAGTCATTAGCAGGAAGTTCAGGATAGATGATGGGAAGCAAGGACACCTGTAGATCCCCTTGCCTTGAGTTTCATCAGTGTATAAGGTTCGGTTCATGGTGATGTTTATTCTCTGTACAGGCTTCGATTCTACTGACATTTTGCATAAAGAAATAAAGTGCATGTTTGTGTGTCAGATGTCAGCATGTTCGCGTTGATATGTTTGTATACATATTTCAATTCTAAATGCATCGTGCCCTAGGTATTAACGTTCTTTTGTTTCAAAGTGATCTAATTAACCTCTCTCTCAAAGACAATACATACAATGGCGTGATCTTCAAGCTGTCGGTGAATCTTGTTAGCCCGGTGATATAGCTTCCACTTGCGCAGAAGAGGGAAGGATCCGACCACTTTAGGCTGTCGGTGGATCTTGTGGTTGCGAGAAAACATCATCCTGAATAATTTAACAAAATGCGCTTGGCATGGGCTACGTAAAATTAGTCGGTCCAGCCAACTAATTTGGAAGCCATTAGCTTTGTTCCATCGTTTCGATAAAGGGCTGGAAGGATACAGAGCTTGCCCAGCGTATTATTCCATACACACGGCTCCCCAGCCAAACCATTTTACAACCAAAGGTGAGTTCATTCTGGACAGTGGATAGACACGCTACAAGCCACCAGTCCGCTGTCCGCCCTCGGCACCACAAGAGGCACCAATGCACTGACGCCCGTAAAAGTACCTGAGGACGTAACCTCTCCTATCGCCCCGGCTGGCCGACCGGCAGTCTTATGTGGCGGCGACTTCCTTGGACATCTTAAGGAACAAGTCCAGGCTGTGGTGGTACCGGCTTCCCATGGCATCATCATCTTCACCAATTCCAGTTCCAGGCGTGCTCTCCAGGGCCAGTCGGTCCTTGGTGCTGCTCACCATCTGCTCGTCATCGGACCACTCACCATTTTCCATGACATCCCGCATGGCCAGGTCATCGTATTCCTCATCTGATTTGGTGGAGAGCTCGTCAACCGAGCCAGCGTCCATCTGCAAACATTCGTTAATTCAAAAGAACATTCAGCTCTTCGACTTTCACAAGAGAATTGTCTAGTATGGTGAAACAACTAGGAACCAAACCCACTGACATAGAAGAGAATTGTCAATACCTCATGAATGTCTCTTTCTTCGTCAGTTAGATCTTCATCAGTTTCAGCATCAGGTGGGTCATCAGCTTCTTCTTCTTCTTCACTACCATACACAGAATACTCCTCCATAAGCTGAAAAGGCAAAAGCAGTTGTTAGGTTGGACCGGTTGCAATTGTAGATCTGCACAATCACATTAGATAGCCAGCAGTCTGAAGTTCTAATACATAAGCTGAGCATTGCCATAACAAGCACTCCAGCATTTGTAGTACTAGTAAATGCTAGAACAGTTCAAATAGATCGCATGTCAACATGCTACCTAAAGAATAATTTTAGTATCAAGACGCTACCTCCTTAGAAGTAGAATCTGACATCTTTGGTGAACTACAGCATGATGAAAGATTTCTACCACCAGTCTCCACGCTATCAACTCTGAAGTCTTCAACACTTCCAGCGTGACTGGTTCCACCTGTATCATTCATCCAGGCACTGATCCCAAAAGACCCAAATTGCAGATTAACTGCCTCAGCCTTTTCGCTGTTTGCAGTATGACTGAGATTACTATTGCTGTCGCTTGTACCTACGTGCCAAACTTTAGTGACCGAACCATCAGTGTTAAGGAGGGCCATCAGATTCCTTGAAGAACCCTTCCTTTGGATCAACTGAAACATGCCCTTAGAACCTAATGTGTTAGCTGCACGCTGGTTCCTGTACTCCTCATCCACTACAGGAACAGTGTTTGTGTTGAGGTCGTACAACTTCCCCCCAGCTTCCTGCCGACGAAGACAGCTGAAAACTGTGGCATGTATAGCCGCCACACTCTGGTCAACATTGGTGTTATTAATCTTCGGCACCAGATGCTTGTCAGCACGGTTGCAAAGGTATTCCTGGATCGCTCGGATATTCCGGATGTATTTGATATATCTGTTTTTTGCTGGATCAAGTGTCATGTATTTTGCACGTACAGCGAAACGCTCCATGTGTTTCTCCTCATTTGTAATGTATATCATAAATGGTATTATAGAAGGATGTTTCTTCATTAGTCCCATCTGTCAGAAAATGAAAACAGAAGAGCTTAATCAATTGTTGGGAGAAATAAGTAAACGGTGCAAAATAACATAAATAAAAAAAATTAACAAAATATCCTGCATTTTGCCTTGACTACTACGCACCACAAAATTAAGACTTAAGTGAACTCCTTCAACAATCACAGATTCTTTCTGCTCTTCCCATGATGTAATTAATCTGTCTAGGCTGTCGATTACCATCTCACTTTGCGCCTTGTACCCTTCGATTGCCATTTGCTTGTTGCCAATCAACTCAGTTCTAGGAGGTAACTCTGATGATCCTTGATGGGGATTTTCATCTGAAGTGGCATCTTTGCTACTAGTGAGTTTATTTGCCTTGCGTTTTGCCTTCGCCTGAGCAAAAGCAATGGGGTCTAAACATTCGCCTGCGTGATAGGTTGAGGCATAGAGAAGAGGGTTTTGTTTTTCATCTGCAAATCCTCTCATCATATGCCGGATGGAATCAGTAGAAACTACTGTCGTGATACCCAATCTGCTGCCCTGGGAAACATAAACAGACTGTATTAGGTACTTAGTAATTGCCATCACCACCTATTTCTTTTAGTTCTGATAAAAATAATCATTAGGCAAAAGTACATTTGGTAGAACTAGGAAGAATTATGTGCTCAAATGTTGGTTCTAATTTACAGACACTTGTTTAAAAATGCATACATTTGCAGCAGATTACAGAGTTAGTGATATGGTGCAACAATACAACAGATGATATAAACATACCAACAAAGATGATAAAGTGGACTTGCCACATCCACTCGTCCCACACAATAGTATTGTCACCGATTCCCTTCTCTCTTTAATTCTGATTGAAATAGTTTGAGAAAGGAAAAAAAATAAATATTATTAATTGCTTTCAGGTTACTTTCCAGTGGAATTGATGAACTCTTTAATTATGTCATGAAAAATAACTTCATTCAAAATAAAGCATGTTAGAAACGCACGGTAACTTGAATGGATATGTAAATACATTTTTATACGCTTATTCAGAAAGTTAGCCAGAAGGAAATTATGTTACCTGCAAGCAAGAAGCAAGTCGGCTTTCTGGTTGGGTCCGACATACTTGTACAAAGAGAGGGCATCACATACAACTCCTAGGAACTCCTCTCTTGAAACAACAACAGTTGTCTGGTTCTTGTATAATTCAAATGGCACGCTGCTACCACTTGCATCCAAAGTTTCTGGATCTGTACCAGCGCCAAGGGTGGAGCAATTTTCTTCTTTGGTTACCGTGTCTGATTTGGATGCAGCCAACACTTCACTCCTCATCACATTGAATACTCTCTTGCTAATCTGATGGTGCCAACAATGATGAAAAGAAATGTTATCTTCAAAAGCTTGACAGAAATGATGACTTTATATTCAGTACGTGTCAACAAGTAACTTCGTTTGCACTTTTGATTGAATGGCCCGTGAGAGAAGCAAAAGACCATGACCAGATCAGAGTAAAAGAAAGCGTATCGAGTGGGAGCCTGGTGCCAACTTGAGTCAATTACTACCGGATAACCATTTAGAATGGGTACCCATCAATCTGCAGCCCCAACGCAAAAAGACCATGCAAGCACGTCTACATCATACAACATGGCGGTGTATTTTTCGATAGATATAGGACGTAACAAGTCCAAGAAAGCAATAGTAATTCACACTAGCCAAACTAAACTACGAGGCAACAGTTGCATGACAGAATATCTATGACTGTGACCCAGAAGCCAAGTAGTAAAGTAGTACTACATAACTGATAAGGACAAATTCCATTCGCAACAAGAAGGGGAACTAGAGAGAAAAAAAAGAAAAGAAAGAGAAAACGGAAGGAAGGTGGGCTTTTGAGCATCTGACTGACGAAACGCAGAATTGGATACGCTTGAAGCTTGACAAGGAACAGATCTGCGCGTCCCTTTTGTATGCGAAAATCAGCAACCACAAACCGCGCAAAAACAGGCTCAAAAATCCCGACAGAAAAACGGCAACGTTTTCATGCATGGATCTATCTACATATCTGTCGCGAAGAAGGAGAATCGGGCGGCAGAATCAGCCGAAACAGATTAAGCAACAGCCCCGACTCCCCCGAGGTCGGAATCAACAAGATCAGAGCACCGTAATAAGGACAGGACAGAGACGCGCGGGCAAGGAAGAAGATGGAGGGGGGAAAATACCTTGAAGGCGTGGCGAGGCTTGCAGCCCATGAGCTGCAGCGTGCTCTGCAGCACGGGGCGCGTGTAGCGGAACCCCCGGCTGCCCCCGGCGTCGGCGACGGCAATGTAGAGCAGCTTGGGCGGCGTCGGCGCCATGTTTCCTCCTACCTGCGGACGAGGGAGCGGATCAGGAGATGCGCGGACGGATCAAAGCAAAAGGGAGGAGAGGGCTAGGACGAACCTCGACGGGAGGATGAGGAGGAGGAGGAGGAGGTGGAGGTGCGGGGGGTTTTGAGGCGCATTGCGGCGGCGGGGGCATGGCAGGGAGGGGCGGCGTGCCGCAGGTGTCACGACTTCCACGCCGCGCTCGCGCATGGCGTCCACATGGCCGCCGCGCGGGACGCTTCCTTGTTTGCTTCTCGTCTTTCTTCTTCTTCTTCCCCCTTCCGCTCGCTTCCTTGCTTCCGGTCTGGTCTGTCTTCTCTTTCTCTATTTAACTCTTCAATTCGGGAATTTCTTTTCTTTTCTTTTTACCTATAATATTATAGAGGAGAGCATAGTCTTAGGTGGAACCAAGCGATGGCACTAGGTGACGATCACTCTTGTTTACTTGGAGCGATGGGGACTAGACAACCTCTTTAAAATAGTTTATTGGCGCGGCTTCTAGTTTTAATCCTTAGCCGCTAAGCGTGTCTGTCTGTCTGTCTCTGCATGTGTGTATCTCATATTTTGAAATTATTATTATCGTTGATAAGTGTAAGAGATTATACATCGTTATTTGAAAGATACTGATATCTCATATCTCCGTGACAAATAAACACAATCTTGCTGTGTAATGGCTGCTGCTGGTATTTGTTGCTGTCAGTGGCCAACAAGTAATCGATTCATTTCGCTTTGAAATGCTTTGATGGTTTGAAATGCAAAAATATTCCTGTCCTGCCGTAAAGCGCGAGGCGCTTTGGTTCTTCCAGCTCGCAAGGCTCCTAGCATCTTGTTCGATCGATCGAGAGAGTCAGCAGTTCACACTGAACTTTTTTTTTTTTAATCTCTTTTGACTGGTAACAAGTTCACACCATTCTCTTTTATCTCTATTGACTTATTATAACCGCGTAATCGTAATTAGCGATAAGCACGCATGATCAACATGAACGAGAACGGATCAGCGGCAAAAAAGGGAAGGAGAGAATTAGCATCAATGCCATTTTTTAGGGGAATCCATCCAACCAAACCCACTGACGAGATGCATGACAGCCCGGCAATCCAAACAGATGCTGCACGCGAGCAGGAGCATTTTCTCATTCGTTTGGCAGGCCAGCCGTTGCAGTCGATCGAGGCGCCGAATCCCTTCCGGCGTTGGCTTTTCCTTTGCTTTTCTCGAGGGGCAGGAGTAGCACTCCTCTGCTCGCAGGATTCCAGGACGCGATTTAAAGATCATTATTATCGCAAAACCAAACGGGAAAAGAATTGCAGTTTACAGGAAGCGATTCCCACTGGCTGCCGGTCAACGGGTGCACGGCATCCGTCCATTTGAGTATTCAGGAAAGTCAGGACTAGTTCGTTCTCGGAATCGTTTAATTTGATTTCTTGGGGGTGGACGGGGACGCGCGGACCAACTGGAACGGATGCCGACTGACTGACCGCAGCTGCATCTTTTGATTTCTTGCTTAATTACTCGTTCCAAATCGAAGACCAAAGCCATATTAGCCGAAAATATCTTTATTTTCTTTTCTTTTTGAGAGCGAGGATAGTACGAGCTCCAACTGGTAAGGACAACGAAGAATGAGCGGGTCAGATTGTATTGGGCCTTTCAGTTTCTTTTTTCCATTCTCATCCTGTGATTTGCACGGCATGTGGGCCTTCATTTGTTGCTTTCTACTAGCTGTCAGCAGGGTTGGTCTTCCCGGCCCAAGACCAAATTTTCCACAATCCACCTGCTTTCATCAGACATCATCCTCTCTTTATCATTCCTTTTCTGGAGCAATGGAAACGTTGGGAATCCATTTTGTTACCCTTTCTCTCTAGGAAAACTCACGCGGGTGGGACATTATTCTGATTGGGCGGTTGTAGTGAAGCCGTGAACATTATTCCTTCCCTAATCAAGTTATTCCCCGCCACCCCCTAATCGAAAGAACAGGAATCAAACCTAACGGATCTCCATAAAAGCACACGAGAGAGATGATCGGCCACTCGGCATGTACAATCTGGGACATCTCCATTCCAGCCCGATTTTATTATTTATGATTATAAACCATCATCATTTCCCAACAATATTCAATTAGCCTCGTTCCGGCAAAATTTGTATAGGCAATAACACAAGGCTCTCACCGGCCTCCAACTATATACGGGACAATGTCATGTTTATTTTGTCCCATCCCATGTGTCTGTAATATCAGCATATTATATTCATGATTGACCATCATGTTATCCTAGGCTCTCACGGCCAGGATCCCTAGACCATGACTGCTGATGATGATCCCTCCTAGGCGACCGCCTCTGAATCACCATCCAAATTCATCAAAAGTTCCACGGCACCCACATCCTCCAAAGATGATAACACGCCAAGCTCCATCGACAAAGAATCCATCATCAATGGCGGTGGGGGTTCGAGAACGGCCACCATCTCCTCCTCTTTGTCGTCGTCTGAGACCTTGGAGCATCTGTGAACCAACCACAAATCTTTCTTCAGCAAGGCAACAGAGCTTCTAGATTACAGTACTACTATGCAAACCGAAGAAAACTCGCATGCATTGACCATGATGACAGTCCTACTCACCATTCTGCGGATATATGGAGTTGTAGTGCACCTCCGCCCAGAAACTCAATAGGACCACTGCAAGCAGGGAAAGAAGCGCTATACTGAGATTTGTGATGTTACAAGCAGTCAAGGATTTGGGAAAGAAAAGTCTGATCAATTGCATACCTTTGTTGGATTTCTGAACCTTAGGCTGGATCTCGATGTAACATGTATCCTTGAACGACGTCATCACAAAGATTTTTAGTCCGTACTGCATCAAATTGTTGCCTCACATTAGGATGACTAAAAACTAAGAGTCTTGACAGATCTTATGTATAAATCAGGATATGCTACGCCAGGTGTATGACAACTGGGGAGGTAGATTGTATAATCACCTTGTCAGCAGCAGCCTGTAAAGTCACATGATCACCCCATTCACCATTTCTGTTAGTTAATGCGGTAAAAACCCCCCAAGTCAGGCAACCATTCAAGTGCCCTTAATTACATTACTCATCATAAATTTTAGGAATGATGTGGAACAAACCGTGAAACTTTATCCAGGTATTCATCATACGCCATCGGCACATACCCATCATAGGCATCGCGGTTAGATTTTAGCTGCAAGGGAAGTCTTATCAGAGAAAACATGGAAGAACACACATAGGACTCAGGATCACAGCCTTCAATAGCATTTATTACCTGGCTAATTATCTGCTCCCTAACAAACTCATGGTGATCAGGACTTTGGTAAAGCTGATCTGACAGTGCCCGGAACTGCAGAATTATGGATGCACAATTAGTACCAGTTAGTTGAGATGCATAAAAGTAAGAATGGAACAACCAACTAATCAGAATATATTGGTTATTACATATCTTGCTAAAACGCTCCTGTAGAGTACAGGATAACAATGCGGAACCGAAATAAATTAATAAAGAGAGAAAAGGTTTGGGAAACAAGGGTGTGGATCACTCGAGATAACAAAGGTAACAAATGTAACTGGAAAAATCAAGTCTTCAAAGTAAGAAAAAAATGGAAATTGTATACTACCTGACAGTTGCCATCTCCTTTCACCTTGTGTTCAACAAGCTCATACAACTTCAACCTAAAATACAGGGAATGAAAATTGAATGAAGAAAAAGAGGAATGGAATAAAAAAGCATACTTGTGCTATTGATCTAATCCATTATGGAAATGAAATGCTTCAAAAAGAAGCCATTCACACATACTCCCTCCGGTTCTATAATTTGACGTTTTGTACAAGATTTAGGTCAAACATTGACAATATGAAGTACAAATAACTTTAAATTATTAAGTTCCAAAATGCGAAAAAATTATGATTAGATTTGTCATAAAAATATACATATGTGACTTTTAAATAAAAAAATTGCAGAAAAAATAAAAGTCAAAATTGCATATTGGAGACCGTGTTGTTGTCGTTGTCGAAAACGACAAGAACTATGAAACCAGAGGGAGCGCACACACATAAAACAAAAGAGGTATGCATTCGCTAGGAATTGAAACTGAAGGACAGACCTTTCTGCCAGCCTTTCATGGTCCATGGTGGCATCATCAATTGATGGAATTTCCCCATTGATTTTAGGTACATGCTGAACAAGGCAAAACAAATTATTTAACTAAACTAGAGAACGTAGTGGGAGATACACAAGGTAATTACAGATAGAAAGCAGCACACAAGGTAGTTACAGATAGAAAGCAGCCACTCACAACAGTTTCATTTTCTTCTCAACAGTGAGGAACTGACGATAACGGAAAATGAAAAGGACAGTTTTGCACTGATGCTATTGATAACATTGAATAATATCATTCTGCAGCTAGTAGTTTTTTAGTTAATTCTACCATTTATTAGAATTATTTAAGGGAATTGAAGCTATGACCACCAATTTACGCCGATAAATCATGATCAATAAGGAAGTCGATATCCAATACTTTGTTTGTAAAACTCTTTATAATAAACCTTTGCATACGTAAAACTGTGCGGGAATTGGCAGCCAGAATTAACAAATGAATCCTTGGTGATTTTTCCGAGACATGGATAATGACGAAAGAACATTCAAAGTTAACCGGCCTTTTGATATTAAAATATAGCCATTATAGGAACTCGCTGTCAGATCGCATATTAAAGTCTATTCCTTTCAAGGTTAGTGGTCCAACTGAAAGTGATATCCATACTTTTTCCCCTAGTGAAATTTTAGTTACACATTGAACATGTATCTTGGCATGATTCCTCACAAACAAAACTTTCATTCTTCTCGCAGAAATGAAGCACCGCAATTCTATTTCTTAACCTGACTTCAAGGATCAATAAACTCACAGGAACTGGGACCATGGGGTAAAACCTCTTCCCTACTTCCTCCTCCATCTCAAAATAATCGTTGTTATCAGGGCCTGGGGATGAACTAGATGGTTCTATATATACTGCATCTTGGTCATGCTGGTCGGCACTTCCTGCAAAACACACAAAACTTAAGACGAAAAGGGAAAAAAAAAGGCGAAAACATTATGTTTAAGCATGTGAATCAGAATATGGGTATTTTCAGCACCAGAATGGTAGATGCCTACTGACGGATTGTACGGATCATATGTGAGTGCAGAAGAATGCAACTGCGCCTCATCAGGATGTGATGTGCCTGCAGCACCAAAGGAAATAAGGAACACTGTTGTCTCCATTCTTTATTTTTCCATGGTCATGCGCCAAAATGAAAGACTGAATACCTCTACCATAATGGAGGTCACAGCAGCTACCATCACAGTAACCAGGGGGAGGCCCATAGTACGCGGCCGGGGGGACAAAAGGGCCGCGGAAAAGGTCGTATCCCCAGGACAAATTCTGATCCCTCTCACACATGCTCATCCGTTGAACCAGAGGTCCCCGTGACGACGCTGCATGCATTGAGTTCGGTACCATGGCAATAAAATCAAAAACAAAAGAATATACTTCACGCAATGCACGCAGCTTATTTTGGAGTAGGAGTACGAGTCAAGCAAGTCTGGTGAGGTTGAAGCCTAACAGAAATGAATGATTCGAGGCTTCGAGCCTTCACTCCGCCTTAGATAGGACTGTTTTACCTCGAGTCGGGGCGGGGCAGAGCGGATCGTTACGGCGCGCGGGGCGGGGTGGCAGCACGGATCGGGGTGGGGTGGGGCGGAACGGCTCGGAGCGGGACGGGGCGGGGTGGCGGCACGAGACGGGGCGGCGTGGGGGAGGCGAAGCTGGCGAGATGCTTCCGTCGGAAGGGAGGCGTGTGCGCGTCTTCTCCAGCGCCGGAATTGGAGGGGACGAAGAGGCAGGGCCGTAGGAGGAGATGGGTATATATGTGTTTGTTTTGAGTGTGAGGGGGGCAACATGAGAGATTTTATTTATTTTTTCTTTTCTCTGGGACGCGGCTTGCGTTAACTGTGAGGCCTCTTGGAACGCAGGATTTTTGCATACAGAAATTTTACAAAAATTAATTTAATTTTACAGAAAAAATATATAAAATAGAAAAAATTACCGTGTTTTAAAGACTCATGAAATTGTGAATTGAGTGTCCTAGACGCATATTTTTTCTGGATAGGACCTTACATCTACTATTAATTGTGATATTGCTCCTGTAGCTTTCCATCCCTGATTTTTGTACTACTGTTTTTGTCTGCCTTGTGACCAAGATGATGTTCTCATCTTGTTAGGTTAATCTTGATATATATTTGGTTATTTATTGATCAGCTAACTATTTCTTCTAGCAGTAATTGATATTTTCACCGTTATTGAGGCACATGTGAATTTGTCGTTGTAATCGTTGCAAACAGTTATTTTGTAAGGAGAAAACAATCATAATGATATAAAAATCAATCCAATCATACATCTTTGGTCATTTATCGATCAGCTAACTGTTTGTTTCGGTGGTCGTTGCAAACAGTTATTTTGTAGGGAGAAAACAATCATAATGATATAAAAATCAATCCAATCATACATCTTTGGTCATTTATCGATCAGCTAACTGTTTGTTTTGGTGATAACCGACATTTTCCGCTTTTATTGAAATACATGTGAATTTGTCGTTATAGTTCGTAGAGAGAATTAACTCAATGTCAGGTCAAATTCACACTATTCTAGGGTCAACAGATCAATTTCTCTATATGAATCTCATGGTCATAGAAAATTCATGATTCAAACTCTCACTGACTTGTTACAAGACAACCTTATGTTGAGTGTGATTACATAGCTTTTCCACCGTTTCTTTGGCATGCTTGATCACACACCCTGCATTTTGGTTGGGGTAGCCATTTAGCCAAAAACGGCTGCTGGTCTGAAACGACAGGGAGAAGAAAACGAAGGGTGGGGAGCGCAAAAAGCTCGACGCGCGACCACTGGAATCGCGTCAGCGGCGTGCGGGTCCCATTCGGTCAGTGGGCCGTGGCTGAGTTGACGTCACGGGTACGCGCGCCCGTGGTCCGAGGGAATCTCAGCGCTCTGCTCGGCATCTGATGGATGTCAGAGGTGGTGGGCCCGGAGATCGTACCCGCGCCCGGATGCGTCCAACTGGGGCAGCATCCTTGGCTTGGCGTTCTCTCTCCCATTCAGGTCCTTGTCCTTCCCAGCTTTGTCCTGTCAGGACAGTACTCTACTCGTTTTCTTTTACTTTGTTATTTTTTTTAAAGTATGACACGAAGATTAAAAATTAGTGAAAAAAATGAAAAAAATACAGAAAGATGAATTGAGAAGCAAGAATGATGAGTAAAAAAAAAAAATTTGTAAACTTTAGAATCACAAGTAATTAAAGAGTGAGAATACTCCTCAAGCTTTGTTACTTATACAGTACTTGATTTATTTTATTATTTCATTCTCCTCGAGCTCTGTTACTCAGATTAACTTAATCATCATATAGTATGTTCAATAATTTAATAAGAGAAAAAGAATGCCCAATGATCCATGCAGCTTTATTCCCTCCGCTAAAAAAAAGTCGTTTTGACAATAATACGGTGTTTAAAACATAACTTTGACTTTTATTTTTTGTAAAAATATTTATTAAAAAAGAATATATTTATACTTTTATGAAAGTGCTTTTTAAGACAAATCTAATCACATAATTTTTATATTTTTAAACTTGACAAGTTTAAACTTATTTGTAAATTATATTTCCAATATTTGATTAAAATATTGTTCAAAACGATTTATTTTTTTTGATCGGAGGGAGTATAGCTTGTGGATCTTAACTTTGACTCTGATTACTGAAGAAAGCAAGCATCAATGATTCGATGTTTGCTGGAATGAGCGTACCCTCTATCTACACATACTACGGATACATGTGCTTTTCTCTGTTGCTGATAGCGAAATCAATTCAAATGAAGCGCGATGGAAGGATCTTTCTCAATCAACTGTGACTTGGATCCAGCACGAAACTTGCAAGCACTGCCTGACGCCGTCGATGGATCGATGCAGCGGCGGCCATTAGCCACCTCCAAAAGCTCCTTTATTCACTTGGATCCAAGAAGGGAATGACTCATGCATGACAAATTTGACTAAGAACATGTTCTTGTCACCACCCCTCCCCTGCATGACGATGAAAAATGGACAAAACAAAATTTTTAACTTGTTGTCCTTGTCAATCGAACGAAAGTTTCATCAGTCCGGCCGGCCGGGGACCCTAACGAACAGAAAAGTTTGGGGAATGAAGAAGCGTCCAAGGTTTGGGGACTTTGGAATCGTCATCAGAGGAAGAGAACCTGTTTGTTGTTAAATCCCCCCGGTCAGGTTCCCAAGGCTTCAGCTTTATTACTCCCTTCATTTTGAGATGGTTGTCCTTGGAGCAAGTAATTCTAGTTCAAAACTGACAGAGCCGTTCTAAAGATAATTCTAATTTCAAAACGGACGGAGGAAAATAGGGAAACGCCGCTTTCAACCTGGTAGGAGTAATTAAAAAAAAAAAAAAAGCGCATGAATGGTGCCGCAACTTTGGCCCTGATAGGAGGCGGCGATTTGGCAGCAGCCCACGACGTTTCAGACAGCGACCCGTCACGAGGAAGGCGTTTTCCTGATTGCTCCTACAAATGGAGGACCGGAAGAATTCATTTGTCTGAAAGTTCAGTTCGTCGTTCAAATTCCAAAGGCGCTTTAATTTAGCTGCAGCAATTCATCTACAGGAGGAGGAGGAGGAGGACTGGTGAGCGAGGCAAACCATGTGTGATGTGGCTGGCTGGTGTACGGCCGGATCAGAAGATACAGGAGGTTTGGCGTACAAAAATTCCCTATGGATTATTGCAATGCTGCTCAGCTGCACAACCGACAGGAGGTTTGGCGTCCTCCATACCTTCGTTCCTTCTCAACAGGAACAGGAAAAGGGATCCTGATATCCCCTTGATCCATTCCCTTTCCGCCGCAAAAGCTGTGGTATCAGTTTCTTTGATCAGGAGAGAAAGCTGGAATCTTCAGCCTGTGATGACGGGGGTGCCATTGATAATAGTAGCTAAACAAGCATCAGGTACACCATACGCACTTACGCAGCTACTTGGTTAGTTAACTCTATGAAGATGATGAGGCCGCCTCTTCATGGCGAGCGTCCAGCGAATCTGAAACTGGGAATGATTGATTGCCATCTCTACACTGCTCTCGTTTAGTTTACATCAAAAATCCAAATCGGGTTAGTCAAAGCTGAAAGGAACCCTGCGGTTGCTGCCCACCACCCTAAAAAGCTAGTAAAAGTTGATGTTTGATGGAATCGAAAGCGTGCTGAACCATCCCATGCTTCACAGTGCTTTCTAGTACTCCTACTACATGGGAACAGCAGAGCAAGTCGACAACTACTCTACCAGAACCTAAGTTGGCAAACGGCCTATTAATCGCCATCATCTTGCAACTCAGATTGTGTTACTCGGAAGAAACCAGGTGAATTACACACATAACATTACACAACGCCACTCAATCCTGCACCTAGCATGAACTCAACCTAACGACAGGACAACCTTATCTGTATTAACAGCTATCCTTACAGAAGCGGGGCTACCATCTTTTCAGAAGGTCTTTATGATCTCAGGTTTCCAGCCCCGCCATACTACATGCCGGCAACCGAATTTGAACTCTTGGAACCTTCTCTTAAGCGACTCTTTCTTCGTCCGCTTGGCACCTGGTTCAGAAACGGCGCCATGGTAATGCAGAGGGGGCTGTGGTGTGCCAGTCTCAATGCTGTCCACAATCTTCTGAACCATCTCATACACGTCGCTCATTTTTGGGCGATTCTTTGGCAGCCGAACGAGGCAGCGGTTTGCGACGCTGGCCAGCTTTGTCATGGACTTGAGGTTGTAGTGCCCTTCGAGCCGAGGGTCTATGATGATGGGGAACCTCTTCACGTCAGAAATGTATGGTTTCACCCATTCAAGTAGCTTTTGCTCGCTCTTTGGGCGGTTCCGATCAATGGGTCTGCGACCAGTGATGAGCTCGTAGAGAAGCACACCGTAGCTCCAGATGTCACTTTTTGCATTCAGGCGTCCAGTCTGCATGTATTCTGGAGCTGCATAGCCTAGAGTTCCAACTACCTATCAAAATTAAATCGAAAGAACGTAAGGTGACAGTTTAGATGGATGTTAAGTTCGGAATTTTAATTTTGTAGCAGCATATGGCATTGGCATGGGAAAAAGATACCCAGAAGGGCAAGCATAAAAAGTTTAAAACTGAGCCCTTGTTACCTACAGTTGGCCAAAGGAGGTGAGGCTTTTTCCCTATTCTTTTCTTGTAATTTGGCTAAAACACATTGTCATGCTAGGCATTTGAGAAATGAGAATAGTTATTACTCGACTTGCCATTCTCAAAAGTTTTAATTCTGTTCCTGTAGTCTTCAGAAACTAAATATATCATTAAGAAGCCATAAATGTACTAAGTCGTACCCAAAAGTATTCTGCTGCTAGGTGTCAGCAGCTCCATATCCAACTTCATTGGCATGAAAATTCAAGTTTTAAAAGTACAGCCCAAGAGTTGAATAGTCGCCAATTTGGCAACATGGTTATCAAGTCAAAGGCATATTATGTTAGCTAAATACATCCAGAACATTACTAGTAACAATTTACAAAAGAATTTCAAACATAAACAGTACCAAGACATACGTATCATAAAATATTCTGTTGTCAAATGCCGTCAGAACACTAGGCACACAAGTGCAAACTGAGCGATAGCTCAGTGGTTAGTTCGGTTGTGTTAATGAGCTGCCAATCAGTTTGAACCCAGGTATTGCACCCAATATAGTTTGGCTCCAAAGAGGCATGGGCCAGGGTTGTAGGGGGGTTTTCTTGACCGGGGATTATATGGTCTCTCCTTAATGAAATGCCGCAGGAGTGGCTCTTCGCCCACGAGTCATGTTTTTTTTACTAGGCACACTAATACTTAGTTGCCAAAAGAGAACATTATTCTGTCAGAGCATGAATAGTTAGTGTAAAATCGTAGCTTTTGGACATAGATGTGCATACCGCTGTGGAGACATGAGTCAGACCTTCTGCTGGTCCATGCCTAGCCAAACCAAAGTCTGACAATTTTGCATTCCAATTCTCATCCAACAGAATGTTAGATGTCTTCAGATCTCTGAAAATAACCTGCAGGTATATATTAAAACTTAGAACGATAAATGTAGATTAACAAAAGATCTAAAACATATTTAAAATTTAAAATTTTCAATTTTTTTTCCTTCTATAGGATGCAGATGTGGTGAGTTGCTATTGACAGGCAGATGTTTCAGATCATTGTAGTTATATGGTCTCGATATCTGAAAGTTTAATGGATTACCTGAAAATCCATTTCCTCGTGCAGATACTTCAGTCCCCGGGCAGAATCAAGAGCTACTTTTAGTCTCATTGGCCATGACAAAGTCGAATTTGATCGACTTGACAAGTGATCATCCACACTTCCATTAGGCATATATTCATATACTAGAAGCCGTTGTACCCCTCGCTCATCATCTTCAGCACAATAGCCTATTAGTTTAACTAGGTTCGGGTGTTCAACAATTCCAAGAACATTCATTTCTGTTAGCCATTCCTTCTGCCCCTGTAGAAAGATAATATTATATAAGGAACTAATACAATAAGCTAAATCAAGATTTAAGTGTATGTGACTTCAAAATGACTAGTCAAACAATTGGGACTGAAAATGTTTAAAAGGTATGTTTGACTTACAGCTTAGTTTACTAAGTTTTATGTATGCTGGCTCTAGCTGACTCACCATACCTAGATACTAGTAATAGGTCAAATTAATTATGGTACGTTCCTCAAAGCAGGAGGACTTATAGAAGTAGCGTAACCGAAGCATAATAATCTGTAATTTCGTTGCATTGGCAGCCAATGAAACGCAGGTAATTAAAAGGAAAATTGAGCCTACTGATGAATGGTTTGTATTCTGGAGAAATGATGACTCAGGAATTTGGTTTGTTTTCACTATGCCTAGTCCAATCAAGATTGTTCCTTATAACTATCAAATATAGGTGATGATATTTGTATTTACTCATCATTTTGGTAGCCTTAGGAGTTTTCCCTAGCAACCAGATTAGCCTGCTACAGTTAGAGGGCTAGGGGGTTACAAAATGTTGAAAGAGAACTTGCCTGAAGTCCTTTACGATTCAACTGCTTAACAGCAATTTCGATGCGTTCAGCTGGTTCATCAGAGGTCTTGATGATGCCCCTATACACACAGCCAAACCCACCCTCTCCAACCATTAGCGACCGGCTAAAGTTGCGAGTGGCATTCTTCAATTCTGAGAAGGAGAACACCCTGAGGTTAGAAGGCCTGTCAGTGAAGCTGGGGTACTGTGTCCTCCTTATCGACTCGGCGCTCATGTCGGAGACATTCACGGAGGTGAAATCTGAACCAGAGCGAGCATCACGCTCTGTTGAAGTTGTGCTAAAGGACCGTGCAGATGCTGATATGGTAACAGGATCCTCCTTTTTGATCTCTCCATGCAAGAAAGGCAGGCACCTCATTGCTGCAATGCAACAGGGAATTAATAAGGGGAATAGTTAGGAACGGTATTATACTTGACTCCTCAAAATGCAATTACAAATAAACAATGGAATTAGAAAAAACCAGTGAGTTCTGAATTCAATTTTAGTAGCAAAATGTTTTGGCAACTAACTGTAAAATGCTTTTTCCGTGACAGAATGGTAAAATGATAGTCACATGACTAGTACTTTGTAGCTAAATGGAAGCTGCGCTCGGGAATTTCACATATTGCAAACTAAACGCGTGCTAAGGCAGCAACTTTCTCATGAGAAAGGAAATCCCAAGGGGGAAAGAAAATCCCCACGATTCGCAGCTGTAACAAATATTGATAAAAGAGGCTCTCTGAAATCTACAAAGGTCAAATAAGCCTTAAATTCAGACAACGTAGCCCAAAAATTCCGAGCAACAACTATGCAGCCGTAACACGTCAAAAACCAGAGGTACGGACAATGAGTCGCAAGCAACTCAGAGAACGTGGAAAAGGTAAATAGCATCAGTCTGCCTGAAGCTTCGTAAACAACCAACAACATTAGTGAAAAATCCTCTGACCGCTTGATACCAACCTTAAACACATCAAATCTTAGCGTAGTATATGGCTCTAATCTACAAAATATCTACGATGAAAGAAATCAAGGGCAAGATAAAAGGATACCTAATATGCAAGCAGCTGGAGTACCAAGACATCAAGAAACAGTGAAACAGAATTACAACAACAAACCCTGCCTATCTTGCGACGACCAAGATGATCTGTGCGGAGGAGCCCAGCAGTGCCCCGGGGAGAGCAGCTCCGACTCCGATCCGGGAAGCGCCGGGTAAAGGGGAGGCAGAAAGATAGGGAGACTTTGGAGTGCGAGCTAAGCAGCAGCAGTCAAGGTTAGGGAGGAGGCTGCCTGATATTTCCCCCCTCAACTCTCCTCTCCTCTCTCCTCTCACCAACCAAGAAGCTTCTTTTATTTTGTTTCTTTCTTGTAGTAGGAGCAGTAAGAAGTTTTCTTCACCTGGTCCGCGAATGACAAGTGGAGAAGACGACGGAGGAGGAGGAGGAAGAATTCCTCGTCGCCTCACTTGTGAACGAGACGCCGGAGGAGCACGAGTGGTAGTACTAGAAGCCGGCGGGATGCGGCCAACCCAACCCAAAGCGGGAAGGAAGAAGAAAAGGTCGTCGGAACGCGACAATTTATTGCAGACAATGCGGACCTCCCTGGAGTAGTGTGAATGTGACCGCTCTTTTTTTTACTCTCTCCCTCTCACAAAAATCTATTTTTAGATTTATTTGATTATGCTTTATTTTTTTATTTTTTTAATGATTTTTTTAAAATTTGATAAACTTTATAAACACATAAATTGCATATTATGAAAATATTTTCCATAGATAATTTAAAGATATAAATTTTATGTTATTAAAATTTATCAAATTTATATAAATTTTTAGTTAAAAAGAAGAAAAAAACAAAATCAATCAAACTTAAAAATAGATTTTTTATAAGACATAGATAGTATTAAAAAAATAATCCTTTTTGGCATTTTTTTTTCTGATGGGCACGCGCCACTTGGTTGGTGGAAGGCTCGCCGCCTATTGATTAGGAGTAGGAGTGAGTAATCAACTGCCCCAACTACTAACGTCCTGGGTTCACTTTCCTCGATCCAACGCTAAGCTCACATGGTCGATGAGTGAGTGTTACACCTGTTATGAGATCCAAGTATCCTATTGGAAAGACATGGAGGTCACGCTAAGTTCACATGGTTTCATTTAATTTTGCCTAGAAAATTCTTTGAAGTGAACGGAGCCTACCTAGAAGTTCTCGGGGCCTCGGCGTGAGGCCACTGCCAGTATCTTGGGCCCCAACCTACTCGTAGCGCGGTGGGCCCACACGGAAGACCAACGACTTCGTTGACTCAGACTTGATTTTGAGAAATGACTCAGACTTGATCAACCTCAGTCATATTCATCTCGTCGGAGACAGCCCGTGGGCCTACCTTGTCACATCAGCTAGTGACAAAATCTGGCCCACGCCGAACTGGGCCACAGCCTACCCAAAGCTAGCTGGCTCTACATCCGAACCTCGGATCCTCCTCCAGTCCGCACCCGGTCCACTGCACCGGACGGTCATCCAACCATCCACGTGGCTTCAACCCGCGTCTGGACCGTCGGGTGGGTGGACCGTGCACCCGCGCCCTTCCCCACCATCCTTTCCCTCCCGCCCACCGGCCACCGCGCTCAAGCCGTTTGCGTCCGTTTCCCGCCCCCGCCTATTTCTCCTCGCCATCAAAAGCCATTCCTTCCTCTTCCTCCATCCACGTCCGCTCCTCGTTCCGACCGTCCACCATGGAATCGGAGGTGGCGGCGCGCCTGCTCCTCCTCCTCGTCGCCGCCGCCGCCGGAGCGGCGCGGCTCTCCCTCGCGCAGACCAACACCGCAGACTACGACGACGGCGCGGGCGGGACCGGGGATAAGGGTGAGCAGGCCATCGTCGGGAGCCCCATCGTCGCCGGGGTCATGAACGAACGACTCAAGGAGCTCACGACCTCGTTCGCCAAGGCAATCGGGAAGGAGCTAGACTATTGCATCAAGGACACGTGAGTGCACGCTCTGCTTAATAAATTACCGCAGAAGAAGAACCAGCGGCTTCTTAATTAATTTCTGATGATGCTTGCTTATCGAATATCGATTCGATTCGCAGGAACATGGAGTGGAACGCGGCCTTTGATTTCTCGAAGGATACCGCCTTCCTTACCAATTGCATGAAGGAGACCGAAGGTATAATCATATGCTCGGTTCACTCATCCATACATGGAATTGGAATCTACCACTGCTACATGCATAAAATTTCCCTTGGCCTTATATGATCGCCTTGGCAATGGTTGAATTTTGTTCGTTTCGAGCCAATACATCTCATTGATTTTGAATTGACGTGTCAATCAAAACAAATATGGATCCACGTGCCGAGAATGTTACGCACTGACGCCTCTACCTCCTGGTACTCCCAGGTGACTTCCAGCAGCGCGTGTGCACAGCCGCTGAGATGAAGTTCTACTTCAATAGCTTGCTCGACAGCGGGGAGAACGGGGAGAAGAATTACGTCAGGCCCAACAAGAACTGCAACCTCTCCTCCTGGATCGATGGCTGCGAGCCTGGATGGGCATGCAGCGTCGGCAAGGACCAGAGGATCAACCTCCAGGATGACAGGGAAATCCCTTACAGGGCGCTCAAATGCCAAACCTGCTGCCCGGGATTCTTCTGCCCCCATGGCCTCACATGCATGATCCGTAAGCAGTGTCACGCACTCTGTTATGTTTTAGTACTTGGGTCTCATCTGAATGCAGTATAAGGTTCAATTGATTAATCTTCCGTTGATGTGTTTTGCAGCGTGCCCTCTTGGTGCATACTGTCCGCTGTCCAGTTTAAACAAAACCACAAGCATCTGTGACCCGTAAGTTGGCAGTCAGTAATACTTAATTCAACAAAAGTATAGCGTGTTCGCTCTTTGATTTGATTCTCAAGATGCATACCAGATACAACTATCAACCACCTCCAGGGAACCCGAAGCATACTTGTGGTGCTGCTGATATCTGGGCAGATGTCATCACAACGGATGACATATTCTGCCCAGCCGGATTCTACTGCCCGAGCACAATACAGAAACTCCCTTGTAGTAGTGGGTAATCCTATCTATCTAATATTTCCTATTCGTCGAATGGTAAAATGTGAAGTGCATTTTTTTATTTGTCAATGAAATTTAGTGCTGACATGTCGTATTCCTGTGACATTTTCTTTTTTACTTTAACATTATTGTTTTGTCAGCATTCTGAAAGTACAAGGTGTATTTTTGCAGGTTTTATTGCAGGAAGGGGTCAACTTCACAAACTAGTAAGTCCATTCTTCTTCACGGATTTGCAAACTTGACCATCAGAAATCTCTTGATTCTGAATTCTGGATGCTGCTGCGCTTGCTTACTGCAGGATGCTACAAGAAGAGCTCCTGCCCACCGAACTCTGCTACTCAGGACATTACGATATTTGGCGCTTTGCTAGTGGTAAGATACAAATACATCACTAGCATAAATGACATGCGTATCTCTTGAAAGAGGATGATGCTATTGAGGCCGACTGAACTAACTGTCACATATTTTGTTCCATACAATACATGATTCTGTAGGTTGCTTCTTGTTTAGTCCTTTTGATCATTTACAACTTCTCCGGTCAAATCCTTACGAACCGTGAGAAAAAGCAAGCAAAATCTCGAGAGGCTGCTGCACGACATGCAAGAGAGACTGCACAAGCACGAGAAAGGTGGAAATCAGCAAAAGATGTTGCCAAGAAGGCAGGCGTGGGTCTGCAGTCCCAACTGTCACGCACATTCTCGCGCAAGAAGGGTGGCTCGCAGGCAGGACCATCCAAGCTAGGTGCTGGTCAGTCTCAAGATGCGGGTGGAAAGAAGAACAATCTCACAGACATGGTGCGCTCGCTCGAAGAGAACCCGGACAGTGAAGAAGGGTTCAATGTGGAAATAGGAGAGAAGGCCCTGAAAAAGCCCACAGGGAGACAAATGCATACACGCAGTCAAATTTTCAAGTATGCATATGGTCAAATCGAGAAGGAAAAGGCCATGCAGCAGGAAAACCATAACATGACCTTCTCAGGTGTCATATCAATGGCCAAAGAACATGATGTCACTTCGAGACCGGTCGTCGAGATCGCCTTCAAGGACCTAACACTGACGCTGAAGGGGAGCAAGAAGAAGCTCTTGAGGTCACTGACAGGTAAGCTCTCACCCGGCCGTGTAGCTGCTGTCATGGGCCCATCAGGTGCAGGAAAGACCACGTTTCTGAGTGCAATAGCTGGCAAAGCAACTGGGTGTGAAACATCAGGGCTGGTACTTATAAATGGTAAAATAGAACCGATCCGTGGGTACAAGAAGATCATTGGCTTTGTTCCGCAAGATGATATTGTCCATGGCAACCTAACCGTTGAAGAAAACCTATGGTTCAATGCAAGATGCAGGTAACCACTGAAGTGGAGTAATCTGCCTTCTGATTTTTAAGCTGCTACAGTTATATTGGCTAGCACACTTGTAATGTCCCCTAAAATGTTGCATTTCTTCCTTTCAAAAAAATAAAATGTTGCATTTCAGGTTGTCAGCAGATATGTCGAAGGCTGATAAGGTCCTCGTTGTGGAGAGGGTCATCGAGTCCCTGGGGCTGCAGGCAGTTCGAGATTCACTGGTTGGGACAGTAGAGCAGCGTGGCATTTCTGGTGGCCAGCGCAAGAGAGTCAACGTCGGCCTTGAAATGGTGATGGAGCCCTCCGTGTTGATCTTGGATGAGCCAACATCTGGTCTGGACAGCGCATCCTCCCTGCTACTGCTCCGTGCCCTTCGACGCGAAGCTCTTGAAGGTGTCAACATCTCCATGGTTGTTCATCAACCCAGGTTGGTTTCCATTAATGAATCTTACTAGCATGTTCAGTAGTGGAATCATGGCCTCATGGATCCTGAATTAAATTAACAATCTATTGTTGTGTGGTTTCAGCTACGCGCTGTACAAAATGTTTGACGACTTGATACTTCTAGCCAAAGGGGGGATGACAGTTTACCACGGGCCAGTAAAGAAGGTGGAAGAGTACTTCACCGGGTTGGGCATCGTTGTCCCGGAGCGCGTAAACCCACCGGACTACTACATCGATATCTTGGAGGGCATCGTGAAGCCCAGCTTAAGCGCAGGCGTCACTGTGAAGGATTTGCCTCTCAGATGGATGCTGCACAACGGGTACGATGTTCCGCGGGATATGCTGCAACTTTCTTCAGAATCCGAATCGTCCTTCAGAGGAAGCACGGATAATGCTTCAATCAGTGACGATGCCGCGCCATCCATTACTTCGGTACTGCTGGTCAATATTAAAGACATACTCGGGCAGAAGAAGGACGAGTATGATTACAACAAAACTTCTGAAGATTTATCGCATCGCAATACTCCTGGTATTCTAAGGCAATTCCGGTACTTCCTGGGAAGGTATGATCTCTTATCTGACTCGGGGATTGGAGACTACTGCTTGAAGCATATGTATCCTCCTTCAGGTGCGGCAAGCAGAGGCTCCGTGAAGCGAGAATACAGGGAGTTGACTACTTGATACTTTGTCTTGCTGGTATATGCCTGGGAACCCTTGCCAAAGTGAGCGACGAGACGTTTGGGGCGCTGGGATACACATATACTGTCATTGCTGTCTGTAAGTATGCATGGTCTATGTCTGTAATCCTACATTTAACATTATTAGCGTAAAGTGCCAGCATCCCCCTCTCGATTCATGTAAACTGTGCTTGTGGTTGCAGCCCTGCTATGCAAAATCGGAGCCTTGAGATCGTTTGCACTTGACAAGATATACTACTGGAGGGAGAGAGCCTCAGGGATGAGCTCACTGGCCTACTTCCTATCCAAGGACACCATAGATCACTTCAATACCATCGTCAAGCCAATCGTCTACCTCTCCATGTTCTACTTCTTCAACAACCCCAGGTCATCCATTTGGGAGAACTATGTCGTTCTGGTTGCGCTCGTCTACTGTGTGACCGGCATCGGCTATACCTTCGCCATCTTCTTCCAGCCAAGCTCTGCGCAACTGGTGAGTTCTGTATGCTTTGCTCAGTCACCAATATTATTTCACATCTAACTCGACTTGTCCTAACTCATGCTGTGTTAATTTGCAGTGGTCTGCGCTGCTTCCAGTTGTTTTGACTCTGGTAGCAACACAGCAGAAGAACACAATCTTTGCTGATTTGTGCTATACAAAGTGGGCTCTGGAAGCGTTTGTCATTGCAAACGCTCAGAAGTATGGACCATCCTTTTTATCCATCTGAATTCAAATTTCTGATAGGCCATAGCAACATTGTAACCACCATATGTGTTTATGATTGCAGCTATTCCGGAGTGTGGCTAATCACACGTTGTGGATCACTCATCAGGAGCGGCTACAACATCGAACACAGGGCTCTCTGTATAGTGGTTCTCATTGCTAATGGCTTAATCTTCCGATGCATAGCATTTTTCTGCATGGTGACCTTCCAGAAGCACTAAGGCAAGGAAAACAGATGATTTTCTTGTTCATATGACAGGTTCATTTTGCTGTTTTATTTTGTGATAGAAATGATGTACATTTTGATACCCTCTAGTTCCAGACTAGGTGTAGATGAGGACAGATTGCTGAATTGCAAGCAAGCATCTATGCAGCTAGCAGTGATGTCCTAATTTACAGTGGCGTTTATCATTTTCAGGTTAGACGAACCAGCAGAGTTCACTTATTAACTCAGACTCTAGTGTAAATTTGAAATGCAAATATCAGTTGATGTATAGTTGAACTTGTAGCTCTAAAAGAAACTCTAAAACTTCAAAAGTAGCTCTATCCTTTGACATTAATTGTAAGTAATAACAGCACAAACTCAACAAATGCATCAATAATCATCGGCAATCATATGAATGATGAAACACAGATTGTACAGAATCAAGGTACTTCACAAGAAAATTTTACCATCGTCATATTTATGGGCTTAAAAAACTTGGATGGAATTTTTGGTAAGAGAGGAACACTTCTAAATACAAGTGTCATACAGAAATGTTTTCGTTGAACCTAAAACTTGAAACCACTAAGGACTCAGGAGCTACACATGGGAAGCAATGAAGTTGAGCAAAACTTCTTAGACTTCCCTACTACAGATACTTACTGAACCAAGCTAGGCGGTCAGGAATATCCTAGCTTTGGTCGGAAGACCCCTTAGAACTGACCTGAGACCCAGCCAAGTCTTCCAGAGTGAAGTTCAGAGTATCTGTCGAACCTTTCTTCACCTCCTGTCCTTGTGCTGCTAGGAAGTCCTCAATGCTACCTGGCTCTCCAAACCAGCCGAGCCTATCAGCTATGAGGTGGAGGTTGTTGCAACCCCCGCAACGCGCGACCACCACTCCTTTCTCGTATGACTCCAGGCTGGCCGTCTTCATAGACCTGGTCTCGCAGACCTTGCAAGTAAAAAGAAATGCAAGGTCATGTCTGGGGGAGATCTTCAGGTTGGAAGCGCCTCTAACATTGAAATTGGATTCCGGCGTAGGGACTGAAGCAGGTGCTATGTCAGCTTTGGAATCCTCTTGTTCCTGGGAAGTCTCATCTGAAGCATCACTGGCCGGTCCGGTAATTGTTTGCAGGGCTCTTAGTCCTGCGGTTGCAGGTGGAGGAAACGAGAATCCTGTGACAACACGAATTCCTGGTTCAGTGATATACTCATCTGTATTGAAAACATGCTTATAGCAACGCAACGATAAAAACAGGTTATTGGTATCTGTTCACAGTTCGGGACAGGAGTAGCAGCAGCTTCCTAGCATACAAGATGGCGAATAGTTTTCGATATCAGGCTACCAGGCAGCATTCGTTCAGCCTATCGGTACAGAATACAGGGAAATCACACGGCACACAGCAGACACGGGGAATTTGACACCCAAATCCAGAGGAACCTTTAGACAAAATCTTGCCGTAGAAAAGAAAAAAATTGGGACCACGAATACACCAGGAACCCTGGATTGACTGGAGCCCGTCAATCTCGCAGCGTCCACCCAAAGATGGAGCAGGAGAATCACTACTACAAAGAGCAGACGACAGATACAGAGACAGAGATTTTAGGGGAGGAGATCACCTCCGGAGGCGGGGGCGGGCGATTCGGCTATGACGGAGGCGAGACGGCCCAGGCGGCGTCGCAGCAGCGGCAGCAGGCGGGCGGCGGCCATGGCGGCTGAGCGAAGGGAAGCCTCTCTTCTTGTCTTGGGGATGAAGAAGACCCTGAAGAAGGAGGGCCTGATGAGTGGACCGCACGTGGTAAGCAACGGCCTATACAACTAGGCCCCACTCAATCCTTGCCTTTCTTTCTCATGGGCCTTATTGGGCTCTTTATTTCCTTTGTATTTTGTTCGGAAATACGTTGCCAGTTCAGTTAAAACCAGCAGGTGTACGTATTGCTTCTTTTTTTTTCATACTCTATGTAAATTATGCTGATTCAGTACAAAGTGACAAACCATGTTCTGACTTATTTCTAGTCAGCTTGTGAAGGACACATATTTGCAGAATAACAGAGAAAAGAGTCGACAACAACTTGAGAACGGAGTATAACGCATCATGGATGGCTTTGGCCACTTCCGCCAGAGGCCATATTAACCAGAACAAGATTCAACGACCTCAGCCCATTAAAGACACTAGATCCAGATCAGGAAATAGGAATGAAATGGTGCCGCTAGTTCTAATCCACCTATTTTATTGAGTGATGCATTCTGCGTTAATTCTTCAAATTCAGAAAGGAAGAAAGGGAGAACAGAATTCATTCACATTCTCTCGCACGATAGGAGATTCGCACAGTAAAACCAATAATCCATTACAAGAGTGTTATATTAATCCAACATCAAAGATGTACAGTTCCAACATGCAGGGTTGTACACATCTGCTTAGCGGTTCATGCCCCCCTGAGGTGTCCGTGAAAATGCCACTTAGTCGCAGCCGCTGAAGATATCTGCCCCAGTCTATCGCAACTTGCTCACCACCATGCAATTGTCACCATCCTCTCATTGACTACCAGTGAACAGAAGAAAAACAAAAGCAAAATTTAGTTGCATCAAGCGTTGGGAACTCACCAATTTATCATATCATGAAGATACTCAAAGGTCATGATATTGAGAATGATTCTTTTTTATTTTTCACTGTGGCCACCAAATTATCTAAATTGAACTCGACCACTCCCTCTAATTCTCTACCTATGCCACTATATTAATGTAGTAGAGGGTCCGAGCTGGGTCAGTCCTCATTTTTATTTGAATGTCCAGTAGGCATTGATGCTCTCACATCCCCATGTTTGATAAATACCAAATCAGAATTCAGCCTCTATCGATCGAATCAACTGTCATATCATTGCTATATGCAGAAGGTAACGTTTAGCGTGGGCTCAGCTGTATTATGTTTTGCAAATTAAGAGCACTAGTTTAAGAAAAATGGCCAGAACATTTTAGAGGCAACAATAGCGTGCTTAGCAGAGGGTGCAAATAAACAATATTAATGTACCTCATAGGCTCAGCTAATGTCTATAAATCCAATAACCCCAGCTTGGGAGTGTCATTAAGCATTGAAGTTCCAGCAAGAACTTTTAACATATCAAATGAATTGAGAAACAACTGTACTAGGTCCTCCAGAGCAACCATTAGTAACATATCGTTCATCCACGTACACTACACTTGAAAAGGACCACACACCAGGCTTTCTTGGAGTTCTGGTGAAATGTTTGGTGCCCAGACTCAGATGTGCACACATTCGAAATTAAGTGGCCACAATATTTTGTTGCAAAGGGCAACAGTGGCATGCAACATTACAAATAGTATATCTTTTGCATATTAAGAACACTAGTTTAAGAAAAATGGCCGGAAAATTTTAGAGGCAATAATAGTGTGCTTAGCAGAGGGTACAAGGGATATTAATCAGCGTACCTTAAAGCCAGATTTTGTAGTTCCACCAGACAACATCTTCCTTGCAGGCTTCAGTATTTGGAAGGAGCACATCAATGTATCATCTACACTCATCATGGCACCAGCATTATCAAATTCTCCACAGTAGTTAGGGGCCGAGAATATTGTCACAAGTTGGCGATTAGCAAAAAACTCATATCCATCTTCGACAACCTGAAATTCAACATGGCAATAATAAGTAAATGATCCACTCGTTGACACAGGAATAAGTATTTCAAGTTGTTTCAGAGCACAGCACACCTGATGGGCTCGGCAGATGAGGTCCAAATCATGCTTCTCAAGGAATTCAGACACTTTATCAGGCCCAAATATGTAAGAGACACCTCGATCATTCATAGCCCAGCCTTGTGCTTCACTAGAGGGATCAGACCAAAGAAGATCACATAGCAATCCAGTATCAGGCACATCTGTAGGGCGATTCAAGTTGAGTATTTGATCCAGCTTGTTCAACTCTGGTGAAAGACCACCATGCATGCATAGAATCTTTTCATCTATCAATGCTGCCACTGGTAAGCAATTAAAACATTCTGTGAAAGTTTTCCAGAGTTTTACACTGAATCTGCGCTTGCACTCGTCATAGAAACCATATATGCGATTTACTGATGCACATTCATGGTTGCCCCTTAGAAGAAAGAAGTTCTCTGGATACTTGACCTTGTAAGCTAAGAGAAGGCATATTGTTTCCAGGCTTTGTTTTCCACGGTCCACATAATCACCCAAGAAAAGGTAGTTGGCCTGTGGTGGGTATCCACCGTAATCAAACAGCCTCAGGAGATCGGAGTACTGGCCGTGGACATCACCTGATCAGAAGAAAATGTGCAAGATCAAGATTTCTTAGAATAATTGTTAAAAAGAATTTGAAACTAACAAATACTCAAACTGAAATCATTGCAGATATCATTACAAATAGTCCTAAGTTTTCTGTACATGGCAATATATTGATTCAAGATATGTATCACTGGATGAAGTTTACTATGACAATTGTCAGCATGACATGCAGATCTGCAGGAATACAGCCAGACAAAGCAGACAGTGCTCGTTACATACAGCAGTGCCACATCATGAGAAAAAAC
The DNA here is from genome assembly GCA_001602275.1 of Zoysia japonica. Taxonomy (NCBI): domain Eukaryota; kingdom Viridiplantae; phylum Streptophyta; class Magnoliopsida; order Poales; family Poaceae; genus Zoysia; species Zoysia japonica. The sequence continues at coordinate 330,312 of BCLF01000066.1, read as the reverse complement.
ATGATGAAAAACAACATAGCTATGCTTTATCAGAAAATAAACTCATGTTAACTGTTAGTGCTTTCTCACAGTACATGCGAACTACAAAACTCTCAAGTCTTCCATACAAGGCAACAATGGTAGCTATCCCCTTCACAGTCATTTGCTTTAGATCATGGTTTTGATTTCATCAAGATGTTGTTTAAATGTTCAAATGGATGTGATCATCTATGCTGTTTGTTTTCAAAAATAAAATTATGACAATATCCTGAACAAGAATCGTCGGGTAAACACTAGCAATTTTTTATAAAAACTGGAACATTTGGAAAGATTGAGGATATGCTGTATATGTGACATTGCCATTTCACGGTAGCAATACCACAATGACTCCCGCCCCCAGTCAGCAAATGCATTGATAACTAGAGTTTCAGCATCACTTGTCAGACATGTACAACATCTACTCGTGCCACCAAATCGAAAGTAAAAAATTAGCAAGTTTTCTGTGTATGAATACAACAAAAGGCATCCAACATCTACCCTAGTACTCTATGGATCTTTAAGGCGTAAAAGACCTAAAGGGATTGGAAATACATAGCTTTCAGTCAGAAGATCGGGTTTAGTATATAGAAGCAAGGCCCGAAACGGCACAGACCAAATAGCGTGCTACCCGTTGACCAACCAAATCAACCCCCAAGATACATATGGACATGAAGAAATTGCTCAGGCGGTACAAGAAGTAGAAGAAATACCGCAGATTTTGATAGGGGCTTCGAGCTCCAGGAGGTTGGGCTGCTGGAGGAAGATCTCCCTGGCGGCGGCGCAGAGCTGCTTAATCTCTGACTCCACCAGCTGCGCGTTCTTCCCCGGCTTCAGATTCTTCACCTCCAGTAGACGCCGTATGATGTCGTCCAGCAACGCCGGATCCATCTCTTTGGTTCCTTGAGCTCTTCAACTTTAACACCACTCTTCTTCTCGACAACGCAACACTAGTAACAGTTCAAGAGAAAAAAAAAAGGCAGACTTTACAACCGAAGAATAGATCGAAAAAATCTTGTTTCCATCGATCTTGGGAGGGGCTGGACGAGGGAGAGGAGGGATTCCGTTTGCGATCAGTGTATCTGGAGCATACAACAAAAAAAAGATGCTACCTTTCCTTGATCTTTTTGGGCTTCCTTGTTTTTCCTAGGATACTCTCTTGTTCTTGTTCTCGGATTCGGGGGAGGAGGCTGTTTGGTGGGGTTCTGGAGGGGATTCGGATTGGATTTGTGATGAGATGACTGGCCACTCTAATTTCTTGTTCTTGGCATTGGTAATGGAGTCTCTCTCTCTCTCTAGCGCGGACCTGTGTGCCTGTCTCTCTCCTCCATTGTGCCAATTCCCCCAAAGACCTGTGTTGGACTTTGCAATAAGAGCAGCACATTTGACGGTTAACCCCTCCACTTACTCGATTTTGTTCGGTTTGGCTCCTCAGGCAGGCATCTCGACTCCTTGCCATGTCCTTTTCATTTGACATCTCCTTGTTTGGGGTATGCAGTATCAGATTTTGGTGGTTCGCAGAATACTGGTGCGTTGGATGGATGGGAGCTACTCAAGTGTCGGTGCCAATCCTGATTTTCTTAGAACAATATGGTTGGAAGTATGCTACCTATTGGTTGGAAGGTTTTCTTTTTTTTTTTTTGAGAAATGTTGGAAGGATTTCTGAAAAGCAGTCTTTGTTCAGTTTCATTGCTGTAAACCTTAGAAAACACCTGGTGGAAAAAATGCCAGAGCGTGCTAGATCATTATTGCCTCTGGATTTTAGACGGTTTCCAAATTTGATTGATTCCAACTTTCAGCCATTCATTCACAAACTGTCTAGAGGAAGAATTTGTTTATCCTTGCGGAACCTGCCCATGCAGAGGACAAGGCGTATCCAAAACATGATTGTCACGGGCGTTCGATAATGGGTGTGTGTTCATCGAGTAATCTATTCTTTCCCAAGCTAGGTACGTACAGTGGCTAATGAAACGTCTCCAAATACAAATGAATACGGATGGTGATGACTGACTGAAGACTGCAGTCGATCAAGTGGTTTCATATTTGCCATCCTGCCTTTGGAATCTTTGTTGTTTTTATTTAAAGGAATCAGATTTCTCGTCGGAACGAGAAACATCGATCTGCTTTGTTTTGAACGAGTGACCGGTGAAATTTAATTTATCGCAAGATGTTCTTCTAGTTGCTCGTATATACTAATTCAGAATAGTTCCCGGCCGTTGCTTACAAGACATTAGTTACAGTGTTTTCGAAGAGCAAGTTACTCCGATGACAAGCCAGCCGTAAAAGAAAAAAGAAGAAGAAGAAGAAAAGACTTGTCTCGTCAGCAAAGAAAGATACAGACGAAATTTGAAGAAGGCGAAGGCTTTGGATGATGCCAATATATTTTTCCAGCAAGATCAGCAAGCAGCATCAGACCGAGAGAGACATCCATTTATTTTGGTTTTGGAGAACACGAGAGAGATAGCAATAAAACTGATCGACAGTGTATTCCTCTAGCAGTAGTAGTAGTTTTTATCATTCTTGCAACGCATAAAACCTGTCGCCGAAATTAGAAAAGAGTTACTAGTTCTCTTTGAAGTCAACCTGTGCTGTGCGGATAGTTGTTCAGCATCGTTTTTGTTGCAAATTGCTGCTGGTGTGGACTGCGGAGGAAGAAGAAGCGCGAGCCAGCTCAAAATGTTGACAAGTTACAGGAGTGCTAGAGAACAACCGGAACCATCCAAGGCATGCCATCAATCCAAGGAGTAACAGCAATGGCAGCTGTGATCAACACCGACGTCGTCGTGTAGGAGTTGTAGACAGCGAGAGAACCCTGGCGTCGTCTTGTAGGTCGAGGAACAAAGGAAAACAGCCGCAGTTTTTTCTTTCTCCTTGTCAGTCACTCAACCGCATGATCAGCTTCATCACTGCACGCTGTGTTTCCCTCTCCTCCCCTCCGTCTCCCTCTATCTCTCTGTGTCTCACCAAGTCCGATCAACAAGCACGCCATTGCGATCGAGCCGCTCTTCTTCTAGACCAAAGATTGTTGGGTGCTCGCCTTTAGTGCAGTCCCTTTCTCTTTTCTTCATTCGTTCACCGCTTTTTTCCAACCCGACCGTCCGTTCTTTCTTCCCTCCTACCACGCCACGGCAGCGCACTACATATGCCTTCCCATCATCCACACTCCTTCTCATCATCATCATCATCATCATCAATGGACGCCCAAGGAGCCGGCAGCTCAGCCAACGTCTTCCAGATGCCACACATTCCGGCGCTGAGGTTCCCCTCACCACCGCCGCCGCCGCCGCCACAAGTGCCGTCGACTTACTCTCGCTCCTACGCTTCGCCTTACCCTCGTCACCACCCGTCCATCACGAGCCTCCCGATCCTGGTGCTCACCGTGCTCGGCATCCTCACGGCCACCGTCCTCCTCCTCACCTACTACGTCGTCGTCGTCCGGTGCTGCCTCAGCTGGCACGGCTCCTCCGACGCAGGCGGCGGCGGCGCCACGGCGTCCAGCAGCAGCCGTCCTGTTCCCGCCGAGACGCGCGGGCTCGAGGAGTCGACCGTCCACGCGCTGCCCGCGTTCAGGTACAGCAACAAGGCCGTCAAGAGCGCTGCTGCGGCCGCTGATTCGGCGCCCGCAAGCGAGTGCGCCGTGTGCCTCAGTGAGTTCGAGGAGGACGAGAGGGTCCGGATGCTTCCCAGCTGCCTCCACGCCTTCCACGTCGACTGCATTGACGCTTGGCTCCACGGCAACGCCAACTGCCCGCTCTGCAGATCATCCATCACATTCACAGCCCCATGCATCGTTCCACTCGATCAGCAGCTCCGACGGCCCGATGAGGCGGTCATCCAGGTGGCCGCCACTCGCACCGAGGTAGGAGTACTCGCAAACAACATCGTACAGACACAGCAGCGAGACGCCAGCATTGCAGCTGCTGAACCCGCAGGAGATACTATTACTACCACGGCTCAACAGGTCACTAGCGACGATACTAAGAGGAACAACGCGTGGCGTGATGTTGAAATCAGCAGCGAGGAAGATGAACGGGCCGCAGTTAACAAGGACAGAGATGTTCTTCCGTTGCGGAGGTCCTCCTCCATGGGCTCACAGTCACAGCTGGGTGGTGACGAGGTTCGCCTGCGGATTCACAACATTTTGCAGAGGAACGCTCACACTCACCTCCATAGGGATGACACTGGCACCAGCACCAGGAGCGCAGTGTAGTCTAGGAGGGCAATCAATAGTCTCAATGTTCTTGATGGGCAACAATGTGATGATTTAGGGCATTAATCCTTTGAATTCACACTATATATAAATTCAAACTTTATGCCTAAAAGTCTCACCAAATTAGTAGTATGTCTTAAAAGGACAATATGTGGACGCTTCTTTCTCGAATAGTACATCACAAGATTGGATTCATATCTTCTGCATTTCCTTTTATACGGCAAACTTTGCATTCTAACCGCTCATTGCATAATCAACGTTGAGTAATGGTTGCATGATTTATGGTCTTGCTTTTTAAATATATTAAGTATAATTTAGATAGAAAATAATTTTAAATCATGAAGCGTTGATTATGCAACGAATAGATAAGATTGAGTATGGCAAAGTTTGTCGTAAAAGGGCTTGTTTTAGGAAACTGGCACCTCACCAAACATTGATTTGTACTATCTAAAATCACATGCAACAAGAAAATTTACTTTCCTAATTAAACCAATAGTTGCAGCAAGGTTGTCTTCTTTATGATAGAGAAAATCGTACATTTTGGTAACTTTTAATAGACCATCAAGTCTTTCTAGATGTTGCAAAAAGGTTTATTAACGAAAGGCATGTCTAAAGAACCCTTGCGAATGGAGTGTGATAAAATATTCAGTACGAATGGAGTGTACGCATTCTATTGCATAACCTACATTCTATCACTGACGCACGATGGCGGAGGAGGAGCTTGATCCCATCGACGCTCGTATATGCCATTTTTGTTGACGAATCGTCAGTCAATCCAATTTACAGATGTATATTCGGCTCAGACATTTTCAGAGAGGCATCGCCCGCGGAGGAAGCCGGTTTGGTCGGCATCCACCGTCGACGGCGTTCACCATTTGTTCCAAAGCTAGACTGACAATAAAGCAATTGAAGATAGTAATCTTGATTTCCGATTGGTTTCTTTGTGGTTAGGGATCAGTGCTAAAGTTGCTTACTACTCTCGATTGCCATAATATATAAGCTAGTTGCTTTTTTTGTGCTCAACTTTGTTTGACTGATGACCGCCGGTTCCTTGACCAGTTGAATCCAAATAAACACTGCCACTAGTGCTCTATATACAAATAGAACTGGAGAGGACAGCACAGAAAGAGCCAAAGCAAACCTAAACCATGAAACCGGCAGCGTTCAACTTTAAGAGACAGTCCATCTGAATTTCAGGGGTCCGTTTTTCAGGCCATTTTATCAACACAAACCATGTAGGGATTTTTTTTTTTTTGGATTTATATGACCCCTGCACGGTTTGCGAAGGTTGAGATTTTTAACTATGGTCGACACTCGTTATCCCGATCGAGACATGATAAGAACAAACTTGACATGCTGTTAGGAATGCCGCCCAATGAATACGATTACTAGCATATGCTAGGCTGCCTAACCATGTGTAACACTGATCACTTGTCAAATCTACGGTTTTGCTACGATCGATAAAGAGGGGCCAGAGGGCGGATCACAAAAGTCACTGACCCATCCGTATTGTTAAATTACCAGCTAGTAGGACGACGACGCATTCGTTGTGTTCGAGCAGGTTCCTCAAGATTGTGATGAGGTTCTTGCTTAGCTTGCTTGCATTAGCCTTGTGATTATGATGAGTCCTAGAAGCTATTCTTCGTGTTCAAACAGCATACTACTCCAGATTTATTAATGAGTGGTATATATATGATTTATTAATTATAGCTTGTCATCTCGATTGCTTTAGCCTTTTGTATGAACGAAAACTTATAGTTCCAAGATACCAGCTCTACAAACCTAGGAGATCACACACCAGCGCTGTTCTAATTACGTGATGACTAATTTAAATAAACCAAAACTGTGATACCGATCTCGGTCGTCGCTGCAATGCCATTACAGCTTGTTATTCTTTCCCTGAACAAGAAGTTCAATGTAGTACATGTAACGGCAAGAATAGCAAATAGTACTATCGAAACCGGCTAGTAACTTGGTCAATCCCTCTTTCACAGTCAAATACTAGCAAGAAATTAAGCGTTGGGATCAGTGACACCATGTTTCTGTTTCTGTGCTCAAGGTCAACATTCATGTGTAAAACATACTCCTCCGGTTGTAAACGTTTCTGCGGCTGAGATGTTCACGCATGCATGTCCTTAATCAAGGGGACAGACACTTTGCATGGCATTGAAAACTAGGATCATCGATCAGCAGCAACGGCAGAATTAAGCTTATGAACTGCTCTCTAGCTTGAAAAACTGAACTTGCACAGTTACAGTTTGTTTATCCTGTTGGTTTGAATTGTGGCCAGAGCAAAAATATGTCCTTGTAAATTGTCAGCGCTCAAGTATGAGTACTCCTGCAAAATTAAGAACAATTTCTTACTTAGATATTGGAGCTCGTAATAATCAAAGCATGCTTGCGCGCTATGATTAATTTGCTAGCTAGTGCTACTCAGATGGTACTAATTAAGATCAGAGAAACTCGCTGTCCCATTCTAGCTCTACGCACACTCATGGTCTTTCTTATTCTACATGGAGTGGTTATGGCATCTCGCCATGGCCTGTGCCAGGTACTGGAGATCGCCGGCGTCCGCCCTGGCGCAATGTTGCGTGGCGAAGACGTCGCCCCTGAAGTCAGCTGGACTGGGGAAGCAGCTGTTGTCCTGGCGGAGCAGGGAGCCGACGCTGTTGTCCGACCACTGGTGGTGGCTAACTGGGGAGTGCGCGCTGCCGCCCTGCTGGACGCCTCCGCCGCACGCGAGCTGCGCCTTGGCCTGCGTGAGCTGGGCTTGCAGGATCGCCACCTGCTGCTGTAGCGCGAATATCTGCGCGACGCATCCGTATACGGGGTCGCGGAGCCTGGCCTGCGCCTCGTATGCGATTGTGACGACGGCCTCGCCGCGGTCGGCGACGGGGAGGTGCGAGAGCAGCTTGGAGGCGTTGCTGGCGCCGAACACCCTGTGGATGGCTGCGAACCGCGCTGCGCCCTGATCGTTGCTGAAGTAGGGCGCGAAGACGCAGTCCGGCACGCACCGTCGGCGCAGGAACTTGCAGGCCCCGCACGGCGAGCCCGCCCCCGGCGCGCATGCTTCTCCGTTGGCTGCGACGGCTCCGGCCATGTCCGTCGATCAGAAAGAAGCCCCGTACGTACTCTCACTACACGAACGATCGAGGAGAGACTAGTCGTGGTGCTGGTGGAACGGTGGACCGACTGACTACTGGTGCAACTTAATTGAGGTGCGTAAGTGGATTTATAGACGGCTCACGGCGGGGGGGAAGAAGAGGAAGGAGCGGTAGACAAGGAGGGCAGGGTGTCTGGTTCGAAGGGAGCAGACGTGTTAATTAACGCTGTGTTTGGCTTAGCTTAAATCACAGTAAGCGGATGGAGTTGCTACTGTACAGTGTAGTACTCCTGCTCTCTTGCTACAGGAGTATAATGTTTGATTTCTGCCCACCAAGAAATGCTTCAATAATCTCTAATTAATGGAGGAATGAGAGAAGAAAAAGAGTACTCCTGCAGTGGTGATGGTGGAATATAAAGAAAGCATTTCCCGCCGAACAGCCGCACCTTTTGCTTATTAGATTGATAGATTAATCTAACTGCTCGATCATCTGATGACGAAGTTGATTACTTGCTTGCTTATTAGCTAGGGATGAAAGTGAGTACTCAGTGGGTTTTGTGGATCAAATCTCTAGTTTATTTTATTTCCTCCACCGATATAAAATAGAGGGAGAAGCTAAAGTTCATTTTAAAAAGTTTTGGGTCGACCCAATGACCAAAAAATTAGGGAACTTGCATCCCTATTATTAGCAGAACTAATCATCTTCATTTTATTTGGCAACCTCTTCTCCACCTGTACCTCCAGTTCTGTTTCTCTTCTCCGGACTCAGGTCGTCTCGCCTCGTTACCTGCATGGTGGCACCTGCAACTGTCTCCTCTGACTGAGACACTGATGCAGGAGCTGCGTCAAAAAACGAGGGCTTTGTTCATCGACAGCGCCTTCTGCCACCCTAATTTTCATTGCAGTTGCAGCGTTGCTGCTCACAAAGGGAACACAGAGACAACCATTCACGGACACGGTCAACGCCCAACCCGTGAACAGTTTGCATGCGCACGGTAGCCGTGAACAGCAGGGTGACCTCTGCATCATCACTAATTATCACATCCTACATACACTGAAGTCGATGGAGCCGTTGCTGTTGAAATGCTGTTGATTTCCAACGTCAATTTGACTCATTCGTCTATTTATTTAAAAAATTAGTTCAAATATGTAAAATTTTAAATTATGATTCAAATAACTCTAATAATAAATAAAATTATAACAAAATATATGATATTTATTTAAAAAAAATTAATAAAACAAATGATCAAAATTGAAATGAGAAAGAACAGAAGGAGTAAGTATTTGTGTTTTTGCAAGCTCAATTTGCAACATCAACAATATCGTATAAGGGGTACAACAAATACTGGGACCTAACCCGTGAACTGGAACTAGCTGCATTATATGCAGGTCCCAGCTGCCTCTTACTTGAAGTATGGCAAAACATGACGCCCAATCTTCAGTTAACTAGTTGGATGAATTAGGACTCCTGCTCCACATGAGGAGTCTGCAGAAAGAGAAACTGCACCAAAAAAAAAAAAGTTCACCGATTATAACTAACTTTGGGATAAGTGCCAAACAAATTCTTTGCGTTGATCTAGATTAGTACCTCAAAGGACTTCCCTGATCTCTCGTACTCAAGCATACTGAGAGCTACTTCACAACTTTGCGAGACTATGGGCTCAGGGTCCTTCAAAAATTCCTCCAAAAGTGCAATGCTTTCTTGATCTACAGCACAGCGCCGATCATAATGTCAGCTAGCTATAAAGCATCTACGCATGAACTGATGATGGCAAAATTGCATTCTGGCAGAAGCTACGAGTTTAGTAACCTGCGATTGATCCAAGGGCTTCAGCAGCTTCGTGCCTGACCATGGGATGCTCACAGACGTTCTTCAGTACAGCAGAAAGTGCATCTGAAGCAGCTTTATTTTGCAGCTGGCCTAACACATAAGCAACCTGCAGAATAAAACAGCAAAGAAAAGGAATACGTTGTATCAAACAATAGGCATAGTATTGTAAAACGAGAATGAATTATTTCAAGGGATTCATCAAATCGACAAATGCTAATAAGTGAGTATGAAATCATCAAACAAAATAAAATTGCCTCTGGAATCTGAAGCATTTTCAAACCACCAAAAATACCATTTATCTATTGGTAGTATTTTCTCATTTTGAAAGCAGGGACAACCTAAAATTTCAATGTATAGTCATAGGTTGGTAATTCCTAAAGAAATTAACTTCTTGGCGATCCTAGATCATAACCCATAAGTTTCAAAAATAAACCTCATGGCGTAGAAGAGAACTTTTGACATTTAGAGCTGCAACAATAGCTGAAACAGCAGCATCTTCCCCATCATTCCTAAGTGCAAAAAGAGCTGCATAACGTTCGTACATGCTTTCTTGCTCATTGAGCAGAAGTTCCCTGAAAATTATCAACCATGATGTTTACAGAATAGCTATGTAAAATCTAAAGAAAACATGTAAGACAACCTCAAGATATATACCTTAGCTGGTCCACTGAAAGTCTCTGCTTTGCAGGCAGTGCTGGATCAACTGAGAGAAAGGGTGATATAGTTGTACTCTCAGCACCACTTACATTCTTCTGCTCTTCTATCCGCCTTAGAGCCAACTCACAAGTTTCTTGTACCTCTACAGCAGGATCAGTGGCCAAACTCTCCTCCAACAGGGGAATGCTGTTCTCCAGGCCAATAGCTCCAAGAGCTTCAGCAGCCTTAATAATTAGCATACAAAATTAGTCAAATGGACAGCAATGCCTTAGAAATAGCATATAACATTAAATTCATTAGCTACCTCATGGCGGACAATTGGATGTAGAGAAAGATCTTTAAGGATTGCTTCCAGTGAAGGGATAGCCTCAGCATCCTGCATTTGTCCAAGTGCAAATGCGGCCTCATGGGCAAGCAAGTTAGATGAATCCCTTGCAGCTGACCATTGAAGCAAGAATGTCAGGTTTTCTTAATTCCTTTACATTCTAGTAAGAATATCAGGGATAACCTCAATATCGTTTCCATGTTTTCAAAAAAAAAAAAGGTTGCAGAATTATGAAGAAGCACTGGCAGTGGTGGCTATAAATCAGACCCTTAACGTGTTGTAAGTCTTCAAATTTTGGAGGAGCATCGAACCGCTACTTGCCAAGAACTCAAGATCAGCATTTCGTCAGTGTCACCAAATTACCGGTAGAGTCTAAGAGATAGCTGATAGGTTGGTGACTGCCACACCCACCCACTACTGATCTAGTAGCTTAATTCTACTAACAAAGAATTCCTAATGATGTACTGAAAAACAATGAATTCCTTCAATTCTACAACAACCGAAGCCGCCACTGCTCGGCCAAATAGATCATCAATTTTTTTAAGAGTAGAAGCAAAGCAATACAACTACACGAGGGGAGAGTAAGTGAGGTGAGCTGAGACTAGACCTTGGAGGAGGGCACGGCGTGGGGCGTCACCCCGGAGGTTGCGGAGGGAGAAGAGCGCGCGAAACCGCTCGGCGATGGGCTGCTTGCCGTCCAGCAGCCGCTCGCACAGGAACCGCTCCATCTCCGGTGATGGTTCGAACGCGGAGGAAGCTCCCGTCGCCAGCGACTCCATGCGATCCATTCGGCGGGGTGCTCGCGGGCGGCGGCGGCGGTTTCCTGTGGGAAAAATCCCGCGGCCGGAAAGAGGGGACAAAATGTAATTCGCCTTGAGTCGACGCCAGCCGTCCGATCGAAGCCTGCCACGTCACTTATCCTCTCCCAAAGCTGCCACGTATACGACCCGACGACAGGGACATATCCGCCGTGGCAACTGTCACTGCCAACGGGTCCTATACCTTTGACCAATGACCTGACCCACATGGCACTTAGTGCAACCTCACGTCGGCAAGCGTCTTTCCATCGGCATTGTGCCCTTGCTTCCACTCCTCGCGACGCCGCGCGAACCCCAAATCCGCACCGATCCCGCGCGAATCGAGAGGTGAGCTCGCTCGATTCCTCCTCTGATCCGCGCGATCGTCAGCCTCCATCCCATTTTTTTCGTATTTTTTGCCCTCTCTTTGGTCACCCGTTTCTTATCGGTTTGGTGTCTGATTCGTGGAGGCAGGGGAGACGATCTCGACTTGAGACGAGCGCCGTGATGAACTCAAGGGGGTAAAATTCCTGTCCTTGCTTCTTATTTAGATCTTTCCGTTTTGTGGGATGCTATTCAGATTTAGGATTCCTGAGCGTTAGTTGTTACTAATGTGGCTGGCTAACCTGTGGGATCGCTCGCGTTCGGCCAACGGGGTGCGATTTTTGCGATTGGTACACCCCGCTTGCTATGATTAAGATAAATTACTGATCCTGTTGCGCAGTTATGATTGAGGAATTCCATCAGCACCGGATAGCATGCTTTCATTTCCAGCGCTATCAGATTTGCCGGAGTGTTATTTGCTTGTCATTATCGTTAAATCATTGTCTGAATGATTATTTGCATAGTTTGTTGAAGGTGAAGAATATAAGACATAGATGTTGGTTGTGACTTGTGAATTGATTATTTATTCTGTCCTAATACCAATTAGTTTGCTGTGTGGATTTGGGGTGTTAGTGACCACTCCATTTCTTCGCCTTTTTTTTGGCTATGCTTGCTTCCAAACTTGTTGTTAAAGTGGTTGTGGTACTGTACATAGCAGTAGATAATACTCCGTCTGTATCGTTAGGAATGACTAAGAAATTTGAATGATATAATTGTTTACAAAGGAATATAAGATGGTCAAATTACCTAATGACCTGGTAAACTCACTGAACTCATGGTCACAAAAAATTTTTCCCTATTGAGCCTTTGTTCTGTCTCCATCTCAAGCTCTCCAGCTTCTTAGCTGTGTCATATGCTGCATAATTAAGAATCCAACAATGCAAGAGGATAAAAAGGACCTGCTAGAGCGATGTAGCTGTATTAGGTTTGTAGATGAAATTTGTGGCAACCAGGAAACCTTTCATCTTAATCTTTTGCTTTTTTTTCTATCAACTGTTACGGCTACATTAATCACTTGAGCACCAGTTTCTAGAACACTAAGTTAGTCTGTGACCATCTGAATGCAACTGTGAATTATGAGCTGGGGTTGTTATGTATTATTTTTGCCAGTGACTAATTTATAGTGGTTTTATGTAACTGCTTTATAGTAGTTTTACTTTTCACTTTGCATTTGGTATGTCAGTGACATTTTTTTTATTTCAAATTTCATGTTATAGGTCTGGAAGATATATTCTATTCCTTGAAACGAACAGCAGATTGTGATATTGGTTATTGTACGATTTAGTTGTCTGCTATCAAAATTAGAATCAGTTGTTATGTATACCCTTTGAAGAACTTAATACGCAGTTTATAGTTTGGCTTGTTTCAGCGTAACTGTTCGCTTCTTAATCAAATGCATAAGGACATACACGTGCTTCTATTTATCTAACTAATAATCATTAATTTTTGAGCTTGAGAACAAAGAATTTTTTTGTACCACCATGCTACTATGTCTTTGCAAACCCATTGCTAGAATTTTCCCTGTTTCCATGAGATGGCACTTGATTTGTAAATTTTATGGTGCAGATCCTTATGTGACAAGATTTAGTATTTGTGGGTACTTAAAGTTCCATGTGCATGCGTTGTGGCTTGCATATTCAGAACTCTGTGTGCTTTGCATATAGTTCCTTGTTATGCACCTATCAAATCTATGACAATTCTCATGTGCCTTCTTTTCTGCACTCTTAGCAGCTACCGTACCACCAGAACTTCTCTCTTTGATGGCAATGAGGAGGGCGGAATCCGAGCTACATCCTATTCTTCGCATGAGATAGACGAGCAAGAAAATGATAGAGCTGTTGATGGACTCCAGGATCGTGTCAGCATTCTTAAGCGGGTACTGGGCAGATTTCTAATTGAATTTATTAATGTTTTATGCTCAGTCTAATAAATCTATCACCTGTTTAAGCGGTGTTGCTTAGATAAAATCACGAAATGATTTTTTCCTATATAAAAGAAATTGTATTGTTTAAAAATAGTTCCTCATAGTACTGCAACTGTTCTATCTAGTATTAGTAGAAATCCATGTTAACCACGTGCATTCCTGGACCAATTTTGTTTGAAATATCTAAAAGTGGTTCAGCACAGGTTTTGGGCGTTAGTTCACCTCTTAAATTTTTCTGAAGGAATCTGATGGAGCCTGTGAAAGCATGTAGGTGGCATTTTGAGTACTTTATTGGCCTTCTGATGAGATGAACTTCTTTTGAGTGTGGAAAGCATTTAGCTTGCTTTAGACGTTGGTAATTATATGAAAATAGAGATTTTGTGGGGGCTTGAAAAGACACAGGAAGTAGACAGTAAAATGGAAGGTTTGGAGAATTTGGAATTGTATGTCGCATGATTCTGATATGATTGAACACCTTTTCTCTCTGGTTTTATAGTTTACTCTCTGTCTAGTCATGCCCAGCTTTAGGAAATAAGGTATGTATTGTTTGGACTGTCCCAAATTAACTAGTGAGATGAGTAGCAGTTGCTTTTGTAGTTAAGGGCGCTTTTCTCAAATTTATGAATATTATGGTAACCCTCATTGAATATATTGGGCTTGCAAGTGTTCAAGGAATGGGATCCCCCCCCCCCCCCGGTTTATCATTTTTTAGTGGTCTTAAGACAAATCTATTGGTTTAACACTGAAATTCTCTTACCTGCCAGTTGTCTGGTGATATTCATGAAGAGGTGGAGACTCACAACCGCATGCTAGATCGGATGGTACTTTATGTTTATCTTGTCAACCTTCGTGTTCCTTTTAAGATTCAAATCTACGTGTTTCTCCCTTACCATGATGCCTGATTCAGGGGAATGATATGGATACATCAAGGGGTTTTCTCTCTGGAACCGTGGATAAATTCAAGACAGTAAGCATCATGAGACACAAATATGCTTGTTCAATCTGTCCCGTGTGAATTACTAGGGAATTCATATCCAAATAAACAAATATTTCAGGTGTTTGAGACCAAATCAAGTAGGAGGATGGGAACTCTTGTGGCTTCATTTGTGGCACTTTTTCTGCTTGTATACTACTTGACGAGGTAGAAGTATCCACGGCAAAGCTTTGTGCCCTGGGGTTCTCAAGACTAAGCAAAATTTGATATAGCCTACCTACTACGATGCAGTATATACCTTGAAGTCAGCATCTTGGAAGCGAAATATGTTCACTCTGAGTGTAGTGAATTGAGAATTCTGTTCTGTATAACTGTTGCAGCCGGTTCTATGGACCTTTTGCTCTGTTGCTCCTGTAACTACTGAAAATGGATTTAACTTCGTTATCGGTTCCTTTGACAATTGTCGTGCCATGTGTACGATATACTTTGTCAATTGCTATAAGATGTATCAGGTTTTGTATTCGTTGATTGCTTTTGTAGCTGGATTTGTTCTCTTAATTATCCCGCGCGGGAAGAAAGCAGCACTTTGCTTCGGGAAGAAAGCAGTAACTGGAATCTTTACTATAAGATGTATCAGGTTTTGTATTCGTTGATTGCTTTTGTAGCTGGATTTGTTCTCTTAATTATCAAGGCCTGTTTAGGCAGCTGTGAGGTCGACACGTGTCGTGTGGTGTCAGGCAAACAAATCCAGATCCGAGGAACATTACAGCTGCATCGTTGTATTCCATGTACATATAATATAAGGACTTCAGGTCAGCGGGTGATTAAATCACAAGAATCGATCGTAACTAACACAGTGATCAAGGATGCAATTATTGATCAGAAGATACCCTAATCGTGCGGGGAACAGCACCAAACACCTGTAACTAGCATACATAATCCAACCATCCTGTCTTAATCACATGTATTTTACATATGGCACGCATTCCTGTACAATCTAAATTTGTCGGGTTTTGGCAGTTTGATTTCAATTTGTAAATTTGGCATGCTCGTATTCCCATACTACTATCTAAGGCTCCTTTTGACTGTAGAAAAATTCTCGAATCGTACTTTTTTTTTATTAAATTGAACTAATTCCTAAGAAGAAATTCATGTGTTCTGAAGGACGCCTCATAAAATTATCAGGTTTTGGCAGTTTGATTTCAGTTGGTAACTTTTTTTTTCTTGATTGTATTCGTATACTATCTCAGTATGCATGGATATATGGTTCCTCTCATTCTTCCTTTTCCTTTCCTTTTGGTGCAGACTACTCCACATAGTAATATCAGTTTAGTTGGGCCAGGTTAGATATGTCATGCACATCACCCCCATCAATGTTTGATAAAGTTTAGGTTATCCATCTCTGGGTGGTGTGCACTAGTTTAATTAGTGGGCTTGGCCATGCTTTGTTAAAAATGTTTAGAGGCTAGTGTAATTAACTGGTTGCAGTTAGATTTTGTTTTGTTCCCTTTTTCTTTAGATCACAGTGGAGGCATGAGCATGACAGGATCTTAGCCTTTGTTTTACTTTCCAAACGGGATGCCATATTTGCATGGACCACAAGGGTTAGGTATCTGCTTAGGGTGTTCATATCTCTAAACTTCGCGCATGGTCCTCAAGATTCTCACGCAAGCTGAGGTGTAATTTGCGCAATTTTATGCTGTTGGCATCAATTGTTAATTCTGCATCAAGTATACAAAGAGCTAGCAAATCAAAGGCAGACAAAAATGATTTCAAATATGCAAAGATCATTATTTAAGATGAGTACCAGTAAATTTATTTACCTAGTTAAGGTTCCAAGATAGTGTGGCGGCTATGGTTTATTTAATCTATCATAAGACGCTATGAATGGGAATCTTATGTCAGAAAGTTTCTTAATCTCAACATATAAACAACGTATGCTTCAGGTCACAAGACATCATCCTTTTGTATTGTACAGAGATCTAACAAAAAAAATGCAATTGTTTATATCTTGCATTGATTTCTTAAACAGATGCCTATACTTGTAGTTCCCCTTGACATGATCCCAAAGGTATATCTGCTAGAGAACTCTGAAGCATCCTTAGGTCTTTAACTTCCTAATTTGTGGCTGCTCCTCGTGCCTCAATATTCGGACGACTGGGAAAAACGAAACGTCAATTTGGCAGGATCGTCATGTAGATCAAATCAGATCTCATTTTTTATTGCGATTTGAGCATCATATGGGTAGAAATGTCAACAATGTAAGTAATGACGGCCTATTGACAACTCCTCATTCAAATAGATTTTTCCAACAGATACTTTGGAAGCAACCAACAAAGAATTATTCCACATCAAAGAGCAAACTCATATATATTAGGGGCTGTTTGTTTCAGATTATAATATACTTAAATTATATAATCTAGATTAAATAATCTGATTGAAAAACAAACAGGTAGATTATTCATTTGGATTATATAATCTGATACCTTAGATTATGATAATCTAATAATTCATCTCAAAGGAGACTATTTCAGATTATTTGCTATAAAAAACTCACTACTCATGCTCTTTTTATTAAAATTACCCATCTCACCATTTCAACAACATACACTCCAATATTCATAGCACTTCATTAATACAAATAAAAAAATAATCTAACTAATAATCTTAGACTCCCAAACAGATAAACATATATTATAATCTAGATTATAATTTTTAAAATATAATCTAGATTATATAATCTACTAGGGAAACAAACAGGGCCTTAGTAGCTTATGATTACATGCAACACCGTAATATTTCGACGCTTCAATCAGAATATCATAATCTACAAAGGACACTAAAGAGAATTAGTATTCAGGTTCCTTTCATTAGCTTGATTCCAGATCAAGGAACACAACTAGTACTAGTAGTTGACTGAATCTGAGTGCATGCTCATGATCGACCTCGCCTCCTCTTTCGGAAACTAAATTAAAATTATGCACGCTTCTTTTCCAAAAAGACATGAAATCACCTTTGTTATTCTGTGGTATTTCTACAATTAACATATCTAATGGTGTTTGCAATTAACAAAGGGTAGCACCGTACAAAATACAAAATACCGTCGACCGTCATCGTAAGCTAGCAGGCAGAAAGGGACCAAACGTGCATGCATGTGTCCTTTGTTTGTAATCAGATGACAACCTAACTTGCAAATGACATGCAAATGGAACAATATTATTCGCGGTGTACGGATAGGAACATGAGTATTTGTAAATCAACTTGTCAAAAAATCCTCAAAATAATATATACAGCGATCGGCTAGAGATGGATCGGGGCGCCTTTCTTCTAACAAAATACAAACAAAGATGGAGAACAAAGTTCAAGGATCCATGGCTGTACGGTATCAGCATGAAGCGTAAGCAGATGGCTGGTTTTGTTTAGTTGAGATGTCGGAGTTTTGAGAAAAGGACATGCACCCTGCCTGCCTTCCGCACACAGTCCGACACACAAAAACTCTAATCTCCCACTAGACGGTGTTGTACACATTTTAATCCTAATTATCATCCACAACAAAACTATGTGCTTCCAACCTTATCACCTTCCTAATTCAGGACCAACACCACACCAACAATTCCAAAGGATGGTGGAGCAACAAGGCGTTGAAAAGTTTTCATTTGGTTAAGCTATAGCGATCATGTGGGTAAAATGGTTATTTCATACGAGGATGATGCGTGCTATATCGATGCGTTAGATTCTTACCCGTCGCCATTTGTGGATGATAGACAATATCTAGATACCAATTCTCAACCACAGAGGTAAAGATATAGCTTTATTTACTATTTTTTACACCCGTCATCAGTGTAACAAACAGCGCACCACCAGCTCAGAAGAGGAACAGTCTAAATGTGTGTGATTGTTACGATAAAAGAAAATTCAACGAAGTGAAACGCTAGCCTGTCGTGTACATAAACTATACAGTACTGTTTGAATTCACATGGCAGATGGGGACCAGTAACCAGCTAGAAAAAAAATCAAATAACCCATGGAGGAACATGCATCAGGAAGACTTGGGGTGCGAGCATAGGAGTACCCCTTGCAAAAAGACTGTTTAGATTGCATATTTTATAGTGGCACCAGAAATCTCTCTCCCCCTCTCTCAAGTCTTCCTACTCACATGTCCATCTTTCTTAAACCCACCCACTTGCCCCCTCTCCTTCCTCAAAGTTCAGACCAAGCCATTCTTCTTCTTCCTCTTGTTCTCTCCAAGCTCTGTCCGTGCAACACGTATCCAACTTCCACTTCACACCCAGAGCCAACTTGCTTTTAGGCACAGATAACCCTTCTCTGAAGAAAGCAAGAGTACTCGGATGCTGTGAGCGTACAGTTCCTCTTGACAACGAGTGAAGCAGTTCTCATCCAAGGTAAATATATATCTATGAGTTCATATATATCTGTAGATCTCCTCAGATACAGTGAGCTTTTCTTTTGTTTCCATGGCTGCCTTCTTTGATTGCCTTCTGGACCTTCTTGTGCAACATCATATGTGTGCAAGTAAACTAACAATCGACTGATCTATTTGTGTTTTGCTTGCTGCTTCAATTACCTAATTGAATTAAGAGCCGTCAAGATGGCGAACCGGTGGTGGACTGGCCATTTGGGTCTGCCGGAGCAGCCGTCCGGCTCGTCTGGTCCCAAGACGGAGTCGCCGCCTGTCAAAGAACCGGAGCTCAGTCCGGCAGGGGGCGCGCCGGCCGACCACGCGGATGAGAACAACGAGTCCGGTGGCAGCGAGCCACGCGAGGGCGCGGTGGTCCCGGCGCCCAACCGACGCCCCCGCGGCCGCCCGCCGGGCTCCAAGAACAAGCCGAAGCCACCCATCTTCGTGACGCGCGACAGCCCCAACGCCCTGCGCAGCCACGTCATGGAGGTGGCCGGAGGGGCGGACGTAGCCGACGCCATCGCGCAGTTCTCGCGCCGCCGCCAGCGCGGCGTCTGCGTGCTCAGCGGCGCCGGGACGGTCGCCAACGTCGCGCTGCGCCAGCCGTCAGCGCCCAGCGCCGTGGTCGCCCTCCACGGCCGCTTCGAGATCCTCTCTCTCACTGGCACTTTCCTCCCGGGCCCCGCGCCGCCGGGGTCTACGGGGCTCACGGTGTACCTGGCCGGCGGGCAGGGACAGGTGGTCGGCGGTAGCGTCGTGGGCTCGCTCATCGCCGCCGGGCCAGTCATGGTGATCGCGTCCACGTTCGCCAACGCCACATACGAGCGCCTTCCGCTCGACGAGGAGGAGGAAGGCCCAGCGCAGCCAATGCCTGGCGGGGCCGACCCGCTCATGGGACACGGGATCGCCGACCCGTCGGCGCTGCCGATGTATAACTTGCCGCCGAACAACGGGCAGCTCGGGGGCGGCGACGGCTTCCCGTGGGGGCACCCGCGGGGACCGTACTGATCCATCAACGCGAGGCAAGCAATAGCTAGCTAGCACTGCAATTGGAGGCACTGGCGCGTGCATGGTCACTGTTCCATTGGAGAAGAAGACGCAGTGATGCCGATAGGTTAGTACATATGATGAAGCGTGATTAATTAGAGTACTGCTACTTTATTATCTCGTGAAATAATCTATCAAATTGAATGTGTGGTGTGTTTATTGTACTTAATTGAGCGAGCTAGCTCGATCCCGGATCTGTTGCATCTAATTAAGTTTCGTTCCTCGTGGTTTTCAGATCATTCTCATTATTAGAATGGACTAATTTGTCGTTTCTAGCTTGAGTGGTGCAATTACTGTTCAATTTGTTTTCGTTAATCTTCTTGATTTGTGTCTTAATTGCAACTTTTGCGTTCCTGGATCTTAAAATGAACGATTTCCTTCGCCCTTCAGTAGTATCATTTGTTCATTTAAATAACAGCCTTCTTTCAGATGGTCCCAAATCAGGCACCATTTCTCGAGCATGCAGTGGCTATACATTTTTCTTACTAAAGGCTCCATCTAATTGGACGAATCCTGTTAAATACATGGGATTTATTTCGGGCTTGACTACCGCAAATCACTAGAACAAATCCAGCAAGCGGGTCCTCAAATCAACTAAAATAGGCCAAATATGGAAGAGCACCTATTTCATTTCAAAACTTGTGATTTGCAGCTTAACTGCTGGTGGTACTGTTTGCTCATCTGCATTTCCACTAAGCTGCGGTTGTGTTTCATATAAATCCACCCTTTCTCTAAACTGCTTGATACATGCATGATAATCTGCTACATATATATCAATAACACTATAAATTTCATTTTCAGAATATGAAACTTTTGTTCACTAGGATAATGATCGATCTAGGTAATGAATCATACTCTCTTCGTTCTTAAATTGTTTCACTAGTGTAAGAATTATAGTTTAAAGATAAAATAGAATATGTCATAACCATTACAATTTAAAAACAGGAGAGTATACATTAATTGACTTGAGTAAATTAACAAATTTGTGATCTTTCAAACTAGGTTGGCATGTGCATATATACGAGTACAGATAATGAATAGTGCTATAGTCCTGTTCATGCCTTGAACATGCACACGCATGATTTATTTGGGTTACTAATTATACCTTTGCATGCAGTATACATTCCTAGCCTGCAGAAGTTACAAGAGCAGTTCTGATGCACTTGATATGCCGATCTTGTTTCTTGGCTCGAGTTCAGACTGACTGCATGCACTGAAACTATATAACAATTTTGATAAACTTTTTTAAGTTGCATTTACCTCACATAAGTATTTTCAGTGCAGTTTAATTTATTAAGCACAATAATTGTTTTGTTCAGCAGAAAAACTAACGATCGGCGGTGCATTATTTTACATTTTAAACTGCAGTTCGTCTTCTTTTTCCTTAAACCCGCTTTGTTTATCATCAGATTAATTTGTTTTATCATGCTAAATAAACATTGCAATATAGATGTGTGTTCGTTTAAAAAGAGAGTTTGGGTGTATTTCAGGAAATCCATGTATGTGTAATCTTGATAAAACCAACCAAATGAACAACAACAAGTGTAGTTTTTTTTTTTAATTCGAGAACTAAAAAAAATTGTATGGTGTCATAAATTAACCTGTTCTTTCGTATGAGGATTGTGTCCCTTCAAAGGAAGCACAGGCAGGGAATTCGTTTGCACTGAACATAGTAACTGTTAGAACGACTGGTCTATTTTATTAGTAATTTGAACAAAAGTACTGTCACAATTACAATGTGCCAGTTACACATCGACATACATTTCTGTGTCAATGTGGTTGATCCAGTTTGGAGCCACTGCTCCTTCCTAGAGTAGCACTAGTATACTCCCTCCGTCGAGAATTGTTAGTCCTGTTAGAAAAATTAGTTTTTTCAAGATTGTTAGATGCGTTTCAGTTAGCATCCTCGACCTATGTGCACGGCTGTTGAGATGCACGTCAAGTTAATTACTACGCATCGTGTTGGCCGCTAATCATGTGCATGCATAAGCCTAGCATGCGTGCACATTTAATTAGTGTTGACTATTTAGTAGAAAATCAAAGCGTTAATTGCAGCAACGACAGTTACTACTTGGTCTCTGTGCCATGGCCTAATGCGCCTAACAATTCTGGACGGATAGAGTATATTACGTCTGCTCTAAAATATAAGCATTTTTAAATTTAAGATAAAGTTAAATTTTTCTATCTTTTACTTAAAAATATCTAAAAATATGCATACATTTTAATATAAAAATATAATTTTTATGAAAACTTATTTCACAATGAATAAAAAATATATTTTTTATGATGAAACATCATTAATTCTTGATTATTAATGGTCAAAATAATAAAAATTTAACTTTGATTAGTTTTAGAAATGTTTATATTTTGAAACGGAAGGAGTATTTGGGCTAGCTATGCAACTTCGACAAACAAGTTCGATCAAGTGATGGAATGTTTCGTCGTTTAGTTTAGCTAGCATCTAGTCTATATTAATCTTGCTGACTTTTCTTACAACGTGGCATCGATCGATCTGTTATACCTGCCTGTACGTAGGTAGCTTGTTGACTTATTATTCGTCCAAAGACAACTGGTTGGATTTGCGTACTTATAATGTGAACGAAAAAGATGATGTAAATTTTCCAGAAAGTCCAAAGCTAGACGCATGCAGTTGGATTTATATACTTATAACGTGAAAAAGATGATGTGACAGTATGCCTAAATAGCATGCTGCATCTCGATATCCACCACACGGCCGGTCACTAATCATCCCAAGTTGCATGCGTAGTGCGCTAGCTTTGTGTTGAGAGAGAGAGAGAGAGAGAGAGAGAGAGAGAGAGAGAGAGAGAGAGAGAGAGAGAGAGAGAGAGAGAGAGAGAGTGAGTGAGTTGCAATTGAAGTTGATCAATGATCTGATGCCGACCTGCACCACTGTCTAATTAACAATCTCTTGTTAAAGTTAGAGCAGCTGCCTGCCTGCCTGCCGCCAAGATCGAGCGGGAAGACGATGCATGAGCATGATGATGATGGTTACTCAATAAAGAGTATACGTAGGGGACCATATCTAATGAGAGAGATTAATGGATGTTGGGTTATTGGGCCTTTTTACTTGATTATATACATGGGCTTTTTCAACTGTCTGTTTAATTAATCGAGAGGCCTAATTGCCTTTGCATGCCATGGCTCTTGTTCGATGCTCGTCACGCAGAGGTCCTTATTTCACTTCATTTTACTGTAAAATATTCAGCAATAGCGCTCGTTCGCGTGCAGATGACGCAGCTGAGTTGTATTCGGGAAACGAGTAATAATGACCCATTAGCAGTGGAATTCAATATTTCAATTTGTTGATATATTCATCTCCCTGCAGTGAGAAAAAAATTACTGATTTCAGTCATGCTCATATACCGCATTAGACTTTTGCTTGTGATTTTTTTTCTTAGATGTTTGATGCCCCTATTAAATCCATTACAATTTAGCAGATAAATGATAAAAGCATGAAGTTTAATAAAATTATTAGAATCCTCATAGTTTTTAAGTTGGCAAAGTTTAACAAAGAAGAATGTACTACTGCTAAAATATGAATGGAAATACAGTTATGGATGCCCGAAAGTCAGACTCTTTATAACCGTTAAAAGGATGACCACACTTAAAACTACAAAATCAACAGTGGTAAGTCAATTGACATCGAATTTCAGATCAATGGACAGGGTAATAGAACTGAATTATTTGAAGCTGAAAGAATGACAAACTAAACATGAAAAATATGGCTTTACCGCACATGACTGCTTGTGCTGCAAACAACATATGCTGCCCCTGTTTTTCTCCCTTCTCAGTAATATAGTACGACGTGTGAGATGGCTTCATTGAGACCATTATTTGTTTCTCAAACATGGAAATTTATTTTCCAAAACCGACGACGAGAAAGGCGGAATGTATATGTGATGCAGATCAAAGGAAGTTAATCCAAGATCAATGGTGAAGGCTCACAAGCTGACACCATTGCAATGCCATGATTGAAGATTTACTTCATCTAAAGGGTATTGAAATGAGCATCCACACTGATGTACTGAATATGCTACCCGACATTATTATTTTGGCTTAAGTAACTAATGGCTTGTATGGAATATCAAGCTGCTGACTCTCAATAGCAGAATACTCCATCCGTTCCAAAATATAAGCACTTTTAGTTTAGTCAAAGTCAAACTTTTATTACTTTGATTACCAATTATATATAACTAATAATGTTTTATTATATAAAAATTATATTTTTTAGATTCATCAAGAAATAAGCTTTCATAAAAATATATTTTTATATTAAAAATTATGTAAATTTCTAAATATTATTAGTCAAAGTTAAAAGAACTTGACTTTATCTAAACCTAAAAATGCTTATATTTTGAAACGGATGTAGTACATGCTTAGAAGTCCTGTAGAAATCCTCTGGACTTTTTTAGCTAAACATGCAAAACAAATACTTTAAAATGTCATTTGGCGGGGGCTTGCAGGTCGATGTGAACCATGTAGCGGTTTGCTGGCAGTAGAGCGTCCGGCAGAGCACCTTGCCACCTGTAGCAGAGCCGAGGATCTTGGGCGTGGCCGACAGAGGCGGGCGCTCCTCGACACACATCCCAACGCTCGCTGCTGGTCCGCACGCCACCACCCAGTCGCCGCTAGCCGCTCGATGTAACCCTAGCCTCGCTCAGAGCCCACCTTCAGCGGCTCGTCGGTTCGCCCGGTCGCTTCGCCCATGGGCTCGGCGGAGGCCGCTGAGAGAAGCGGCGAGAAAGTGAGAAGCAGCACGCGCGGGGAGGGCGGAGGACCTGATTTAGGTTTCATGATTCGATGGTACTGGCGAAGGATCTATACGTAAATATTAGATGGAATAATCTGATGACTATACTTCTATGTTTGTATGATCGAACGGTTCAGATTCTCGTTGCTGACGTGGAGAGGCTCTTTTACGAGAAAACGTACATGTTTTAATATATTAAAATTAGATGAGAAGAAATCTTTCTGATTGTGAATGAATTCTGTGTGTTAGAGATCTGAAGTTTGACTTGAGTAGGCATGCAGAAGCCTCTCAGATCTGATGGAGCAGACATTTATCTCGAGTTTAGAAGTGACCATGTGGGAGCCCACTGATCCTGAAGGAAGATCGAGGTGAATGTTGATGATGAACTTGGGAGGCAAGCACGAGGGATCGAGCTCGCATCAAATGACACAAATTTTCCTTGCTTAATTTATCACAAAACAACCATATTCCAGCGGCTGGATCACAGCAGGATTATTGTTTAGAAGCCTCTGCGGATCTCCCACTGCCTCAGGCCAGGTATCTCCCATTGCATCGGCCCGTCCGAAAATCTAATCTGCAGGCCTGGCCAGCTGGTCAACTTGTTGCTTCGATTGGCAGGATGATTGATGCAGCAGTGAACAAATCAGGAACAGCAATTATTCCTGAGTGCCATCGAACCAGTTAAATTTTCTGGATTTCATAGTGTAGTTTCATTCATTCGCATATAGTATTTACAGCGAAACCAATGTCAAACAAACGAATTTTCTTTATCAAGCAGGAATGATCTGAAATACAGTAATAGTTTGATCAGATCCTCCAAAGGTCACCGCTGTTGTATCGGTCGGACTGCAGGTTGTCCGCGGCGAGCATGTCGCGGTACGTCTTCCTGATGGCCCAGAGCTCCCTGCAGCACTCGCTCATGGCGGGCCTGTCCTGCCTGACGGGCCCCATGCACCGGAACGCGAGCTCCAGCAGCATCTCCAGCGCGCGCTCGGCCGCCGGCGTGCGCGCGACGCACGGGTCGAGCACATCGGCGGCGGCGCCGTTGATGAACCTGCCCATGGCCCACCGCGCTGTCAGCCGCTCCTTCATCTCGCGCTTGGTCTCGATGGGGCGGCGCCCGGACGCGAGCTCCACGAGGAGCACGCCGAACGAGTACACGTCGCTGCGGTCCGTGAGCTGGCACGTCTTGAGGTACTCCGGGTCGAGGTACCCCGCGGTGCCCTTCACCTGCGTCGACACGTGCGTGGCCTCGCCGGCGCCCAGCCCGGCGCCCAGCCGCGCGAAGCCGAAGTCGGCCACCTTGGCGCGGAGCGAGTCGGTGAGGAGGATGTTGGACGACTTGATGTCGCGGTGGATGATGGGGTGGTCGGAGTACATGTGGAGGTACGTGACCGCGTGCGCGACGTCGATGGCGATGTCGAGACGCGTGCCCAGATCCAGCAGCTGCCTCTTGCTGTCGAGGTGGTCGCGGAGCGTGCCGTTGGGGACGTACTCGACCACGACGATCCGCTCCTCACCGCACTCCATGTACCCGTAGAACCGCACCAGGCTCTGGTGCTCGATGCGCGCCATGATCTTCACCTCGCTCCGGAACTCCACGTCCACGTGAGGGTTCTGCATCCGGAGCTTCGCGCGCTTCACCGCGACCACCGTGCCGTCCGGGAGGACGCCCTTGTACACGGCCCCGAACCCGCCCTGCCCGATCTTGAGCGCGGGGGAGAAGTTGTTCGTGGCGCGCAGGATCTCCTCCATGGAGAACACCGAGCTCTGGAACTGCCCCGGTTGCTGCTGCCGCGAGCTGCCGTTCCGGCCGCACCCGCTGCCGTTGTACAGCCCCCGCATGGACGGACGCCCGGTCTGACCTCCCGGCGGCACTGGGATCATTTTTGTATCATCAGCGAATGAACAAACAAGAGAATTTGCTCTTGGCTGTTGGTCAACGACCAGCTTAATTGCGTCGGAAACTTGTAAGGTGGAGGAAGAAGATGGAAGAACTTACAAGGCGGCTTCTTAATCACGTCGACATCCGCCGGCGCGGGGAGCTCCTTGACCCTCTTCTTCCTCGCCGAGGCCGAGCTAATCGACGTGGAGACCGAGCTGAACCAGACCCCGATGGACCGGAACAGGGACCTCACCGACGCCGCCCTGCCACGGGCGGCGCGGCCTTCGGAGAGCGGGCGCGACCACGCCGGGCTCCATGCGAACCGGTCATGCTCCGGCGTGCGCCTCCCGGAGGAGGACGCCGACGACAGGCTCCCGCGGCGGTCGCGTCGCTCGGACATACTCCTAGCTAGCTGCTCCACCTGGCCGGCAGGAAACCCGGAATCATTCCACGCGCTGCGGTCTGGCACTGCGCTATATATCCTGTCCTTGTCCGATCGACACGACCAAGACGACGCGATCGTGTCCATGGCCGGCAACGTCAGCCGACGTGATGACCTGGCAAACGATGGCGAGAGAGCGAGAGCACGGAAGGGTTCTATGAGGAGGAGGCAGTCCACTGACCTAGTCTACACCGACGACATTTTGCCGAACGACCGTGTGAAGAGCGGCTGAGTAATCAGGGAGCTCAATCAACATTAAGCTGTTCGAAATGGACTGCTGCGACTTCAATTTGCAAACCCTATCAGGTGTACCTTCCATACGCCATGGCAGGTCACTTTCTTGGAAAAATTCCATCG
Source organism: Zoysia japonica (assembly GCA_001602275.1). Lineage (NCBI taxonomy): Eukaryota > Viridiplantae > Streptophyta > Magnoliopsida > Poales > Poaceae > Zoysia > Zoysia japonica. The sequence goes on along the minus strand of BCLF01000066.1, from coordinate 303,210 downwards.
TCAACTAGCACTAGCTTTTTCCTTTCCTTGCAAAGAACAAATACACTAATGTCCTGTAGACCTGTACATTAATACAGTATACTATTTCTTTGTTGTTACTACTACTTTGCTTATTATTATTAATTCCAAATTGATTCCCGGTCATGCATGTGTTCTAATATTCGCGTGATTTTGCAGTTGACAACAAATCGTGTGTCAGACTTGTTCAAAGTTTCAAACTGAAGTGCATACACGCAACATTCATACTAGTTCTTAACCACATCGAGATTGTTCTACTCTATCATCTGGTCAGCGAAAGCTAGCTGGATTAGCTACAAAGGCTAAAACATTTGTATTGCGGACCAAACGATGCCCGCAAGCGTCCCTTTCTTGTAACAACAACCAACCAACAAATACGGATGGACAACATCCCACAAATTTCAACACCAATCTCAACTCCGTTCTTATTAAAAGAAGAAGTGTGATAAATATCATATATTTTGTTATAATTTACTTTATTATTAAAATTATTTGAAAGATAACTTATAAATTTATATATTTAAAATAATTTTTAAATAAAATGAATGATAAAATATATGTTGAACTCAACTGTGACAATAATTTAAAAATGATGTATCTTTGGAGAAATCACCGGAAAAGTAAAGTCCTGAACGGAAAGAAAGGAACATGACACCAATCAGCTCTTGTTATAGGCCTCCTGTGGGATTATACAACAGACATTACACGATGCTGCAATCCGTGCAAATAATAAAAGCGACCCAAGTGAGCGTGACTTTGATTAACCAAAAAGATAAAAAAAAAACATCTACGGCTGGCCATCAGCGATATAACCTAGGAGTAGTGTATATACAGGACACTAAAAAAGCCCCATATGATACGGTGTCAGCGAATTTCACTTTAAATATAGTGGATTGTACTAACCTGATCTCAACTCGTCAACTGGGCAAGTGTCACTTCTCTGCATCCATCAAGGATACAGCACTGATGGAAATGATGCTGATATTTTGTTAGAGAGCAGGGATTTTCTTCATCATATTCTATTGGAAGGAAAAAAAAAGTTTACTGCTGGAATATTCTTATTTAGCATGGCATAAGTTCTGATGTCTTATTGAAGGACAAAAAAAAGAAGAAGAAGAAGAAAATACCTATGGATTACGAACAAAACTGACCTTTGGCAGTGAGGTTACAGGGGTGGAGTGGTGGACAGAACCAGAAGCTTCCCTCATCAGATCAGGATGTGGTTCAATAGACTGCTGAAAATTCAGAAACAATATACAGCTTGCAGACCAACTTCTCATGATCGACTCTGTACGATAACTACTTACCTTGTGGTTGATAAAAGTTTCTTTGTTGAATTACTCCTATATGTCAAGAAAAGGAATAGGAGCTAGGTTTTAGACCACATATTATTCAACAAGATTCATCGGGGTGTTTTAAACCTTGATTAAAAAAGCTGCAGGGTGTACAAAGGTGACATTTCGATGATGATTAAATGCTGACATTCGTTGTTTATGTGCGATGAAGATGAACTGGATTAAAAGTTGCAGTGATAGGAGTAGCATTGGAAGTTAAACTGAAAATAACAAATCAAGCCCAACAAGAAGGGCACCTGAATTTTTTTTTAAAAAAAACTGTCAGAAGTGGGATTTGAACCCACGCCCTCGTTAGAGGACCAGAACTTGAGTCTGGCGCCTTAGACCACTCGGCCATCCTGACTAATGCATTTATTTTTTTCATTTCACTTTAATATAGATTTATATTATTTTCCCAATCTAACCATCCTTTCAGCATCTTACTAGTTACCAACGGCCCCGATTAAATACGAGCCATAGTCTCTCTCTATAAAATCGACCTTCTCCCATTTCCTCAAACCCTACCCCAGCTAAAACCCTACCTCTCCCTCCCCGGCGGCGGCGGCGGCGGCGGCTCAAGCTCCTCGTCGACTCTGCAACATGAGGCCACCTCGTGGTGATTAGCCACTCTTCCATCCTTCTCGCTCAGATTTTTGAAGCAGTACGGCCTAACGGTTCCTTCTCTTATTAGGACGCGGCGGCGGCCGGGGATTTGGCGGTAGAGGCGATGGTGGTGGCCGTGGATTCGGGGGTCGAGGCGGCGGTGGCCGTGGATTCGGGGGTCGAGGCGGCGGTGGCGACAGGGGCGGCAGAGGTGGAGGCGGCGGCAGGACGCCGAGGGGCGGGCGTAGGGGAGGTGGTCGCGGTGGTGGTATGAAGGGCGGGAGCAAGGCGGTCGTCGTGCAGCACAAACACGCCGGCGTCTTCATCTCCAAGTCCAAGGAGGACGCGCTCTGCACCAAGAACATGGTTCCCGGGGAGTCCGTCTACGGCGAGAAACGCGTATCTGTCCAGGTCCGTGCTTCGTTTTGCTGTACTGTTCCTTTTTATGAGTTCCTGTTGCTACAATTCGTGTGAAATTTAGACGATGTATGGTTGCTGATGTTCTTTTGGTTTCTAGGTGGCTTTTAGATTTGTAGATTGATCTATCAATTGCTACTTGATTAATGTTGATGCGTTGGATCGGTAGTTAATATTGCTATTCAATTAGAACTTCAGCATTGGCTGTTACTAGCTAATAGCTAGCTATTGGCAGTGAACCATGACCAAAGTGCATTTTAGGACTGTACTCTGTGCGTAAGGCAAGCTAACAATCCGGTGCGTCAGTGTTGTAGGTGGGAGTCGCTTGATAATTTGTTTACTTTGTGTCTTACAGAACGAGGATGGGACAAAGGTTGAGTACAGGGTGTGGAACCCCTTCCGTTCCAAGCTGGCTGCTGCTGTGCTTGGTGGTGTTGACAACATTTGGATTGTAAGTTTGTTTGTTGACTTGGAACTTGTGCTAGTTCTTTGGTCATTGGAGTACAAGGTGATAATAACTGTTATTTTGTAGGCCCCTGGTAAGCGTGTGCTCTATCTTGGTGCTGCCTCAGGGACAACAGTGTCTCATGTCTCTGATATTGTTGGACCCGTAAGATCTGTCTCCTGATGTATGGACTGAGATTAAAGGTTTTACTTATTGTGTTGTCTTATGAGTTTGGGGGCTTTGCAGGAAGGCTTGGTCTATGCTGTTGAGTTCTCACACAGGAGTGGAAGGGACCTTGTCAATATGGCAAAGAAGAGGACCAATGTTATCCCCATTATTGAGGATGCGAGGCACCCGGCTAGGTACCGGATGTTGGTTGGCATGGTTGATGTTATATTCTCTGATGTTGCACAGCCAGACCAGGTATACTATCTTACATTTTGTTGTGGAAAATATCTATTCAGTGCAGGGCTTATGACTGACCTAATTTGTTTACTTTTATACTATTATGCATTTGAGTCTTGGTGTTTATGCACATGTTCTTTTTTGATATCTATTGATTATTGGTGGCGATATTGAGGCCCAGCAAATGATGAGCATACTCGGATTCCCCTTCAGGACATCACTTGTATGATGCATACTCGAGTTTCTGATGCGTTTATGCCCGATGCCAGTTCTTTTTAATTTTCTTTTGTTGTTGTGTACACATTGCCATTTGTGTTATATTGATTCTTTTGTTGTTGTGTACACATTGCCTTTTGTGTTATATCGGATGGTGCCTGTTTCAGGTTTTCTTCTCTTTGAATGTCACGGTACAGATTGTTCGTATTGTCCTAACCAGTTTTAATTGCTCAGTTATTTGGACCTCTGCAACTTTGCTTTGTGTTTTAGTGGCATTTGATGGTACCCATAAAAGCATTTTTCCTGTCGACCAGCCTTTCTTTATGAAATCGCCTCCTGTAACTTTTGTTGCCTGAAGTTGATTTGATGCGAATGTGTTATTTGGAAAGTCACCTGCATTGCCTAGAGCTATTACTGGAATTTTGAGCAACTTGCCTCTTTGTTTTGGATGGATAATATTCATTCAGGCTAGGATCTTAGCCCTCAATGCCTCGTACTTTCTGAAGAACGGTGGCCATTTTGTCATTTCAATCAAGGTACTTTGCCAGATTCACCAAATTAGATGCTTTAGTTAATTGATTTTGTGAATGTGATTTGATATGATGAGCTCTCTTGTTCAGGCAAACTGTATCGACTCCACGATGCCTGCTGAAGCTGTGTTTGCTGCTGAAGTGGAGAAGCTAAAGGCCGATCAGTTCAAGCCATCCGAGCAGGTGACCCTTGAGCCCTTCGAGCGTGATCATGCCTGCGTCGTTGGTGGCTACAGGATGCCCAAGAAGCAGAAGGCCACGTCTTAAGGAATGAAATTTTGTGCACGAAATCTATGATGCTATATTGTAGCGTTGAGAACCTTTGTGGAAGTGTTACCGTGTTAGGTTTTTGTAGCAGATGTACGATGAACATGAAGCCTTGCTGCTTTCGCAGCTAATTCCTGAAATTTGAAAGACTACGAAAACGTCTTTGATTTGGAACTTTTCTTTTTGATGCGGAAGTCATCTGGCACATGAATTTTGCAGCTGACAAGGAAATGGACTTTGTCTATACTGTGATTAGTTTGCAGCATGCTTGTGTAGGAAGGAATGATGGATGGACGAGACATGAAGCTCTCGGTCGACGGTATCACTAGCTGCCTGACGCTCGTTTTAGAGGGTGTTTTAAGTTTTATTAAGCAGGCCGCATGTTCAAGGCCCAAAACAAAAAGGAACAGGACTGGCCCAAACTCTGACGTGGCGGCTTTGGTCGGACTTCGGACCAGAAAAATCAGCGCACGCAACACCCCTACTTTGCTTGCTCGCTCTGCTTCGTCTTTCCCCATCTCCCCACCCCACTCCGATCCATCGCGGGGAACTTGGTCGCGGCGACTGAAAAAGCAACCGCTCCTGCTTCCTCTCCTCGCTGGTATGCTTGCTTGCTTCCGGCCTCCCTCCATCCCCGCTTCTTTTTCTTCTTCCGATCGCTCGCCTTCCCTCTCAAAGGATCAAACCCTCCTCCGTTCCTTCGTCAAAAGGGGACAGCAGACAGCCGTCTCCTGCAGGGGTCCTAATCTGTGCTTCTATTCTAGTTGATGGATAGATGATCTTGTTTCATATAGGAAGGGCTCCTTTGATTTGCGCTCTCTCTCTCTCTCTCTCTCTCTCTCTCTCGGTTCCACGCTTGGGATTCCAAGTTACCATAATACTACCGGTACTGCCATCTTCGACTAGGCAAGGTAGCGGTTTACTGTCATAAAAGAAAAAAAAAAGGTACCAGAATATTTCTGACTCCGTCTACTAGGGATGTACGTATTGCTTACTGCAGTAGCCACTGTTGCTTCGGTTAGACTGTACTCGGTAGCACTAGTTGATCAGGATATCCCCGCTTCCACTTTCTACCGCAATTGTCGATTTGTTGGTGTGGCGTCTCTACCGTGTTAAGGGTGTAACTGTTGTGGGTGGGTTGATTCTATGTTGATCACTATAGTTTTGATGCTATCATGCCGCAGGCATATCTCATTGTCCTGTTTATGTAAAGCCCACACTTGTCACTGACCTATGCTGGGTATCAGGATGTGGATGGACAAACACTCATTGTGGCTTAGGACTTGTGCCAACAGCAACGAGTCCGTTCGTATTGTTATTTGTTGCTTCTGTAAGAGAAGCAGCATTTGTCTAGTTCTTTTCAGTATAAGTCTCAAAGTCCTCAATTATAGCCGTAGAGTGAGTGTCGCTGGCATCACAATTGAAAGAGATATGTGTGTGTAGCTCTGCTGCGTTGACTTCTTCGCATGACTCTTTAGTTTTTCTTGTGGAAACCTTCCTTCTTCTTTTTTTCTACAAAGGTTGTACACTTTGCACTCTCTAACCTAATAATATTACAATTGAAGTGAAGTGATGCAAATGGGTTTTCGGTTTTGATCGCAGTTGAGATGGAGCCTGAACGGAGCGGTGCTGAGCAGACCTCTCCACGTGGGAATGATTGGGAAGTTGTGCAACTCACTGCATCAACATTCGCAGCTGCGCCTGCTCCAAAGAAACCTGAACTTTCTGAGGAGGTTGAAGCTAAGAAATACAGCTCAAAAGGAGATGCTGATTCAGCTGCAGCGCTGTTGATGTCTGGTCATTTCTCAGTGGCACAGAATGAAGTTGAGAGCCTCCTCATAGGCAAAGACAGCAAAGAGCAACAGAAGGAGCTTAGCAGCCTAGATGCAGTTTCTAACGAATTGGATGATGAGAAATATCAAGAGACCTGTGAGCATAAATTAAAGGATGACCTTCACAGGGTTCCATCCTTCGACAAAGGAAAAAACCTCTCCTTGGTTGATATGGATTTCGATGACAGCAAGGCATTGCAGGGCATGAGTTTGGTTGGGGAAGAGCCTATCGGGCTCGCAGCACCTAGTTACAGTGTCATTGATGCTGCTGAAAAGGATTTAAGCTGGTCAACTACCGAGAGTAGAAATGAAAAGAAAATGGACGAGCCAATCCTGCACAAAGTGAGCCCTGGCACTGGTTCAACAAAGGCTGTTTCTTCTGGTGATCAGAGCAAACCTGATGGTTCTGCACCACCACGCGATGCGTGGTGGAAGAAACAGCTGTTATCATTATACAAGAATGCAAAGGAAAGTACCACGTTCTGGCCTATTGTTGCTGCAGCTGCTGCTTTAGTGGGCATGGCATATTTTGGGCGACGCTGGCAAAAGGGTAAGTTGCAGCTTCAGCCAGTCAAATTACAACCTTCGAGCAACAAGGAGGTAATTGCAAAGAACCTTTTCTTTTTAGCAAATGTGTCTGTTAGGAGTTTTTTTGTTATTAGGGAAACTTGTTTATCCTCCTCAGAAATACACATAACAACTACCTAAAACTGTCCTTAAAGAATGGGAAGACTTGTTTTATGATTACACAGTGGTGCCTGTCATATGCATGGTTTCTTATGTTTTTTGACAGAGATGTATGGTTTCTTATGTTACTTAGTTTCTGCCAATTGTTTGAGCACTGAACATGTAATAATTGTTAATTTCTCTTTGTTGTGATGGGCCCAAACGTATAGGAACATTATTGTTTGTTTCTCACAAGGACCAAGTGGTAATACATCCAATTTGAAAGTTATCCTCAAGTTATAGGGGCCACGAGTTACTGCAATGGAGCCCCTTTCTACTTCCTTCCTATTTTCATTTGTTTTTTGATAACTTTTTAAGTTATTTTTATAATTTTTGATATCATAGTAGCATTCTTTTTGAGTTTCTGCTGCAGCTATGCATTTTATATTGTTTCCCTTTTCAGTGGCTAGTGATAACTCGATGCTAATAAACATGGATCTTGTTTACATTTTCAGAAAATTAGTCACGTTGTTGGTCCTCTAAACCGTATGAAGGACGTTCTTGTTGCTGGCAATCTCCAAAGCTCTGGTATTCATGGACATGCCAGACGTAGTGTGATGTAATCAGTCCAGAGGCCCATCGACATCCTCAATCCGTAAGATGTAATCCTACTATTATGTGTCCTGATATACAGGGCAGTGGGTCTAATGAAGACAGTGGATCAAAGTTCGGGGCAGTGGGTCTAACGAAGACCGTGGATCAAAATTTGATCAACGCTTCAATGTTTGTGGATGTTTGTTCAAGTATTCTGTTGGATTTGTAAATTCTAAAAATCCTTTTGGATATGTAAATATGTTAGCTTAGCGTGATTGCCTTTTTCTTTCATTCAAAGTCAATTGGTACCTGTGCCGCCCTGCAGTCAACTCTATACCTATCAGAACTGAGTCGTCCTTGTTTGGGATTGTTTTAGCTTGCGATGGTTATATAATCTGCCAGTCGTATCAAGAATTATGGCCATTTATGTCGGCATTTGAGGAGCTGTTTTGCTGCAGCAGTGAGTTTCTCTTCCTTATTCTGAACCTGGGGTTATTTTCCTCGGGGGTAAATTAAGCTGGTAGTAGTGTATGGTTGAGATGGCGGAACAGCCAAGCAATCATTTGGAGCAGTAATACATAGTGCGCTAATCTGTAATCTAAAGGAGCATTCAGTTGCAGGTGAATATGTTCCTCTTGTTAGTCCGTTCTAGCGTACTCTCTCCGTTCTTTAATTCATGTTGCCATTGATTTTTAAATTTAATTTAACTTTGATCATTTGTTTTATTAATTTTTTTTTATATAAATATCATATATTTTGATATAATTTGATTTATTATTAGAGTTATTTGAATTATAATATAACATTTTACGTATTTAAGTAATTTTTTTAATAAAACAAATGATTAAAGTTGATTGTAAAAGTTTAAAGATGACATTAATTTAAGAATAAGAACCGAGGGAGTAGTCAATTCTGCCATCCTTTTCTGGGGTGTTCTGCTGGCTGCCTGGCCCTTGGTTTGCACGATGGTCACTTCTCCCTCTATTCTCTCTGTTTTTATACTATAGTTGTTATGACGAAAACTTAATTGTCCTAGCAACAATAATTTAAAAGTAGAGAACAATTTAGAAGTTGAAAACAGATCATCGATTGAGAATAGAATGGTAGCTGCACGAACAAAGCGGACGCGCTTTGCTGCTATTATTGTTAGTAACCAAACATGTGCATAAACCAGAGGCAGTGGTGGAGTGGAGACGGACGTGGCTTCTCTTCTCCCAAATGTACTTCCACGATGTAGTAAATATTTTTTGATTATTGTCTTTTATTATGTTGAGTCTACGGAAAAACAAAATTCAATAGAAATTCACCCTGTTTGTTGGAGGATGCATGGGAGAAGTGAGGGAAGCAATTCAGTGGAGACAAGATATGAAAGCCAGAAACTAAATTAACTAGAGCTACTCGTAGAAGCAAGCCCATGCATGCGGGTAATGATCCATCTAATCTAATCTAATCTAATCTAATGGATCCCAAGAGCAGAGCCAGGCACTGATGATGGGGACATGCAACCCAACAACCAGAAGCAGAGCATCTCTCAAAATGCATGGCCTGCAGCCGGTTGCTTCTTTTTTTTTTCTTAAGAAGAAACATTGCCTATTTGGAAAGAAAGGTGGAGCCATGGAATATCGCCATGGCACACACATCCGTCCAGTTGTCCTCCCGACAATTAAAAGAGGGATTTGAGAGTCAAGTTGTCATTGCTTGAGATTAATTAATCATCTTGTCTTTAGCTAGCCAGATGTAGCAGTTTGTTCTGTATCGACTCCTCAGAATCTATTCTAGACCAATCAATGCTACTCCCCTCGTCTCCTTTTTAATTAGGTGTGAGCACGCAAATTAAAGATTTAAAAAAAAGTAAAATGTGCTGAAAACGAAGAGCAGAGAAATAGAAATAAAAATGTATTAAAAATAGAGAAAAATGTATTAAAAAGCGAGAATAACAAGTAAATTGAAAAAAATTGTGAACTCTAGATGGTATGACAGCGAATGCTATCTGCTAACATACAGATAGTATGATGATTCCTTGTTTACACACTATTAAACAGACGGCTTATTGAGAGTAAGCAGGATACGATTGAACAAAATATGAAATTACAAAGATACATAGCTTTCCTATACATATTTGAGAAAAATGAAAATAGAAGCAAGAGCAGTACTCACTTTGTCATTTTTACTTTTCCATTTTCTTGATAGGTACGAGAATTAAGAGGGAAAAAAAGAATAGATTTACTAAAAGCGAGAAGAGAAATAAAGATAAAAATATATTAAAAATAAAAAAAGATACATTAAAAAGCGAGAATATTAAGAAAATTGGAAAAATTTTGACGAGGTCATTATGACAACAACTAAGTCTCCATTTGGAACGGAGGAATTTTTTTAATTCTTTCTTTTTTTCTTATGAAATTAAACTGATTTCTGTAATTTTTTTGCAAAATTTATGTGAAATTCGAAACAAGGCCTAAACTGCGACTGAGTAAGTGCACACCACAACTCACAATAGTTCTTGAAAGAAAAATGCTAACGGCGTCATGAGAACGCGCGCGCACAATAAAGAATGCAATAATAAAAAAAGAAAAGAAAAGAAGGCCGCCTTTCTTTATTCGGGAGACGGAGAGAAGGACAAGGCGGACGGGGCCCAGGCCCAACCACCCGCACGAGGGGCCGCGTTGTCGCCGGCCGAGCTAAACCGCCGCGGCCCACTCACTGACGCGTGGGACAGCCAGTGGATGGATGGATAGGTGCGTCCGGGCCGGCGATTACTTTTTGGGCTACCTTCTCCACGCACACGTGGGATAGTGTCACCTTCTTCTCATTCTTTTTTTTTTTCCTGACTAAAACCGATTTTCATAATAATTGTACAAAAAATTCAGTTCAATTTGATAGAAAAAAAATACAAAAATATAAAAATTTTCCTTCAATTCAAAAAAGCCCTAATCTGCCCTTGGGAATCTTGGGATTAGGAGCACTTGCTTTGTTTCAAAAACATTATTACATCTTACTTACTGCTCAAACAAGAATAAATAAAATTCCTAAAAATTCATAAAGTGTTAAAGCGAAACAGCGAAATTTCGTATCCAATTATTTGTGTTATTAGCATAAAGATAATAAAATGGGCGGTTAATAATTGTCGATAAAAAGATGAGCTGCCATCACACGGACCCGGTCTGACGTGCGTCGTTCACTCTCCTCTCTTCCCTTCATACCTCTCTCCCCACCGGGCCACCAGCCTTCCTTCCTGGCGGCGACCACCTGTTCCTTCGCCGACGACGCCACCGGTTCCTTCTCCGGCGACGAGCTCCCGCCTGGTACGCCCGCTCCTTCTCTTTCCTTCCTACCGGGAGAAACGGAGCCCTAAATGTATTCGGATCTGACCCAGTTACTTGTATGCGCGTGGATCGATCAGATCGCCTAGCTTCGATTTGTTTTGCGAGAAATTCCGGGTCCGCCCCTAGTGGTTACCTGTTTACTGAATGCTACGATGGTTCCTTTTTGATTGAATCATGCGTATCCATCCAACCTTTGCAGGCTGATTTGATCTATTTGTTTCGGTGGAACTGTGGGACGTGATCCGGTGGATTCCGTCTGTTATACATACTGAATCATGCTCTGTTGGGTGTAAAAGCTTGGATCTCCGACGTGTGATTCGATCCCTGGAGCAGGCAGAATTGTTTGCTTCCTCCCTGTTACAAGATGCAGAGTGGAAGCGAGATTATGCCTGTGCACAACAGTGTTGATACGGTCAACGCAGCTGCTGCCGCAATTGTCACAGCGGAGAGCCGCTCACAACCTCCAGCTGAGCCGGTTCGTGTCTCTAAGCCTTACTGCATGAATTTTTTATTTATATATGGTAATGCTGTCCTGCATGGTTTTTATTGGAAAAGTAGCTTCCTTTGATGATTGCATAACTATCATGGCTTAAGTAGACGCGCTGTGCGTGATCCGCTGCAAGAAAACTATGTATCGTGCAACACACGTGTCGCTAACTTTTCTAGAATTTATTTATGATAGGCTTCTGATACGATCGCGGCAGTTTTGAGTATTCGGTAACGGAAAAATGTAGTTTTGCGTTACTTTTGGTAATAATTCTGTTAGGTTTTACTTTTATACATTACTGAGCCTTTTGGCAGTTTTGTTTTGTCGATAATGTTGTGTAGCTGGGTTGGATAATCAGCGCCTTTTTCATAAATGGTTTTCCTGTAGAAATTTAGGTTAGGATGTGGAACAGATGTTGAATAAAACCTTGTCAGCTTAGTTCTGTGCATTGAAATATCTGTTCTGATCTCAGTATTCTTCCTTGGAAATGGAGCCATGGAAAGCACAGTTAGTTTTTTTTTTTTTTTTTTTTGAGGAAAGCACAGTTAGTTATTATGTGATGGTTGTGTCTTTATTAGTAGTATATCTTTGGTGATTTATAAGGGCTCTAGAATGTTGATTTATTCATATCTATAATATCTGCTTTTTCAGTGAAAAAATAATTTTGTGGATGTATGCATTTTTGGGGTCTTTCTTCTTCACTTGGTTGACTTGATAACATTCTTTCTTCTATTACATGATTTTAAATATATGTGAATGATGAGCACTTCTACTTAAAAATACAACAGAAACGAAGTCAAGTTTAATTGCTGCAATTTTTTTTCTTGGGAACGAAAGCTTGTGCCCTGTTTCTTGTTGGAACAGCTGTATACAGAGCACCTTTCGATATCAAAACTATACCTATTATACATCATTGTAGATATCAAATGCATGCCTCAGAAAGAGAGGAATTGTGGAAGTCAGATTGAATTTATTTGGTGGACTAGATATGAGCAAAATATTCTTTATTTGCTGGCCATATGCCACCAGCTATTCTTTTCTATTTTTAATTCTCAGCCTTAGCTTCTCTTGTTTTCCAGTACAGGCATGTGCCTAGGCCTTCACCTTGGTATATTTATTAGTCTGCTCTCGTCCATATTGTTTGCTCCTGAAAAAATAAGGCGCAGCTGTTTATTGTCATTCCTGACTGCACGTTAACACGAGTCTTATGTTTACTTTCTGCGCTAACTGTCGTTGTTTGTTTGCAGCGAAGAAAATGGGCTGATAAGTTGAGTGTGTACTTTTGCTTTGGAGCTCAGAAGAATGGTGGCCGGCGTGTCCGCCATGCTGCCCTTGTTCCGGAACCTGCACCTCAGAGGACAGATGCACCTGGAACAGAGATTCCGAACCACCCTCCTCCTCCGGTGTTCCCCTTTGTTGCACCTCCATCCTCTCCGGCTTCTTTCCTTCCATCAGAACCCACATCTATTGTGCAATCGCCACGGGTTGGTGCTCCTCCTTTTTCGCCCCCCTCGCCAAATTCTCCATCCCCCACTGGCCGGCCATCCATCTTTGCTATTGGGCCATATGCACATGAGACTCAGCTAGTTTCACCTCCCATATTCTCGGCCTTCACAACTGAACCATCAACTGCTCCTTTCACTCCTCCAGCGGAATCTGTCCATCTGACAACTCCTTCATCTCCTGAGGTTCCTTATGCAAAGCTTCTGACTTCAATCAACAACAGCAAGAATGATGAAACAGGTGATCTTCAGTCATATCCAAATTACCCAGACAGTCCAATAGGGCGTCTGATATCTCCAAGCCCGGGTTGTTCTGGCACTTCCTCCCCATTCCCTGATCCTGAGATGCAGGCTTCAGCACGTTACTCTTTCCCATCATTCCCAGTTCGCGAGCCACCAAAGATACTGGATGGTGAGGGTGTTGCAACACAGAAGTTGATACCTCGCCATATGCGCAATGGTGGTTCCCTTTTGGATGGCCATATTTCTGCTGCTGTACCAGTTGTAGACTTCTCTGCTCGCCTTCAACACAATGATCATGCTATGGATCATCGGGTTTCGTTTGAGTTGACAGTAGAAGATGTTGCCCGGTGCCTGGAGAAGAAAACTGCTATTTCTGGTGATTCTACCTCCGCATCCTTTCGTCTTGCGCCCATCGGTGACAGTGACCACCCAAGAGAATCTGGTGATACAATGGTAGGGTTACACGTTGATGAAACATACCATGACTTGCCTGAAAAGGCGAAGCGCTCTCTGTCCCTTCGCATGGCCAAAGAATTCAATTTTAACAACATTGATGCTGCTGCTAATGTTGAAACAAGCGTTGGATCTGACTGGTGGGCGAACGAGAAGGTTGCCGGCATGACAACAGAGCCAAAAAAGAACTGGTCCTTCTTCCCAGTGGCACAGCCGGGGGTCAGCTAACCTTTGCACTGACCATTCTCTAACAAGATGAAGCAATGAGCTCTGGCTTCCTTGTCTCCTGCTACAATGATTGATTTCGCAGATATAACTGTGGTAGATGCAAACTTGTATGAATTTGCAGTTCTTAGTGATAATTTCAAAATTAGATAGTAATTAAAATTTCTAGCTAATATCACTGTAAGATACTATAGGTGATGCAGATTCTGGAGTCTCTCCTCTCGGGTGTTGAACCTTTGGATAACTTTCACTGTTGTAGCGTCTGTCTATTCTCTTAACTGACTTGCTCTCCTGGTACTGATGCTGTTAATGTAAATAATAGACTTTTCTCTTAATCGTTGTATTCTTTTAACTGTTGCATAAGTTTTCCTTTTGTAGCGTCAGTATTGTCAGATGTTATAGCCGATTACCCCTGTTACTGTTGCCTGTATGATGTAGCATGTTGTCCTGTTTATTTACAGGAGGAGATGCACCGCTTCTTCTCTCTTTTTTTTTTCTTTTTAAAAAAGAAAAAAGCGGCCTGCTTCGTTGGAACCAAAAATAAAATTAAAAAAAAAAATCCTAATGGGAGGGAACAGTCAGGAACTCAGGATGACAGCGACACGGTCCCACAAGAGATTACATCGAGATCGCGAGGAGTTGATTATGTGTTTGGCCAAGCCTGACAGGCAACAATGCCGATAAATATCATGAGTCATCAAGGCAAATTTTAAATTTGGTAGAATCCGAGCCTCACATGATTTGAATCAAGTACTCCTACATACTAGTAGCTGGCTGTTTATCTTTCGATATTTTTTTTGATGGGGTCGACATCAATCGACGTAAGTAGAACTGAAAACGACGAAACGCATGTAACATGGACCATGAAAGCTCATTGAATCAATACTACAAAGTTATATTACTAATTGGAGATGAAGAAATGATTAGTGAAGAACATAAGAAGAAAACAAAGTGAGATGAGCAAACAATTTGGTGGCCACGAGACATGCTGCGGCGTGGACGGGGATAACATCGATCCGTCACCAAACCCCGTCTCCCTCACCGTACCCATCAAATAATTTAGCCCAGCGTCACTCCTCCGTCTCTGTCACAGGGTCCCACACAGCCCTTCTATTTTCTCGGTGAGAAGACGATGGCTCTATTTTTTTTCTTAACCTCAATCAGTCAATTAATCATTGCATGCCGATATTAGCAGCTGAACATGATGATGAGCGCTAAGAAACTGATCAGCTAAACTTCCACTAGTATACTGTCAAATGGACAAAGCATCTGAATATTATCATTATCCTTTGTGAAAAAAAAAAGTATGAAGGATGCATTTGAATATACTTCATCCTTTCTTATCACCGTTGACTTATATAATCAACTTTGATCATTTGTCTTATTCAAAAAATTATTTAAATGGGTAAAATTTTAGTTGTGATTCAAATAACTCTAGTGATAAATAAAATTATATCAAAATATATGAAATTTATTAAATTTTTTGAATAAAATAAATAGTCAAAGTTGAATTTAAAAATCAATTGCGATATTAAAGAATTAAAGAACAGAGGGAGTAATACTCTACGCAGAGCGTTTCCTTGCATGTGGTGTGCCTTCTTACTTGTGCTTTTATTAGAAAAAAAAAATGGCATCTTTGTAGCTTGTTGAATTGGAATATCCCTACCAAGTCAACAAAGCATTTCAGCCACGAGCATAATTTACCTCCTGTCAGAGCATGGCAACAGCAAAATGAACCTCGTCGAGTGTCATTCTGTGTCAAAGCTGGAAGATAAGCGGCAAGATTTCAGTAAATAAAAAAGAAACCATTCGAGCTGTGACTAGGATCGAGTGACTGGTCCAAGAGCTGTCGACCTCCACTGCAACAGTGCCTCTCTTCACGTGATCACTCATGGCCATGACAAACTGATCGTGGTGAGCCTACAAGCGCCAGCCATAATCTGTCTGTACCGAATAAAAATCCCATTTTTTTTGGTTTTGGTTATTTCCACACCATCCGGTCGCCATCGTTTTCCTTGGGGTAGGGAGAGGGAGAGGAGAGGACACAGAGGCCAGCCAAAATATCGAAGCCAACCAACTGGAGTACTACTGGGTGGGAGGGTGGCCATGTGGAGCTTGCCAATTGCCTCTTTGGAGGAATCCCATGCCATGTGTTCTTCCAGCGACAAATAATCCTACCTGGCTGCTACCTGTTCTTGCTCTCCCTCTTGCTTCCCCTCACAATAGCTCCTGCTAGTTTCTTTGTTGATTTCTCGGAAAGAACAGCAGCAGGAAGAAAGGTATGTATGCTGCACTTTGTTGATTTGCAAGCTCCAGCTTCGTCCTCCCCGCTGTTCTCGCTGCAGTGCGGTTTATCAGCAATCCATGTAAGCCTCTTACTGGATCAGAGAGCAGTTCTTAGATCTTCTTAGGCCAAAGATCGTATTGTGTTGATAGGTAAAATTTTGCTAGAGAGATTTCTTGGAGAATTCCCAGCTGTTAGTTCAGTCTGCACTCTAGCTAGAAAAGGGTCCTCAGAGAGAGAGAGAGAGAGAGAGAGAGGTTCTGTTGAGCAGCAGAAATCAACCAACCAACCACTCAATCCCTCAATCAATCAGTTCAGCTTCAGCCACCGGAATGGCGATGGAGCCTGTGGTGAAGGTGGCGCTGGGTTCCGCGGCGTTCGCCATCTTCTGGGTGCTGGCGGTGTTCCCGGCGGTGCCGTTCCTTCCGATCGGGCGCACGGCGGGTTCGCTTCTGGGCGCGATGCTCATGGTGCTGCTGGGCGTGATCAGCGCCGACGAGGCGTACGCCGCGGTGGACCTCCCGATCCTGGGCCTGCTGTTCGGCACCATGGTGGTCAGCGTGTACCTGGAGCGCGCGGACATGTTCCGGCACCTGGGCCGCCTGCTCTCGTGGCGGAGCCAGGGCGGCCGCGACCTGCTGGTCCGCACCTGCGCCGTGGCCGCGCTGGCATCCGCGCTCTTCACCAACGACACCTGCTGCGTCGTGCTCACCGAGTTCATCCTCAAGATCGCGCGCCAGAACAACCTGCCGCCCAAGCCGTTCCTCCTGGCGCTCGCGTCCAGCGCCAACATCGGTTCCGCGGCCACGCCCATCGGCAACCCGCAGAACCTGGTCATCGCCGTCCAGAGCGGCATCTCCTTCGGCCAGTTCGTCTTCGGCATACTCCCCGCCACGCTCGTCGGCTCCGTCGTCAACGCCGCCATCCTGCTCTGCCTCTACTGGAACCAGCTCGACGGCGGCAAGCCCACGGAGGAGGTCGTCGCCGTGCCGACCGAGGTCGTCGAGGAGGAGGACGTCAGCTCGCACCGCTTCTCGCCCGCAACCATGTCGCACCTCCGCGCCCGCACGGGAACATCGTCCCCGCAGGCCTCCTCTGACGCCGCGGAGAGCGAGCCCGTCAAGCCGGTCAACGCCAACGGGAACGGTTACCACGACGACACCGCCAAGCAGCCTGCCTGCACGGCGACCGAAGGCGTCTATCAGAGGCGTGGTGGCGCCGCCGCAGCAGCCAAAGCGGCGAACGGCCACAGCTCGTTCCGGTTGCCGGAGGAGGAGAAGGAGGTGGCCATGGAGCCGTGGAAGAGCGCGCTGTGGAAGACGTGCGTGTACGTGATCACCTTTGGCATGCTGGTGGCGCTGCTGCTGGGGCTCAACATGTCGTGGAGCGCCATCACCGCCGCCCTGGCGCTCATCGTGCTCGACTTCAAGGATGCACGCCCATGCCTCGAGAAGGTAACAAGATTATTGTAGTAACTCACTCTCACTCTGCGTTGATTCTGAACACCATTCCTGATGATGTTGTCTGCGGTGTTGCTGAACAAAATCAATCAATAAATTAACAAAAATTCAGGTCTCGTATCCGCTGTTGCTCTTCTTCTGCGGAATGTTCATCACCGTGGACGGCTTCAACAAGACAGGAATTCCCAGCGCATTCTGGGAATTCATGGAGCCCTACGCACGGATCGACACACCCACTGGAACTCTGATTCTTGCAATGGTTATCCTCCTCCTCTCAAATGTGGCGTCAAATGTTCCAACAGGTCAGTAATAGCACTCCTATGTCTTTGCTGCTAATTAAATGTGCAATGGAATTCAAGTTCTCTAATTCACCATTGATTTCGTGTGCAGTTCTCTTGCTCGGCGCTCGCGTGGCGGCCTCGGCGGCGGCGATCTCCCCCGCGGCGGAGACGAACGCGTGGCTGATCCTGGCGTGGACGAGCACGGTGGCCGGCAACCTCTCCCTCCTGGGCTCCGCCGCCAACCTCATCGTCTGCGAGCAGGCACGCCGGTCTCAGCACTACGGATACACCCTCTCCTTCTTCAGCCATCTCCAGTTCGGCTTCCCGGCGACGCTCATCGTCACCGGAATCGGGCTGCTGCTCATCAGAAGCTACTGAGAACATAGCTCGCGATCAGAGGAGCACTGCACATCGATATGGCCACATGTATAGAAAAAAAAGAAATGCAAAATTCCACCCTTTTTTCTCTTATCTCCAGGTTGCTTGGGTTTGTACACGATTGATTCATCCTCCTGTTGCCTCCTACGTAGTGGTGAAGCACGGTTATCTTGGTGCTTACTTGATTGGAGGCATTTTGACTGGTACATTTCAGTAGGTGTACATATTGGAGTAGCAGAAATCATTTCATAAAAAAAAAATGTATGAGTATCATTATGTTGGGAAAATACTTGAAGTGTAAGTTGAATAATGTTATGGCTGCGGAATCAAGTGAAGTGTATTATCAAAAAAGAAAAGCGAAATGTTCTCTCCCGCTTTTTAAATTATTATGGATCAATTTATTTTTATAGATTTAGCCCATTAAAATATCAAGTTAGCGTAATTTGCTCCTTATACGCTCTATCTTTTTTTTAACATTTTAAATGTAAGTGTAGAATAAATTTTTTACATAATTATGTAAACATATTGTATTTATACTTACAAATTATATATTAATAGTAGGGATATAAAAATTATACACTTTATTTTTATTATTTCTTTCTCTTACATTTAAGTTCATTGACCATCTTTCTCAACTTGATGATGAACAACGCACATTACAGATTTATTTAACCAGCATATGACTTAATTATATATAGTACATCTCTTCTTTTGCCATCTAAGATCTGTTTGGAATGCAGAAATGTTATAGAAATTCACAAATGCAAAAATGTTATAGAAATTCACAAAAATTTTATATGAATTAGTTCAATCTCATAAGAAAAAATTATAAAGATATAAAAAATTATCACGTTCTAAACGGAGAAACCTTATTTTGATAGCAGGAGTTTATCAGTAACGGTACAAAAAATTCACAGGAATCATTACAATTTAAAAGAAAACACCATTTAAGAAAAATTTCCCCGTTGCAAACAGACAAACTCGCTTTTTTCATCTCCCTTCGCAACCCTAGCCGCCAGCCGACCGGCCTCGCTGCCCCGTCTCGTCCGGCGCCGCCTCCCCCGTGCCTCTCCGAGCCCCACGCCTCGACCAGCTCCGCGCCGCTACCCCGCCCCACACGCCGCCACGATCCGCTCTGCTCCGCGCCCCCACTCAAGGTAACACAGTCTGGTTTGGTAGGGCGGCCGCCCTACCCATCCTTATTGGTAGATCCGCGGGAGGGAGGATCAGTGGATTCACAAGGATGTCGTGGTGTACCATTGAGTCTGATCCTGGTGAGTTCCCTCTTTATCAATGCCTGTCCGTATTTTTTTTCTTGTAAATCATGATTGATTTGGGACTTGGTAGCTAACAAGTGGGGAAAATTTAACAAATAAGGTTAGTATTTTTTCCAAATAACAAGGTGAGTCAGTGAGTGGAGTAGCAATGTCCTGGGCTCTTTGTGACCTTTTAGCTAGGGAGGGTTTTTCCGTCAATCTGTGGATTTTACCTTTTTACCATGGCTGCAACCTCTGCTCGAGTCATCAGGCATCCTAATACCATTGGAAAGCCAAGGATCTTAAACAATATATTACACTTTGATATCAAGGATGGACATTGATGTACTTGTTATAAGAATGTCTCCTTTCCTGAATTGACAAATGGCTGAATGTATTTTGTTATGCTTACGTTTATTTGTACTACCATCTTCATTGTTCTCAGCACCTGTCAAACCATCACATATGTTTTACTTGAGCAGGTGTTTTCACCGAGTTGATTCAGCAAATGCAAGTTAAAGGCGTGCAGGTTAGTGTCCAGGTTCTTTGCTTTTATTGCCTTAGGTAACTTGAAAATGGTAGATCCATTGATTGTAGCTGATAAATTCTCATGGTTTCACTTGTCTTTTCTGCAATGATATAAAATACTTCATTGCATTGTACAATTTACACTAATCCTCTGAAGATTTTTTATCCCTTGTGCTATGAAATTGACACGTTAAACTGACATTTAGGAGCCATCAGTGAAATATCTATGATGGGTAATGTTAGCCATAGTGTACTAGCTTATTTATGGTTATCACATATGCCTGCACGCCTTGTGAATGCATACCCTTGAATTAAAGAAAAATTCTTAAAAGATCACTCATTTCCCTCATATCTGTGCAAATGCAGAACTTAATTTCAAAAAGGGAGATGCTTTTGACTGAAACCTTATTCCACACTTTCTTACATACTTGCATACTGTCCTGTCATTACATGGAGGCATCTCAGCTACTAGTGATGCTTATTTGAAATCATGGTTTGTTTCTTATAGTTGATAATGTTTTTACTCCATCTAGTATGATATTATTATTCTTCTAATTCTTCTAGAAACGTGTAACTAAAGATCTTCCACTTCATCCATAATTGCCCCAATGCTTTCTTACATACTTGCATACTGTCCTGTCATATGGTGGCATTTATGCAACAATGGAATGTCTATTTGAAGTCATGGTCCATTCCTTAGTTTGATAGTGTCTGTACTTCAGCTACCATGATTTTATTCTTTTTTGAATTTAATGAATGATCTTTTCTTCTAATTCATCCATCAAAGTATCAGATGTTTTTGTATGTCGGAATGGAATTCTAACTCCCATTGTGCACTGGTGATGCTATTTTGAAACAGGTGGAAGAGCTTTACTCCCTCGATATAGATTCTCTTAGTGAACTGCGGTAAGAATCTTTATTTTTAGTATCATTAGTCTCTGCCCTTTTGACATCCTTAACGAAATCATTCTCTCTACTTGTTATAGGCCAGTATACGGGTTAATTTTTCTCTTCAAGTGGATGCCTGGGGAAAAGGATGAAAGGCCTGTTATCAGAGATCCGAATCCAAATCTTTTCTTTGCTCGTCAAGTAAGTTCCATTCCTGTTCATTTAGATGCATCTGTTTGGTACTTTGTCAGCACCTAACCTTTTTTTTAATCACTTCCAGGTCATCACTAATGCATGTGCCACTCAAGCTATCCTCTCAATTCTCATGAACCGCCCAGAAATTGACATAGGTCCAGAAATGTCACAATTAAAGGAATTCACTGGAGCGTTTGCACCTGATATGAAGGGCTTAGCCATTAGCAACAGTGAATCTATTCGGACAGCTCATAACAGTTTTGCAAGGCCAGAGCCATTTGTTTCTGATGAGCAGCGAGCTGCGGGCAAGGATGATGATGTCTACCATTTCATAAGCTACTTGCCATTTGAAGGTGTCCTCTATGAGTTGGATGGGCTGAAGGAGGGACCTGTAAACCTTGGAGAGTGTGGTGGTCCTGATGACCTTGATTGGCTACGGATGGTGCAACCAGTTATACAGGAAAGAATTGAGCGCTACTCGCAGAGTGAGATTAGGTTCAATCTCATGGCCATCATCAAAAATAGGAAAGAGGTGTATACTGCTGAGCTGGAGGAACTGGAGAAGAGAAGGGAGCAAATTTTGCAGGAGATGACAGAGGCCGCAGGCACAGAATCCTTAAACAGCTCACTCACAGAGGTGGTATCGGCAATCGAGACCTTGACAGAGAAGATCATGATGGAAGAGGAAAAGTTTAGGAAGTGGAAGACGGAGAACATCAGGAGGAAGCACAACTACATCCCATTCCTGTTCAACTTCTTGAAGATGCTTGCAGAGAAGAGGCAGCTAAAACCGTTGGTGGAGAAGGCCAAACAGCAAAAGTCCTCCAGCCCTAGCAGCACTAGATAATGGTGAAAATGTCATAAGATTGGTAGTTTGATGTATCAGGTGTCTAGGTTTACTTGTATCTTTCTGCGAGATTGGACGTCCATGCGTTTGTTAAAATGTACTATTAATATTATCTAGTATATGGAGCATCAGTTAAATGTAATTTGTTACTGTTTCCATGATGAATGAACTTTTTTTTTTTTGATTGGTTTCGTATCTGTTGCTGAGCGCCTCGTTGTTGCGGCCTGACCAATACTACCACAAAAGGATAATTTGTCGCGTGGAGCCAAAGCCCAAAAACAACAACACGCCGCAGAGGCCAAGGCCCATAGCCATCTGGTCTGCTTGTGTCTTCCTCCGCTTCCACAGTTCCACACCCCCCCCCCCCCCCCCCCCCCCCCCCCCCCCCCCCCCCCCCCCCCCCCCCCCCCCCCCCCCCCCCCTTCACCTCGCGCCCCCGCCTCCTCCGCCCGCCCGCCGCCGCCGCAGGAAACAAGGATGGAAGCCCCGGGCTCTCCCTACGCCTCCTCGCCAGAGTCCGCCCCCAAGCGCGCCCCTCGATCCTCTCCCCCGCAGCAGGAACAACCTTCAGAGGAAGGAGGTAACCACGCATCTCTCTCACTCCCTCTATCTGTATGTCAGGCGCGCTCGCAGTTTAGCCCTTGCGCATCTGTTACACGGTGTGTCTGCCCGGATATCTGGATCCGCGAGATCCGGGACTTTGCTTCCTGCTCTGTGTTGCCGAGATCTGCGAGCGCTTGGTCGCCCTTGTGATAGTGTCGCGTCAACAATGGTAGACGGAGATTATTATATGGCTGTTCGAAGGCACTCCCTAATCCTTTATGCTTGATGAAAAGTATAAATTGTGCTAGCTCTCTACTCTGCGAAACTCTCAGTTAACAGACAGTTGCTCTGAAGTCAAGGGCATTGGATGGGAAGAATTCCAAATTCATATTGTAAACACTGAATTGTCTGTAAAACGGGATAAAACCGCTCGTCTAGAATACATGTGACACAGGAAGTGCAAACAAGTCCTTGAGAACATGCTTGGTACGTGGGGGTCTGTTAATATATGCAAGCACTTTGAGTCCCTGTCAGGGAGATTATGCCCACATATTTCTCTTGTTCATTGGTCTCTATTCTCTTGTTCATCTCAGTAACCTATATCAACCCACTCAAAGGTCTACCCTTTTCTTCTCATTGATTGTGAACTATTTACTTTACTTCACGATGGGAATTGGTGCACGACCATAACCCTTGGCTCTGTTACCCTGATACAATATGATGACGTTTATTAATAGATAATAACCCCAATAGGGTACAATATATAGAGGTTACATGAAAGAAACCTTAGACTAGGAGACTACATAATACCCTTGACTATCATACCCTTACCAGTTTTTACACTGTCTATAAGAACTTGGTTTTATATGAAAAGGTCCCACTGAACTAATTTATTCGTCTGAAAATGCAATCTGAAACTACCTAGTATTGTGTGCGCACTGATTCTGCAATAATATATTATATATCAGTTAGATGCTGCCGTAATAAACAATTAGGATTCCTTCCATTTATGATTTGCTTCCTTAGCATTTTCAGCTACTAAAATTGTTGAATATAATCCAATTTATAATATATGAGTTGCCAAGTGTTAACGAAAATGATGTGATGCCTTTTTTTTTTCTATAAGTCTTCTTCAATTGCCTTGCACATTAGCTTTTGTATTGAAAATTCACTTAATGAAATAGACTGGAGTAAAGGCTGTTTGCTACAACCGGAATATGTAGGCCTCTACAGCATCAGATAGTCCTATACCAGTTTTTTCCCACGCATCATGCCTTATTTTTGCTATTTTATCTTTCCATAGAGTTCTTATTTTCAAGTGATGTTCTTCTGCAGATGACAGTGTTAAGCCAACACATTTGAGGTTCCTGGTGTCAAACACATCAGCAGGATGTATTATTGGCAAGGGTGGATCAACTATCAATGAGTTTCAGTCCCAATCTGGAGCTCGTATTCAATTGTCACGTAGTCATGAGTTTTTCCCTGGTACAAACGACAGAATCATCATGGTTTCTGGACTGTTTGATGAAGTAATCAAGGCCATGGAGCTGATTCTTGAAAAACTTTTGGCTGAGGTAAAACATGCTATTTCTCAAATGGCTGTCTGATGGTTGATGATTGGTATTCTAAAGTTATGTTCTCAGGGTGAAGAATTCAATGAAGCTGAAGCTAGACCGAAAGTCAGACTTGTAGTTCCTAACAGTTCTTGTGGCGGAATAATTGGTAAAGGTGGAGCAACAATCAAGTATGTATTATATACTCTCAGCACTTCCATATTTTCTTGCTTTTTATTTCGATTTTCAAACTTTGAATGTTGAAAGTTAGCGTGTTCTTTACAGGTCGTTTATTGAACAATCACATGCTGGAATCAAGATTTCACCGCAGGATAACAACTTTGTTGGTTTGCATGATAGGCTTGTTACTGTAACAGGAACCTTTGATAATCAGATGCAAGCTATAGATCTGATATTGAGGAAGTTATCTGATGATGCTCATTATCCCCCTAATTTGAGTTCACCATTTCCATATGCAGGTAAGTCTTATCATTTTTTACTAGTTGATGTGAACATGTGCGGACCTTAATGCTCATCTGAAAATGTTTCACTATATTGTCATCCTTGCATCAGCTTTGAGAGTAATTCATATGTTGTGTCTCACTAACAAAATTTCATGAAACAATGCCGTAGCGGAGCAGCTCGAATTGACATGTGGAGTTAGCCATACCATGTGTTTCTAATATAATTTCTGCAATTACTATTGTATTGTAGTATTTAATGACCGATTTCCTTTCTGCAATATTCAGGACTTACATTCCCAAACTACCCTGGTGTTCCTGTTGGATATATGATTCCGCAGGTGCCATATAATACTCCTGTGAGCTATGGACCTAATGGTTATGGAGGAAGGTACCAAAACAAGGTTAGTGACTTCACAAGGTTACAGTGGCTGCTGTCCTGCATTTCGTACATTCGTGCTTCTTTTCAATTGAAGCATCACATAATGTTGCATCATGTACTGGAGGAAAGGGAGGACGGAGGTGGTGATTTTTTTTTATATACTAATAGAAATACTTTTCTCTTTTCGTAATCAGGATGTATACAGCATACACATAGTTTTGAATTAGTTAATGAAATTCCAAGAAGGCGCTTTGATTGCACATTAAACTGTATCTCACGATTTTTGGTCCTATTAGTTTTTTGTTCACTGGCATTATTAATCCTTACAGTGATTACATAGTGCAACGTAACATTAGAGCTATATGAAGATTGCTTTGAACTTGTTAAGACTTAAGACTGCTTGTATGCTGAGATCTTTTGATATACTATATTTGAACCGTGAATACCATGCTTACCCTTTTTTTCTTGATTGATGTTACCCATGTCTTGAAAAGTGTAGTTCTTGTTTGAAAGCATTTGCAACTGTTAATGGAATGATAAGCTTAATGGAATTTGAGCTCTAATGATTTTCTGTTGAAATTTTGCAGCCCAGTACTCCTATGAGGTCGCCTGCCAATAACGATACCCAAGAGTCTCACACCATTGGTGTCGCGGACGAACACATTGGTGCTGTTGTAGGCCGTGCTGGAAGGAACATAACAGAGATAATTCAGGTTACGCACATATGGCTGCATTGGTTCACTAAAAGGCAAAACATTTTTGTTGTATCTTAGTGGATGAATAAGCAATTTTAAACATATATTCAGTTGCTTTTGCTGTTGAATCTAGTTTTCGTTGAGTAGTTTGCCCTTAACAGAACTTAGATGAAAGAAGCAAGTGACATTATTTGTCAGTAGAACTGAAACATATTTTTCTTCAAATTATTGATGTTTTTGGAACAACAATTCATAAACTGTGTTGGCTGGTGTTGGCTGCCTTTAGTGTCAGTGAAGCAGTGACACAAAGTACTTCTCACGTCTGCTATTTGGAGTAGTGTTTATCTGAAGAGTATGCGCTTTATTAATAATGCAGGCTAGTGGTGCTAGGATCAAGATTTCAGATAGGGGTGACTTCATAGCTGGGACATCTGAAAGGTACACCCCTCCTTTATACTCGTCAGAGCTGAAACACTGGTTTCCTGTGGTAAAATATTAATCTACCGGTGAAGTTTAGGTAATTGTTAATTTGTACTGACTGGCGCAGGAAAGTGACAATCACTGGAACACCGGAAGCTATTCAGGCAGCAGAATCGATGATCATGGAGAGGGTGTCAGCCAGTGCGGAGAGGTGATGAAGCCCTCTCGTCATCTCTGAAAGCGAAGAAGGCTGGACTTCCATGTCGCCGAAGATAGGAGAATGGAGAAACTTTCTTTTTCTAGCAAAGTTTGAGGTCATAATTTATTTGTTTCTATTTCGTCCAATGGATGATGTGATGTTGGTAGTTGATTAGCTGCAGCTGCAGTTTGGGTTAGTTAATTTGGAATAGGAAGTTAATGTTTGGTCATATTGGACTGTCTTGCTTGTCTCTCCCATAACAACAAAGGATATCAGCGGTGTCCTGCCTACCTATTTGGAGTAGTAGTTTTGACAAATTCCATTCCATTCCTTTGCTCAACAGAGGATATTTGTTGTCTGACGAATCGCTGCTTGTGTTGGCATCATGTTGCTCCATATACTCCCTCTCTGGTTTTAAATTAAATTGTTATCCCTCTTTTTAAAATTATTATAATTATTAGGACAACAATTCTAATTTTAAAATGAGTTAAGTAATTGTGTCGGTCAGGGCAACATAGCTTTGCTGGTGTATATATGGCCCATTACATGTCCACGTGATTCCAAATCCAGGCGGTCCCGGTCAGACCTGGCGCCGCAGGCTTCTAGAAGATAAGATATTTCAGCCCAGCCCACGAGTCTGGGACCCCTTTCCTCTTCGGTTCTCTTCGTCAGAGAGAGAGAGAGAGAGAGAGAGAGAGAGAGAGAAACGTGTCAAGAAGAAGCCAACAAACCCTAGCAGGAAGCAACGAATTCTCTGCGAAATTCTGCGAGATCTTTGCGCCACAGATGAGCAACCTGTCGCCGCTCGACTCCTCGCCGGCGGAGGTCCGGCTGGCCCCGGGCTTCCGCTTCCACCCCACCGACGAGGAGCTCGTCTCGTACTACCTCCGCCGCCGCATCCTCGGCCGCCGCCTCCGCGTCGACGCCATCGCCGAGGTCGACCTCTACCGCCTCGAGCCGTGGGACCTGCCCTCCCTTTCCAGCATCCGCAGCCGCGACAACCAGTGGTACTTCTTCACCCGACTCGATCGCAAGATCACCGGCGCTGGAGCAGGGGGGCGCGGGGGACCGGGCAACAGGACCAACCGCGCCACGCAGCAGGGATACTGGAAGACCACGGGCAAGGACCGCGAGGTATACCACCGCGGCAAGCTCGTCGGGATGAAGAAGACGCTCGTCTTCCACAACGGGAGGGCGCCAAAGGGAGCCAGGACTAACTGGGTCATGCACGAGTACAGGCTCATCGATGCCGACGGACCTCAGGTTACTTTGCCCTGTTCTTCCTGATTGTTTTTTGGTAACATTTCTGTTGTCTGGAAACGAAAAATAGATCCCGTATCACTGTCTTAATTCCAGATACTGTGGATCTGAATAAGGGAAACGAAACGAAGAAAATTGTGACTCTGTGTATGGGAGATTTTCTTTTGACTTGTTGAATTATTTGCCTGATGGAAAAATACTTTTCGGATGATGATCCTCTCTGCTTTGGTGTGTAGGATCTGCTTGTGGTCTGTAGAATCTTCCAGAAATTTGGGTCTGGGCCACAGAATGGAGCGCAGTATGGAGCTCCCTACATGGAAGAGGAATGGGAAGATGATGATGATGCCGTTGAGAAAGGAGCTGCCATAGGCGCATCTGCAAATGTGGCTGCCACCTCAAACGCTGCAGATGAAGAGTCAAATGAGGAGGAAGAGAATGGTTATTCTAAGGCCAGCGAGCTTGCTCAAGTGAGTACTGTCATCTTGTTCGCCTTCACGAAATGTTGCTAATGTGGCACATCAGTGAATACTGCCTTGTGGCTCAATGAATTGATGTTGATTTCTGTTATTGTTTGCTGTGCATAGGCCCATGAAATGCTCACCCCACCAGATATGGCTGCTCTCCAGGCTCAAGGTTCAAACGAGACTAGTGATGGAAGCTGTGCTGACGCTGCTATTTCTCTGGAAGAGATTCGCTCATCAACTGTCAGTGCAGAGATTTTTGGAAGACCAGAAGGGCACAATGCTGCCGATGATAAGTTTAGTGCTGCAGGTTTTTCTGGATGCCCCACAAGAGATGATGGTTATGTAGGACAGGGGAGTGACCCAGCAAATGGCAAGAGCACAAACTGGCCTCTCAGAGTGTATTGCAATCAGAACCCTGTCAATGAAACTATTAGTGCTGATGAGTTCTTTGACACGGAAAATGTTACCAATGAGAATGCATACTCAGGGCAGCAGCAGATTTGCCAGTCTGATTACCAGAACTTGAATTTGCAAGCTGATGGCTTTGTAGCTCAGCGCCAAGTGGATGATGGTATGGCGTTTTATGATGCTCCACCCAACTGGGTCGATGGAAGCGATGACATATATTTGAGTGACATCTTCAATGAACCACTTGGAAATCAATCACTCTTTGATGGAGATGATTTGATGGATTACTTTGTTGATGCCCCAGAGAATGATTTCAAGTACGACATGGTGGGTTCTGCTGAGGGATCTGGTGATCAGCTTACGGAAATGTCAAACTTTGCCCAAAAGGTGTGCCTTGGAACTGTAAGCTGCATTTCCTTCCCTAGATCTCGTGTTTCTTTTTATTCACTATGTTGTTACTTCTCGGCAGGGTGATTACAAAGACAATTCTACATTTGATGGAATCTCCAAGACTTCAGTTGCGAATGGCCACTCTGGGGCATCTTCATCTTGTTTCCATGAGGATCAGTATCCAGAGAATGCAGTACAAGGTACCTTTTTTATACTTTGTTTGATTTACATTTAGTGTTGTGCTCAAAGGTCTGCTTATTCAATCAGTGGATTTACAATCTAATGGAACCTTTCTGCTTCAGCTGATAAACCCCTTGGAAAGCTTGCGAGCATGTTGGGCTCAATCCCAGCTGCACCTGCATTTGCTTCAGAAGATCCTCCAGCCGCAAGAAAATCTTTGCTCACTGGTGTCAATCCAAGCTCGATCCGCGTTACCGCTGGCATCGTCCAACTTGGTGGCCTTAATTTTACAGCCTCCGAGCACAGGCCCTTGCAGAAGAATGGAGACTTCAGTTTACTTGTGTCTTTCACCATGGAGAGCAATGTGGCGTCCAAATCTCTCAGTTTTGAGCCTGATACACAGGTGGGCGCCATCCCGATGGTGATGCGCGGTGGCCTGTACTTTTTCTTTGTCTCGGCCATGATTCTCATTTTGAGCTACAAAGTAGGGTTATGTATTTACAATAGGTAAGGTTGGTTGCCTCCTCCAGCGGAGGTGTTTATTTCTTATGGAGAAGTAAACTTTAGCCCCCCCTCAACACGGGAGCACCGGAGCAGCAATTCATCGCTTTGGTTTTACGTATTTACAGCAGACCATTCTGACCTGTTCAAACACATGGCAATAAACTCTTCAATGGACGCCTTTGGTGCTGAGATAATCTTATGCTTCATCTGGGACTTCATGTCACTGCGAGATGTTTTGTTTTGCTTAGAAATGTCAGCATGGTTTCAAGGGAGCGTCACTGTGTTCTGCTTGTGTTGTGTATACGCTGTGTTCTGGACCCCCTAGTATGTGGTAGCGAGCAAATTTGGATGTGACGCATCAGGATAAACAGGATTATGGTGGCATTCGCTTTGGAGCGCACGATGGACACAAGATCGTACTTCAGCGCTATATGTGCTCTTAGAACAGGACACATTCGGTAGAAATTACCTGGATTGTACAACCTGATGCAAAAAAAAAAAAGGTTCCTGGCACATTGTACAACTTGAATGCAAAAAAAAATCCTTTCTAAAAAAAATATTGTAGTGCTTTAAACCCCAATATCTACGGACAAACACGAGGGCCCGAGGGACGTTTAGAAATGTGCCCACATGAACCACCATCGAAGCATGAAGTCACATGCAGCGATCACGAACTCCCCACAGGTCTGACGCTTTCGTTGAACAATTGTTGAGTTGCAGCTGCTTCTCCAATCTCTGCGTTCTGGGAAATGAGATTGTAACTTGTCTGGACAATGTCCCACAAGAGTCCCATACTCCCCTATGGCTGGCTATGAGTCCTCTTGTTCCAGCCACTTCGTCAAAAAAATGAACAGGCATGACTTCGATGCATGCACGCCAAATAAATGAAATGCAGCGATCAGCCCTGCGGACAAAATTCTTTAAACAGCAGGACTTGGGATATCACTGGAGCAAAGTGCCGTGAGGACTCTGCTCAGTTACGAATTTTCAGGGAACACCGTCTGTATGAACTTGAGGAAACGCTCCGAGTAGAACTGAGGATCCACGGCCGAGATCGAGACTGAATCATACTGCATGGACTTGACAGCATGCTCAATTTTCTTCGTCATGTTGTACTCTTGCAAAATGTCAATGATCCCCAGGTAGAGGACGACATCATATACTTCACGAAATGGTTTGCTTTGGTCTTCTTTGGGGATTTGCTCCGCCCTTGCAGGCATGTTAACACCCAGCTGGATCTGAAGCCTGGCAAACATAAGGCAACAACAATCCAGAGCTGTTATTCCCTCATTTTGAAATTATGTCCAATATTACTTTAGCATTTGGTAGTTGGAAAAAAGGCCTCTGACCTGGCTGTACCAGGAAGCAGGAGATCTACTACTCCAAATCCAGCAGCTGATGATCGCAAGCGGTTTCCTCTTATATGAGGACCAACAACCACACTGTTTTCACCGCTGCTCTCAACCAAGACTAATCCTTCTGGGTGGCTAAAAGCATCCTCCTCCTGAGCATCTGCATGAAAACACGGTTGACTATGAATTACAATGATTACTGTTACAAACAATCATACAGGCTAAAACATATTAGATCGATAAGTCATTGCATCCAAGACCAGTCAGCAGCCATAGGCCCATGACCGTTACAATATTACTTTTTGCATCTCATCGAGTATCACAGAAGTTGAAGACAACAAATGGCTTCCTAATTCAACATGTCTTGACAATAGAGAAAATAAGCAAAGCACAGAATTTTCAGGCAACTCTGGTTGATAGAGTAGATATACTTGACATGGTTTAACAGAGGAACTGGTACCAGCATACTAGAACAATGTAGATAAGATAAAGACCATTCACTAAGAGAAGGTGTGCTTATACCTTCTTCTGAAAGAACTGTCAATCTATCTACTGCCAAGCTCCGTTGGTACGATGCATGTGTCCGTAGGTGTTGGGGAGCTCTATAGTGGACACCAAGCAACAAACTGTAATCCATTATCCTCTGTGTCCTTAAAAATTCACTGTCTGTTTCTATCTGCCTGAAGTGCAGAATAATGACAATCCAGATACGTAAGATAGATTGGAGATAATATAATACAAATACACAACAAAACTATATCTGAGCAGAAATTATTTTTGGAGAATATACTCACTTCAGTAATGCCTCACGCCAAGAAGGTTCAAGATAAAAGGAATAGTTGAGATCCAAATCCTTCAGAGTTGTATTCTCATCAATTTCAATTTTGTCAGTAGATCTGCCTAAGGATGAGCCTTTCAAATCGAATCTCCGGTGAATTCTCAGTTCAGTGCAAAACATGTTTCCCATTACAACAAATCGAAACTGCAATCCACACACATTAGTGAAGGGTTGTTACTCCACACACACACAAAAAAAAAAAACACTAAAGAAACCCTAAAACGAATTTGTACAGAAGTCATTCATTACCTTTTGACCACTAGAAGGTTTCACCCTGTGGAGGCCAAAAAACTTAGTTATGAGGGTGTTCTCATAGGTGTGGACATGATGATAATAGTTTGGAAGCATTCGTAAAAGTACCTACAGGACCATAGAGTCAGCATCTAGCCATCTACACTTCCTATGTATTTTCTATGTCCATGCATAAACTCTATAGCAGAGCTTATTAAAATCTCTGTAGTGTAAATAGAAAATGAAACCTGCACTTCAGATTTTCGAAGAGTTTTAATCATGAACCGATCATCCTGTGATAGGAAAAATACACTTCCACTCTTCCCAGGAGAAGATAGCTCCCTAAGAGCAGAATTTCCACATATGGAGATCATATAATCCGCAGCATCAATCTTGAACATTTCTCTCAAATTCCTACAAAAGTGAAATGAAATTGTGTTTTCAAGAAAGAGGTTTGAAATAGAACTGAGAATATTATATGCCAAGGGACCAAAGCAAAATATCAAAAGTATGTTAGATAACCATGCAAGTTCTAAGGCCCACTAAGGACAAGTTCATTTTTCAAGTGCATGTATCGGCACAAACTTCAGTACAAACCTGAAAACCATGGGACAATAGTCTTTCCATTTAAAATCTTCTGCAGAATGTGAAGGAGTAAGCCGAGATCCTTCTTTAGGAAAGTTCATCCAGAAACTTGCTCTTGGTCCAAAATCTGAAGCACGAACTTCACGTTTTTGAATGGGAGTAATCTTTCCAACGGTGTACCTAAGAAAATAACAGGGTGAACATTACGCAAAATTCTTAATACAAGAGCATCAAATGTCATGCCCTGGAATCAATTGAAAATTTGCTGCAGCAGTTCCTAATTGTGATTGAAGGCTCCACCGGTTAGGATCCAGTAACTACTACCAGCTAGAACATCAGGTAAGCCTCACAATGTCGCTTTTTTGGACCTAAATATACACAGTGGGCACTATTTTGTCGGAAACAGATAAACAATCACATGAAAGTTGACGGATCCTGGTAACCTGCATTACAGGTCAAAATTCACCTAAGCTCCTGTAACTGGAATTTACTCCAATTTTTTACCACTAGATCCAGATCCAATGGCTCACATTCGATGCTACAGGGACACATAAACGGTGATGTGCTACAGTGAATCTGCATGATGAATATTTTCTTCCCTGGAAAATGGATACTGCTGTAGCAGCGCTCACTTTTTACTGTAGCATTATCTACGGTCTCTGAATTGAACTCGTCAATTCAGAGAATCCGCACCCAAAGTTGACTCGAGGGATTTGCAACTGTAAAATTATCAAATGGTAGTTTTTTTTTTTTAAAAAAAAGGAGAACATTCAATAGAAGTAGATGATAAATCATTTATGTCAAGTGGCATACCTGATTCCAAGCTGCAAACTGAGCATTAGATCATAACTTCTGTGCCCCTTAATTATTGTCTCTCCAGGCTTTTTTGTGTCCCTCACTATTTTCTTCTTGCGGCGTTTTGACTTCTTCGACGAGTCTGAAAAACTCCTGTCGAGTACCACCTCGCTGATTAGAATACCTTGCATGTATTCCCTTTCAAGTATAGGTAAACGAGAATCGTCCAAGCTTTCACAGCTTTCTAGAGCAGAGTTTTCACTTGATTCATGGCCAACGAATTTTTCGATAGCTACCTCAAGACTCCAACGTCTTTCCAAAGACACATTCTTCAAAGGAGGTTGGTCACTTGAGTTTCCTTTCGATGAGGCACCTGAAGATTGACGAGTCATGCCCACCTTCATACTTCCCATATCAACTGAGGAAGAGTGAAGAATGCGTGAACCATGATTCTGCCTTCTAATATCAGGCAGCACACCTCGGCTTCTGAGACTGCTGATATACAACTCATCACTCACAGGAACAATGCAACCTTTTGGATAGAATGTGCCTTTCCCATCCTTCAGGCCTCTGGTCCAGGTTCCAACATAATACCCACACTCATTCCAGGTATAGATTCCATATCCATGCATCATGCCATCTAACCAGTTGCCTTCATACGAGTCCCCATTTTTCCATGTAAGGGTTCCTTTCCCAGACATCTTGCCATTTTTCATGTTGCCAACATAGGTGTTACCGTTTGACCATGTATACTTCCCATGACCTTCTATTTCTCCCAGAATCCACGAACCTTCAAAGATGTCCCCATTAGGATACGTCTGACATCCAAGACCATGCTTACGATTCAACTTCCACCGTCCCTTGTAAATGATGTTATCAGTTCCAGTATAGGTTCCTTCACCATATATGTAGCCACCAGAATACTCACCCTCATATGTGGCTCCTGATGGCCACGCCGTCTTTCCCTGGCCATGCCTCATCCCTCTCCTCCACTCGCCCTCATAGATGCAACCATCTGACCAGAGATAACGGCCTGAACCCTCCGGTGTGTTTCCCAATAATGTGCCAGAATAAAAATCGCCATTAGGAAGCCTGATCTCTCCGACTCTGAAACCAGGATTTGTTCCGGAAACATGTGAATCATGGCTCAAACTTGCCAACACCTCCTTCTCAATGTTGCAACTAAGGTCACGGGATAGTTCAACCCGTGCAGAATGGGAGATTCCGTCTAGCTCATTTGAAAGAGCCACGGGGGCTGTCATGCATAACCGTTATGGAAGAACCTGTGAACGCATAGATTAAACAACGTAAGACAAGAGTCAGGAAGCAGATTAAGAACAGCGTACTAACTGCTGATAAGCTTCTTCAGAAATAGGTACAAGGATCCTGAACAAAATCTCGTACTAAAAAAATCTTCATCTGACCATGAACAAAGAATGTACATGGATGAACAAATCACCCTCTGTACGATGCAGCGGGATGGAGAAGCGTTGAGGAGAATCTCGAATTCCAAGCCAATGCTAAAGACGTTGCAGCCATGGAGGAACGCGTACCTAGCAGTGCCGTGAAACAAATCACAATTCGAGAGCGACGGGACGCCACACGTGGTGCGGTGGCACGCGGATACGCGAACTCACGCGCACGGCACGAAATGTCTGCATCGCAAGCCAACTCCTGAGCAGATAATCAAGTTTTCTCCCCTTTTAACTTTTTTTAGAGATAAAAGAGGATAAATCGAGCAAAAATCTGAAATCCACCGGGGATAACTAAAAAAGGCACTAGAATCGAATCGAGTCGAAAGAAGCGTGGGTTCGCGCCAAACAGGCTGCGAGGTCGGATCGAATCAACAGAGAAGCTAGGGAGAGAGGGATTACCTTGGAGAGAGAGAGAGAAGCGCAGCGGTGGCCTTGGCTCGACGCTACTGAAATGGAAGCGCGAGGAGGCGGAGTGAAGCGGTCCACAGTTGACCGTGAACTGGATTTGCTGTTTGAGAAGGGAGCCGAGGAGGAGGAGGAGGAAGATGACGACGGGAGCGGCGCGTTGGGTCCTTGGGTTGGTTTGGGCTTTGGCTGGCTTCGGTTGGTTTGGGCTTTGGCTGGCTTCGATTTGGTTGGATTTGGCGTTGGACTCGCTCGCTCTCGACGCCACAGACCAGACTCCAGAGTGATTAATAAATCTTAGATTAATCATAGGCGCAGTTCATTACTAGCATCAATTATGGTGCCGGAGATGCATGATTGATTAGGGTAAAAACATTGTCCAAGTTACTCCATGATCAACAGAGAGGTCACCGACAATGCAACTATTTGATTGAAATATTGGGTTATCCATGTTTGTGCTTTGCATCTAACGGTTGAGCAGGCTTTAGACGATGCTGATGCCGCGTGATGTATTGTTTATTCGCGAGGAGATGGCGGCTCTTGGGAAGGGAGATGCAAAGCAAAACATATTTTAATTTTCTAGTCAAAGCTGTGTCGGCAATTCAATTTGTTTTGAACAAGGAGTTTCTTCTGATGGATACTTGTACGTTTTTGTATGTTGTTTTTTATTACATTGCTCCACAAATCAACCATCCATGCATCCATACGCTCAAGTTCAGGCCACCTTAAAATTGTGGATTTCTCTGTGAAATTTAACTGATTTATGTAAAAATTTCTATGATTCATATAAAATAAAATTCTTGTCCCTAGTGATGGACAGAACTAATAAGAAAAAAAAGAGTGACCATCACCTGTTCGACACACTAGCTTTTCGTGATTGATACGCACATCACATGCTGGATCTTTTCTGAGTCTATTGATCTTTAATTCACATGGAAGGCAAGTTTAAGCATCAGGTGCCATCTGCATGCAGCTTTCACATGCATGATATGAAACACATGTCGCCTTCATCTGGTTCAGATATACTATAAAGCATTTGTGGATTGAGTTCACCGGGCGGCACCGCACTCCATCGGGAGATTTCATATGATATTTATTCTGCCGGCCATGACCATGAGAGCTGCCTCTTTCGGCCGACCAGTCCAACCACCAACGCATCGTATGCTCATCTCACATAAAAACACTGACCAAGTGACGAGGCCTTGTCCCGTTGTCCGTCACACTTTAATCTCATCAGCTTCGCAAAACGTCAGTCATCAACATCTGGATCTAGCGCAGAACACCAAATTTTTCTATTATTTTTTTAAGCCTGCAAAGAAGCAGAATTTGGGCCACCATAAGATCCAATGGCAAATTAGGCCCTCTTCACAAGTGCCTCAAAAATCCAGTGCAAATATTTGTTCAAAACACACAGTAAAGTGAGTTTACAGGTACAATGGGTAAGAAAACAGGCCTCTGTGTTCTACAGCGACGCCTGATAGTTTCAAAACAAAATATCTACAATCAAGAAATGAGAATATGTAAGATCAACATTAACTAGTACGAAAAAAACATAAGAGCTGAAAACAGCATATATCCAGCAGATGAGCTCACCTGGCAATATGATGTCACCAAAGTCCACCGTCCACTGAAGGAAGAGCTCATTTTGCATATACATTCAGCCTTACTCGAGCTGTAACATCAGGGTGTAGCTTAATCTCTGCAACATACTCTCCAACCTCGCGAATTTCTGGAACTGTCACAAGCCGCTTGTCAACGTCCCTACATGAGACAGGTTGCAACAGGTAAGAATCACACCAAAAAAAGGCAAGCAAACCATAACAAACAAAGCGATATTAAGCCTGCTCAGAAAGATGTATACCTGTTGAGTTGTGACTTTATCGTGTCAACAACATCTTGTGCAGTGACACTGCCAAGTAGAGTAAAATTTTCAGAAAAATGTAAGGATAAAAAAAAAGATAGATGAACAAATGACGCTCTTAGAACTTGCCTCCCAAAGATCTGTTTTCCTTTCCCACCTTTGCGTGATATCTTGAAAGCACCAATAGTTTCAAAGACTCTGGCAAGTTGTTGCGCCTCTTCTTTTACCTAATGTGATAACATAAATTACACATTTTATGAGAACACTAATTCATAAATACTCATTTGTGAGTGACTGAGTGACAGTGATAGTGTGACAGACCGCTCCACAAAAGAGACGATCCATCAACCACAGGATCTTATCGAATATCACTCGGCGAAGCAAGTACTAACAGTACAACTCAAGCACGATAAAATATACTACAAACTGTTGCTTAAGTTTATAAAACCAAGATTTTTGAAAGTGCGAAAGCGATAACCTGATTTAAACTAGGGTCCCCTGTAGACTATGCAAAAGATGACATCGAGCCCATACGATGCATCCTCTAGCAGCACATAACAGCAGCGCGGCGAGCAGGGCTTCCAACAGGCATAGTCACCCTCGAGGTTGCTTCTGTCAGTTGGTCTAGAGGAGGGAGAGAAAAACCACCTGCACAAAACCACAGAGAGCCAAGACCTGAGCATTCGAATGCTCAGCAAGTCTTAAACATCAACATGATTAACTACAGCCGACTCCAAGGATATGATGGTTAGATCCAAAGCTTTTCTCTTCTCCTCGCCGAAAGAGAGGTAGGGGGATGTCCAACCACTACGGTATTGAGCTACATCGGTTTCCTGAGCCTAAAAAATTCAGTATGTATTCGATACGTTCAAACTTGTTCAACAGTGTCACAGTCGAATCAGTTCTTAACCACACAGACGGGGCTATCACCGCGAAGACCCAGCCTTCTCAAACCCTCCTATACGATGTCTCCGCCCGGTCTCAGGTTAATTAATGTGTGGCAAACCTGTAGCTCGTGAGTGACTTTTCATTCACTCGACTTTTATAGCTCGCGAGTGACTATTCATTCACTCGACTTCTATAGCTCGCGAGTGAGTATCTCTTCACTCGACTTCTATAGCTCGCAAGTGACTTTTTATTCACTCGACTTCTACCGTAAACTAAAACTTAGCCTAGCTTTACATCGAGTTACCCGTACCAACAGCACTCAACATAGATACTAAGGTACCTAGCATGCAATTCTAAGTTTTCATATAACTCCTAATACCTAATGCACAATACATTATTGATATCATACACCGTGATAAAAATAAAACTTAAAAAATGTTAATGCACCGAGACTTACGTGAGCTTTGCTCACAGTTAGTTTTCTTTGCCAAAGGAACAGCTCCACGCTCTTCTGGGATGGGACGGGTCCTATATGATATGATATGTAAGGAATTGAGTTACAATAGTTTTTAATCTTCCAATGACATCATATGCTATGATAGCTTTTTATTTTCAAAAGAACATAATTTTAATCATCAAACTTCTTTAAAATGGTTTTCAAAAATACAAAATATAATTTGAGTTTTTCATAAAATCAGAAAGGTCATAAACTAACTATTGAGAAATTTTCATCATTTATTGAAATCAAATAGATTTATAATGATTTAAAAAATATTTAAATATAATAAAATGCTTATAAAATTATTTTGACGAAAATAAATATAACACTTTTCTAAAACATAAAAATTGATTAAAGAAATATAAAAATAAATTTTTCAAGATTTTATCATGCCAAAGAATAATGATAATGCATTAATTAATTATTATATGTTCTGAATTAATTAAATTAATTTCATGCATAAAATGAAAACTGGTTAGCTTCAGAATATTGTTCTTATTGAGAGGATCCTAACAAAATTTATTTCACAAATTTTTAAGCTAGAATGAGTTTTATATGAATTTTACAAACTTGAAAGCATTTCTGATCAATTAATAATAGACTTCGCAATTTAAAACAAAAACCCAGCCGGGTGGGCCGAGCTGCATTGGGCC
This sequence comes from Zoysia japonica, assembly GCA_001602275.1. NCBI lineage: Eukaryota > Viridiplantae > Streptophyta > Magnoliopsida > Poales > Poaceae > Zoysia > Zoysia japonica. The sequence continues at coordinate 264,492 of BCLF01000066.1, read as the reverse complement.
GCAGCAGTGCTGGGTTGCAGGGAGGAATTTCCACAGGGGATCCCGGCCCAACGAAGGAAGCCACACAGTTGGCTACACTACTGCCGCACCGGATCCGACAGTTGCCGCATGGGATCCAGACGAGCTCCCTGGCGCGGCCATGGCTGGCCAGGCGGCCGGAGGGCCGCTTGCCGGCGGCCAAACTTACAACGGCCAGCACAAAAATGGCCATCGCGACGAGGGGAAGCCAAAGAGAGGGTCGTCGAGGTGCGGACCTCACCGGGAGATCACCGGCGTCAAGCGGCGGTGCGCGGAAGGGTTCGGCGACGTTGGGCGCACAGCACGGTCAACGGAAATCGATGGGGTTTCCTCGTAAAGCTCTAGTTCAGCACGTAGGCAACCGGCATGGCACTTGAAGTCGTCGAGGATGCCAGGAAGGGGGTTGCCGTCGGCGAGGGGGTCGAGTTCAGGTGGCCGGCGGCGCGGAACTCCGAAATTCCTACGAAAAAGCACGTGGTCCCGGTCGAAAACAAGCTCAGAAGACGCCTTGGGAGTTGAATTTCTTGGAAAAAGAAAGGGTCGGATTTCGAGGGGTACTACCAGCGGCGTCGAGCTTCAAACTTGGAAAAAGATTCAAAATCATGAGGCTCCGTGGTGAAGGAGGCGAATTGGGGTGGGCGAGAGCACGAGAGAGGACGGGTGCTGCTGCTCGCGAGGGTGGAGGGCAGGGGCGGCTTGGTTTGGGCGCTCGACGCTGATGGCCGTGAGAGGGAAAGCGACGGCCGGCTGGGAGAGTGAGAGAGAGAGGAAGCTTTGGCCAGGGGAGTTGGACACGGGAGGGTGTCGTGTCCCGCGAGAGGTGCACGCGGCGCGCATGCAGGAGATGGCCGCGTGGGAGCTCGGCACCTGGGCGATGCGGTGGCGATCCACGATTGGGAAGAGGGCGTGCGCTGGCACCCCTGGGAGGAAGAAAGCTGAGCAGTGAGGCTGACAGGCAGGCCCCACTGCTTTTCCCTTCTCTAAAATTCTGACTTCTGGTTCTGTTTTGCTTCGAAACACCGACTTCTCGAGCTCAATAAATTTTGGAATTTGGCATACAAATCGAACTTTTAAAGATGAACAACTTTTTTTTTCCAAAGTTAATATTCGAAATAGATTTTATTTTACAAAATTTACAAGACAGGAAATTGTTTTAAGAGAAATAATTTATTTGGGCCTCTTAAACTTTGAATAAAATTTTAGAAAAAATTCTAAAATTCAAGTCTTTGCAATACCTTTCATAATAGAATTTTATTTTGCAACATTTCTTTGAAAAAGTTTGAACGTGCATTTTGAACTTTGATTTTTTTTATTTAAAATGCGAATTTGTTGGGAAGGGTTTTACATAATTGAGCTCGGATCCCATGATTTTGAATTTGAATAATGTTGCTTCTTTATTTAGAAACATGAAGTGTTACAGATAGATCCACACTGAGTATACTTAAGACTTCACATTTTCAGAGAGCAATAATATGGTTACATTGAAACTGTATTATTTATTACAGATAATAAGGCCATAAAATTGAATAAAAGCTATAAGTTCATTTTCTCAAAATTATGATGCTAGGCTTCAAATTGACTATATTTATCAGAGTTCAATTTCAACTTACCCATTTCTTTTCAGTTTCTATTCTTTCCTGCTCAAGTTGCATTTCTCTGCAAAGAGGAGAGGAGTTTTTTTTTTTTAACCGTCTGTTCACATAAATAATCAAATACTATATGCGTTGAGGAGGAGTAAAATATGTAAGTAAATGTTTGTATCAGGGTTCACATCATGAGAAGATGCCCGTGTAATTATCTAAATCTAAACTTCTATGGCCCCAAACTGAACATCAAAGTAATACACACGTCAAACCTTGTGAAATCTCATACTCATTAAGTTGTTAAGTGATTATGAGTTATGGTCCCTCATAACAAGCATATCACAAGACTCACAATTACCCATTGAATATTTATAAGAAGCAAAAGTCGATGAAGTATGTGAGACAAAGTTGTAGTATGATGCAGCAAGAGTGTGAAGTTACTTGAGGACTTCTGGGGTGAGCAGCTGGGCCTTGCCCTTGGGAAGGAGGAAATTGCGGTAGAATCCAGCTCTCACTTCCAAACTATCCCCTTTCTTCCCCGCCTCTTCTACATCTTCTGTGAGGATGACCTATGCGAAGCAAAATTGCAAGGGGCATAAATTACATGTAACATTTCTTTCAAGAAAACATACAATCCGCAATGGGCATGTAGAGTGACTATGCGGCATGAAAGATATCACAGCATAGCATCACTGCATTCTTGATTTCGTGTACAGTCAATCACTGTAAAATTCCTTTAAAAGAAGGCTGCAAAAGAAACAGTGTATGTCTTGTACTCCAAATATTGGCACAGGATTGGTTAAAAGGATGCTTGGAATCACCTATTCATGTGTCTGATTGGTGTTAAGTAAAATGTCACTTTTGAGCATATAGATAAAATAATCCTACATGTGGGAACTCGTCAAACAATAAAGAGACTCAAAATTCATGTACTATGCACTCATCGCATTCGGAGCCACGACGGATGACCACAAGTCATACGGAAGCAAACGCGGTGGTGGGTATGATTTGAACCGTTTTATCCAAAGAAGGAACTTCGCAGATAAATAGCATTGATAGGAAATTCACATTGAGCAAAATGCGGGCAGAAATTACAGGTAAAGTGTAAGGTTAGGGGAGCCGACCTGTCGATACTTCTTGACCTTTCCCTGGGCAACGATGACCAGAGACGGGGAACAGCGAGAATTCGTGAGGCGGTACGATGAGGAGGAGAAGGCGGAGCTCCAAGGCAGCGTGGAGGCGCACGACGGCGACGCCATTGCTCTCGCTTCGCTTATTTCTGTTGCCTCTTTCGCTCGCACGCTTTTCTTATCCGTTTTGCAATTGGATTTGGTGCCATCTTCCTGGGCCACAAGCTTCAGTCAGTATGAGCCTCTGTACCATTGCTGGGTCAGAGACCAGCTATTGGGCTTTTGGCTTTCCAGAGTATGGGCTTCATCGGGCTGGATAGGTTACTTTTGAGCCGCAAGGCCCGCAAGTTTGAACTGGAAGAAAGCGAATGATGCCCTACTGAATAATGATCTCGCATGAGCTTTTTTCGTGCCGATACTTTTAAAATTGTTATCATCAGATAAAAAATTGTAGTTTAAAAATAAACTAAATTTATCATTTGAGAAACCTTGAAAGCTCAGAGGTGAGAGCATCCAGCATCGTCGCTGCCGTCCAGGCGTCGACCCGACAAACAAGCCGCTCCATTCCTTGCGGACTCCACGAGGAAGTGAATTGCGCGCCAAAACTAACCAGCCAAATGCTCAAACCCCCTCCTCTCCTTTAAAAATCGCCACCCTTTCCCAGGTGCTGCGTCGCGCTCCTAGGGACAAACGCATGGAGCTCCTCGACCCTGCTTTCCAACCAGTGGCCGCCGGCGCGGCGGCTTACGTGTTCTCCCGCATGCCCCACCCTGACACCGCGGCAGCCGACGTTGCCGCCTTCGTCGACGCCGCCACGGGCGAGAGCCTCTCGTTCGTCGCCCTCCGCCGCGGCGCGCTCTCCCTCGCCTCCGGCCTGCGTCTCGGCCTCGGTCTCCGCCGCGGCGACGCCGTCCTGATCCTCTCGCAGAACAACTCGCTCCTGCTCCCGCAGATACTTCTCGGCGTCCTCGCGGCCGGAGGCGTAGCGGTCGCCGCCGATCCGGACGCCACGCCGGCCGAGATATCCTCCGCGGCGCACGGCTCGGGCGCCGCGATCATCGTTGCCGCACCGGAGGTGGCTGCGAAGGCTGCCGGCGCAGGTGTGCCGCTGCTGCTCACGACCCGGTCGCTGGATCCCCGGACACTCTCCGTGGAGGAACTGATCGACGGTGGCGACCCGACGGCGTTGCCGTTGCCTGTCCCCGAGGAGGCCGCGTCGGATGTATTAGCTTTCGTGGCCTACTCGTCCGCGAGCAAGACGGTGGCGATGACGCACGGCGACCTTGTCGCCGCCGCGGCCGACGTTGTTGGCTCGCCAGACCACGGCCGGGTTTGCCTGGCCTCTCTACCGATGTGCAGCGTCCACGGCTTGCCTCTGCTCGCCCTTGGGCTTCCCGCTGCCAGAGTGACAACGGTTTTAATGTCCCCGCCGTCTGATCCGAGGGCAGCGCGGGAGGCGGTGGTTGCACACGGCGCCACGTACGTTGTGGCGACGCCGGAGGCGGCTGCGGTGCTCGCAGCTCCCGTGCCACAAGATGGGAAGCTCTCGTCGCTTCGAAGGGTGACTGTGGTGGCGCCAGTGCCGCTCGCAGCGGAGGCACGCCTGGAGTTCCGCCGGAGGTTGCCGTGGGTCGAGCTGACAGAGCTGTACAGCACGGCGGAGAACGAAACGGGAACTGCTACAGAGGAGGTGCAAATGACTCCTGCAGAGCTCGGAGCTCCCGAGCTTACACAAACTGACGCTCCACTGATACAGTAAGGATGTCCTCCTTTTCGTTCTGAAGTTGGCTAAATAATACTATCTGGTAGAATTAACTTGCTAATATTTTCTGGAACATCAGCCAGACAGATCAAATGTCAGTGACAAGGGAGACTGCTTCCCCGGTAAATTTCCCAACTCTGCGTTACTCCTTTTTTTTAGGCTACACTGCGTTACTCTTAGAACAACATGATTCACAAACATATAAATATGTATATATAACAATTCAAAAAGGTACCACGTGAATGATGGATCTGAGAAAAAAAAATTAGATATCATATTTATAATTACTGTATAAAGTTAAACAATGCAAGTCTCCCCTCCGGTAAAAAAAAAACAATGTGTTTTCTTCCCATCACAATGAAAAAACAATTTGTGCCGCTCTAGCTTATAGAGTAATACCTATCACCATCACAGCCAAAAATTGGTATCAGATGCTTAAAATAAAAATAGGGGCAAATAACCAGCATCATTTAAATTTTAACTAATGTGATACGATCTTTGCTATACTTGTATGATCCTATGCTTTTACTGTTCAATATCTAAACTTGCCTACGAAAAATTTCTACCAGGTGCGAACACTTAAGAAGATGCAAAAGATTATTTTTTCAAGATTAAGCACGAGCAAAAACTTGACGAGGAAGGAGCCCGAAAATTGCATCAGACAGGCTGCCTCAAAACTGTAGCAGATCAGTCGATTTTATGTCCTGTTCCGAAGCTGCTTGTCAACCTGAAAGAATGCTTCAGAAATTACAACCATGCAGAAGTTGTACTATCGAAGATTGAGTTATATGGTACATTAAACAAGGAGATCAGGAAACTGAAAAACTAAACTTGCATCAGTTTGTATGGATTAAACTGCTATTTTGTATGGAAGGCTTATGACATGAAAGAGCAAGGTGAAATATTTACCCTGCCCTTAAAATTATCTCCTTCAAAAACTGCAGGTGGAAGTTTTGGGCAGTTTTTTGTCCCATAAGTATGTTGACTTCTTTTTCTAAACTCAAATAAACTATCAGATGTATTGGAGATCATGTAAACATACTGCTCTGCTAGGTTTGCAGCAATTATGATTTATGTGTGCTACCATCCAGATGTCCGATTGTATCCTGTAAAGTAATAAATAACAAAATCTCAACATAGCAGGATGCCCATTTCATCATATGAATTACTTCACTTTTATGACATGATCTAGCAGTGCATGATGCATTGTGCCCTTGAGAGTTCAGAACTTAGAACATTATTTCTAGTTTCCAAAATTTTCTGACAAGTTGTGTGAAATGAAAACCATAAATTAACAACCATAGATGAACGCATAAGTAAATTAAACATTGCTCCATCCAGAGCATGCTGCACATAGGACTTACTATTCATCGTCAGAAACCTCCGCACTTCGTGCCACCCACTTCCAGACACCACCAGATTTCTGTCTCTGAGCAGTTGACATGGTTTGCTCCACATGAGATATTTGTTGACGCAGTACTTCTAGTTCATTTTCCAAGGAACTGGCAGATTCTAATCTTTTACAGGCAGCAGCAATATGGGTCTGAGTTCATAAAGAATTCAGAAAAAAAGGGTGAGTGATAAGAAGTATAAAACAGAAACTTAAAAATAAGTATGTTACGATTCAGGGAATCAATAGTTATGTGTTAAGACAAGAACCACTAGTTTCTGGGATCTTGAACCCTCTGCTGCTAGCTGACCTTGAACTGATTTAAGCTCCTTTAAAAGAAAAAAAATATTCTCAATGTCGAATCAAGAACTCCCATTTGCAGAACATAAATAAAACTCTACCTTTGTTAACTCGCTGTATGACAAGTTTTCCAAGTCTAGTTTATCCTTCAGTTTTGAGTTTTCATCACGAACTTCTGCCAATCTGGATTCCAGTTTACATTTCTCCACATTAAGTGCATCAATTTCAGCAACAAACTTTTTGGACGAGTTTGCAGGTTGAGCTCTCTTGATGTCTAAATCATCTGTCGCAACAATATCTCTGGTTTTCTCATCTGTAGCAGTAATAGCAGCATAGGCAGCTGTCACAGAAGCAGCGGCAGCAGCTGCAGCTGGTGATTGGAGAAGGCGAGGTTGCACTAGATTGCTTGGCCTGACTTTCAAAATAAAGATCTGCAGCAATGTCCTCGTTTCCCTTAGATATTTGTGTGTCTTTTCCCATGGGAAAAAAATTGGCAACAAAGAAAAAAACAGTGCAAAAAGGCCAAATAGAGGCAATGAAAATTTGACCAGAGTAACATCAATGATATTTCAGTAAAGCTTCACCCTGATATTTCCATTGAAATAACATGTAAACCATATAACTTGAGCAAAGACATGAACAAGATCGGAGGAAACTTTCATCTAAAATTGAAAGTTCTACTTGTGTATCATTTCCAAACAGAGGCAATTACTAGTATTAGTTATATACTTAAATTCAGTACCTCATTGTTGTACTTTCCATTGTAACCACCAAAAGTAATCAGAAATTTTTCATCATCAACTGTAACTGAACAAAGAGTGAGACCCTGAAAAAATTATAAGAAGTCAACAATAATGATCAAAAGTCTGTTGGCATCAGTTTTCACACTTAATCTTAAACCATCACATTTTGCAAGGCTCAAGTTCAGAAGCATGATTGAGCTTCCTAATTGCATCTTTAATTGTTACCCCTAAAAGGGAACATGAAGGCAGCAATTCTTTTTTGAACCACGTTGAAACCAAGAGAGTTATAATCAAAAGTATCACAGTGATCCCAGAAAGTTTTATAATAGTGTTTACTTCTCGCAATAAAGTTAAGTTGGCAAAGTTAACCTGATTGCGAAAATTTTGGTCATTGCTAGCATCACCAAAAGGATTGGAAATAAACCCACTTAGATATAATAATGAAACATGTATTGCATGTGAATAATTCTGGTATTTCACGAATAAGAGATAGTACTGGTGTACAGCAGGGGAAAAAAAAGGTTATTTAAGTCCATTTCATTTTCATAGGCATACACTTGAACATGAATTTGTTCGGGCACTCTATGATAGAACATCATCATCATCAACAACAACAAAGACAGCAGAAATATGGTTACCTCGCAAGCTAGTGGATCCCGAGCTGATACACTGGTGACCACTGACCAGACGAATTTAGACCCATTCATTACAATTGTGTCAGTTGAACCTGAAATATATACATTTTCTTAGTTATTGGAGCACAGATCATGTACGCAACTCTATAAAATCTGAATATAAATACTAATTGTAGGATAATTTGGGCATTACCACTTGCGTTATCTCCACCACCAACAATGTACCAGTTTTCGCCAATCATGGTACCAGCATGACCGCTTCTAGGACTTATATGTGCACCTTGGGTATCAGGTCGAGACCACTCCGTCTGTTAGCATCAAATGTTACTTAAGCAAGTGGTGAAAAGAAATCAATTATTTCCGACATTCACTGAAATTTGAAGTTGTGCTAAAGTGCTGCATAGAGGAGAAAATCTCCAATGTCTCCCTTATGTATGGAAGTACAATATAGTTTTTTTAATATGTTTGAACCACAGGTAATGATATATGGTAGTAACTAGCCATAGTGAAGTGGATTTTAATCGTGTCATTGGATAGAGACAATTCAACATTGCAATTGCTATTAAATGGCATTCTTTATAAAAACTTGGAAGCCCTGGTTGATATAAAAGAAAATTACTACTTGTAAACACTTAGAGGTATTAAAGTTATCAAAGAACAAGAAAGTACCAATGTAATGGTCAAAAAACATGTTTACCTTTGCAAACATATATAAGTCAGCACATTAACTTGTATATAGTGCAATTTATGCTGACATTCTCCATTCATAACTTACAGTTTCCAAGTCGAGTAGGTAAAGATCATTGAAGCATGTGGAGTGAGAGGAGCCACCAAAGATAAGAAGATACTGGTCAGCATAAACAGCAGCTGAATGGTCATACCTAGCAGCCGGGCCACCTTTACTGTTTCACAATAGCAAATAGAAATTAAACTCAGCAACAAATCTGAAAAGAATACTAGCAAAATTAGTAAGTTAACTCTTACACTGTTTTAACTTCTTCCCACATCATTGTCTCCAAATCAAGTACATAAAGATCATTGAGTAGCCTTCTCTTATTATCTTCTCCACCAAACATTATTAATCGAGAACCAAGTAGTGACACAGATTGACCACTTCGGGCTACCTAATGCATGGGAAGTTTCCCAAAACAGTTCAGGAAATTCTCAAGTAAACAAAATTCTGAGCACAACAACAATGTTTTGAAATACAGATGAAAGAAACCTTACTGGAACTTTTCCATAAGTATCAAGAGCAGACCAGCTATTTGTTTCTACATCAATAAGCCACACTGCACACAGAAATTTAGTGCTATCATTTACAATCAGTTTAGCTCTTGTAAAACTGAGAGACTAGCCCAATGATATTTTGAAAGATATATTCAATGGAGAGATACATTTGTACAGCTTAATTACTAAGAAGCAATGCTTTGGGAAGCAGGAAAAATTGTTGTTGTAAAAACATAGTACGATAAAAACCATGTACCATGTAAGTTCAAGCAAATTTATGACTGAACATTTACAGCTCTATGCTTACTATGTACAATAGAAACATAGATTATTCCTAGAGAGATACCTGAAACCTTATTTGATGCTGATGGTGACCTTATGTTCCCAGCTACCACCAGAAGATTATTTTTCCACTTAACCTGGGAGAGAAACACCCAATCAGCACAAAGCACTGGAAGTCTTTGGATCAAAAGGGGGAAGAAAATGAAAATTTTCCATTAGAAGAAAGGTGGTGTGTTTACCAAACTGTGGCCTGCTAGTGCTGGGAACGGTCCGTCCGTGGCATTATTTTCTTGGTTCAGCTGATTTTGGTCTCTCATAGGATTTAAGGCAGACCACCTGAATGTCCTAAAATCAAAAACCTGAAAAAACGATTCGGGGATGAAGTTAAGGTAAAAGGAAACCATATGACACAAAAGAGTAGATAGGATGAAATCGTTCCACACCTGGATATCTGACAGAGAACGGCCATTGCGACTTCCTCCGACCACATAAAGTTTATCTTGAACCACTTCCGCAGCATGCTGCCATGGATTTGCAGTTTAGCAGTAAGTCACGCCCAGATCAGGATATGTACATGGCAATTGAACATAAACATGAATCATAGTGTATTGCACATGGTTGCTAGCCTCTCCCTCTCTATCTGACGGTTTGTGTTCATTTTTTTTAAAACTGATTTTAAGGGATAAACGCAGAGCACAGCACTGACCGCAATCACAATCCACCAATTCATGCATTTCGTCGCAGAAGACATATCACAAAAAACAACTAGTTGTGATACTACTTTATCGGCCAAGCCTAGTCCCGTGGAAGAATCACAAGAGAGAACAGAGGCCGTGGAATCCGATAAGTACCTTGTACCGCGCAGACGGGCGCGGGGACCCCTCGGCAGGGCCGAGCAGCACCCACTGGTCATACGGTGCCGCCGCGAGGCCGACCTCGCTGCTGATCCCCTCCCCCATTCCCCACCCACCTCGAGTGATGATGGATCTGCTGTGCTTCACGGATTCCGTGGTCGCGAATTCAGAAACGGGACGAACGAATGGGTTAAGAGTGGAGATGCAGGGGTGGATGGAAGCTTCCTGACCTCTTGGTTTCGTCGATTCCGATGCGGGGTTCCTTGGAATTGAATTGGATCTGAGAGAGTGCGTGCGTGCGTGCCGGACTGGCGGACTCCGATGAGAGGGAGGGAGTGGACTCGACTCGACGCGCCTTGGACGTGCGCGTCACGTCCGTGCAGGCAACACTGATGTAGCAGGAGTTTCCAAACGGGCCAGAATCACTTAAAGGCCCAAATTCCAAACGGGCCAGAATCACTTAAAGGCCCAAATAAGCAAGCTGAGTTTCGAAACGGGCCAGAATTGCGCATGCGACAACGGGCCTGGACCCTGTTCCACTTCCTGCATGGATCGACCCCTCTCTCTCTCTCTCTCTCTCTCTCTCCAGTCTCCACTGGATCAGATCGGCGGCGAGCGAAACGACTGCGACCAAAGACATGTCTTCTCCTCCGGCGCCGGTGCAGAAGCGCCGCTTCACCTCGGATAATTTTGTGAGCACTTGTTACTGAGAATCTCACGATCATACCACTCCGTCTATTGCTCCCTCGTCCCTCTTATGCCATGTGTCATTAAATCTCACGATCAGATCACCACTGACTTCAGCTCTAGTTATACTAGTAGTATTGCTTAAATCTCCCCTCTGATGTTTATGGCTGGCAACCAAGCTTTGCACGCATCTACTAGTTGTAGCAGTAGATTTCTTAACGTCTTAACGACGATCTATGTCATCAATGCAAGTGATAATTAATTAAGAAGCATCATTTTATTACACACAAAAGCATTTGAATTGTTATACTATGAGTTGAGACATGTTCATGTCATGCGGGGATCGATCTCCCTTAAGAACTGGAGTATTGTTGCTGGCGTGGTTAATGTTTGTTAATTGTGCAGGGGAAAGCATATCCACATGTGTGGATGGGATATTCCTGTTACGCGGAGTCAACGGCTCCGATGAAAATGGCCATTTCTTCTTCGGCTCTGCGTCAGAATTCAGAGGCTGTTTCTTCTTCCTCTGACCGGCCAGGCAGGAACAGTGATGATCATGAACCTTCAAGAACAGGGTTGGTGAGTGGTCCTGAGAGGACCCACTGAAATCAGTCGTAGAAGACGGCGGCGAGGGGCCTGCGCGACCCTTCCCTCGTCGGCGGGGCGACATGACATGCGTCCTCTCTCGCCTGCGAAGCCGCTCTGGTCAGTCAACTGAACCGAGGATGAGGTGAGGTTAAGAAGGGAGGAGGACCAGGCGGCGGTGACGACGATCTAAATAGTGTTAGGCAAATTTATTGCAAAACTAAGCAGCCTAATAATAAGTCAACCGAAAAGGTGCCAGGAATATCCGTTCCCTGGTCCCGCCGGTCAGCACTCACGCGGGTCCCGCATTCAATTCTTCTGCTGCTCCGTCTCGCTCCAACGTCCAAACAAACCCCTCCCCCTGTGACCGTGTCTCCTCCTCAGTCGCCACCTTCCCTTTCCTTTCCGTGAGCAGTTAGCCAGGCGGCCGCAGTCGCCACCTTCCCTTCCTTTTCCCTGAGCAGGTAGCTACCGAGTCCCCCCCTCCAGGAGAAAGCAAACATCCGCCGTTCCTCTTCCTTTACTTTCCTCTGCTTGACACGTGCCCTGGATCGCTGCCAGCATTTCCTTCATCTCAAGAGATAGAGCAGCGCTGAATCCAATCCATGGCGGACGAGGGAGGGTTGGAATCAGAGCGACGGCGGCAGCAAGGAGGAGAAGAGCAGGAGCAGCTGGTGCACTGCGCCGTGGGGAAGGAAGCGGGCCGGGAATGGAAGGCCAACCTCCTCTGGGTGCTCGCCAACATCCCCCGCCGCAAGCGCCTCGTCTTCCTGCACCTCCACCGACCGGCCTCAAGGATCAACATGAGTACGCTCCGCCTCCTTCTTCATTCTCTGTCGAATTACAGTCGCCTTTGCCATCGTCAGGATTCTTTCTTCACTTTCCTCGTTTTGGGTTCGTTTTCTTTCCCGCAATGCCTGAAACACATTGCTTCTAATAGGCGACACCTCCTCCATTCTAAAAAAAAAAAAAGAGACATTATTTTCGGAACGGAGGGAGTCCTTAAATACATGCATATCAGCTCACTCCATCCATTCTGAATTTCTTGACGTTCCAGATAAACATTTTGTGCTGACCGCAGGCCAAACAGGACAGTCGGAACAACAACAAATTGCGAATGGAAGAAGTAGCTTATTAAACTGGGAAATTGTTTCACTTTCGTGGTAAAGCACATGTGCAGTTTGTTCAAAAGGATACTCTCTCCGTTTGACAAATACAAGTCATTCTACCGTTCAAAATTTGTTTTTCAATATATGTCATTTTTACTTTTCAATACATTTTTTTTTCTTTTTTCAATACACTTTCTCTTTTTCAATAAATCTCTATCTCTATCTTTTTTCTTCTCGTTTTGTGCATACCACATTTTTTTACTTTTCTTTAATTTTTGTGTCTAGAGTTAGAACGACTGTATAAAATAAAAGTGAACGAAGAGAGCAGTATTAACTGAGAAACCAATTGCTGTCTCCTTCCTGGAAACTGATTAGACAACCTTCAAGTTGCTGCTGGCATCTCTGCTTCGTGTTTTTACATATTTTTCCCTGTTTTAATCTTCAATGAAATTGAGACGACAGATAAACAACTCTCAGGAATTCTCATGCATCTGCATATTCTGTTCTGGTTCGTTAGCCTTTTGGTTCCAGGAGCATTGCTCTTTTTGGGCACCTTTCTTTTCCTTTTGGGATTCAATATTTCATGGAATGAAAGCTTGTGGCCTATAGCCATCCAACAACTTGTCTCCTTAAAATTTACTGTATCCCATTCAAAAATTCAAGACAGTCATCAGTCCTCTCTTTTAACACTGCCAGTTTTTCGAGACTAGTAGCACCAATTGGTATCTATATATAGGAGTATTTTGTTATACTTCCTAAGTAGTACCGTTGACGTCGAAATCGGGTCCGAGCCAACGCACCGCTCGCACGTCCGTGTGCGGGAACGCTGACGTTTTTTAATTGTCGGGTTTGAAGGCAGCACCTAAATAATTTCGCCTCGGGAGAGACTCCGTCAGAGAAGGATCGCCTTAGAATTGATCTGGACTCGATCAGGCCAGCCAGATCACCTTTGGTCGTCGTCGAAACGAAGAAAGAACGCAAAATAGGGTCGAGTGAGGCGATTAGGTTAGAGAAGTGAAAAATGTAAAGGCAAATGGTTTGATCGATTGGAATACTTCTCAACCGGCCATGGTGCTTTGTTTTATAGAGGTGAGATGGTGTTATACCGCAGGCCAACGGATCCCTCGAGTTAGAAAATAATCTCTTGAGTTAGAAAATAATTTGAAATTGATCTGCTGAAAACTTTTTTAAATCGACACCACTGAAGTATATGTTAATGTGCCAGACACTTCGGTGACCGGAGTTTTCGGTATGACGCCGAAGGATACGTCTGTGTAAATCCGAAGAATCTGAGAGGGCCTACCAAACTCCGGTGTACAAAACACCGAACTCGAGAGGGTTTACCGGACAGTTCGATGGGTCAAGTGGCCAAACTCGAAAGCGCTTGCCAGACAGTTCGACATAGTGCCGGACACTCCGGTGGACGAAGTGCCCAAACCCGAAAGGGTTTGTCAAAGACTCCGACATTGTACCGAACACTCTGATGATACCATTTTTTGAGTGTCAACGAGTACCTCTGCAGAATCTTGGTTTTTTTGCAAGTCGCCCTTGGCTTAGAACAAACATTTGAGCCCATGGAATGGATTGCAGTGGGAGCATGGGTCCCAGTGAGCCAGCTTGCAGAAGAGGAGGTGGCCGCATACAGACAGTTGGAGGAGGAGAAGATTGGAAAAGTCGTGGACGATCTCTTAGACATTTGCAAAAGTCAAAAGGTTGAAACCACCTCCTTTTTCTCTTTCTTTTCATTTGCTATGATATATTATAATCATTGTTTTATTTCCTATCTACGTCGATATGATTCTGAGACCCGCCACAGGTCAATGCGAGCAAGGTCATCGTCCCCAGCGACGACACTGCAAAGGGTCTGGTTCAGTTCGTTGATGATCATGGTGTCACCGAGCTTGTCATGGGCGCTGCATCAGACCGGGCGTACCGCAGGTGTGTCGCCTGTCCTCTGCTCTTGCATGTGGTCGCTGATAATGTTCTTGTTCTTTGACTCTTTGTTTGATTGCGCGATGATGTGGTTAGTCTGAAATCAAAGATACTAGTACAAAACTGTTGTGTTGCTTTGCTAGGAAAATGCGGGCGCCACGGTCTAAGAAAGCAGTGACAGTGCAGAGAAGGGCGAATCCCTCTTGCAAGATCTGGTTTGTCTGCAAAGGGAATCTCATTTCCACCAGGTATGCTAAGCATCCTTCAAAAGTCTTCATATAATTGCAAAAGTCGTCCTTTCCCTCTCCTCAGTACGACAGATCGACGACAGTAACAGAACATCGTTAGATTTTTTACATTCTTCTGTGGCTGCTCATGTTGATTTCACATCAAGAACAATTGATTAAGGGCGCAAAACAGTACTAGGGTGACAAATTTGATGACTTGCTTTAGCGATGTAAAATAGCTAGCTAGGGAAATTCATGTTGAATTCGTCTAAATCCAATCTGAGACAGGGAGGGGGAATCGTCGGCAACTGCGAGCACCAGTCCCAGTTCAAGCGTTTCTGACTACTCCAGATCGAAATCCTCGCCGCGCTTGCACAGTGAGACATTCAGCACGCAAGAATCAGCATCATCGGTTGATCATAGCAGGGAGTACAATGCCATGGATCGCAACACCAACATGGAGGATTCAAATCGTCAGGCGACTGATGTCGCTGCTGGATTTTCGAAGCCGTCGACGTCCGCAACTATGTGGCCTGAACAGGAACCAGCAGCCGGTGTGCAGTCGCTGCTACGGGAGGTTGAAGACGACCAGGGAGGAATTCCTTGGCCCGACGGATCGGTATGTCGGTTTTTTTTAAAGTAAATTTTATAACGGCTTAGGTTTTATGGTGCTTGGTTCACAGAACCTCGTATATTTTATTTTGTTTTATTTAACCACGGGCTACTCTGTGTCATTTAATTATAAGTTTTATAGTTATATTGTTTCACAAAACTTTATATGTATCAAAAAATAATTAAAAATATAAGCCGTAAATTCTAATTTTATGTGTACATGACGTATATATTTTGATTAATTGAAAAAATGAAATTATTAAGTGAGATGCAAGTACGTAATCTCCTAGTATAAAAGTTTAACATTCACGATGTTTTATCAAAAGTGAGATTTTGTAAAATATTATGATCATAAAACACGTGGTTAAGTTACACTGATAAAAATATACGAGACAGAGATGGTAAATGAACAGTTGTTTCGTTCTGTCAGGATGACGGTCATGAGATGGACGACGCGTTGTACGAGAAACTGAAGGACGCCATCATGGAGGCCGAGAACCACAAGCACGAGGCGTACGAAGAGACTCGCCGCCGTCAGATGGCGGAGCGCGATCTCGCCGAGGCCAACAAGATGGTAAGCAAGTTCCATGCGTCAAACCAGTATCACATTGTTCGATCTGATCCATGCGTTGCAGGCCGATGAGGCAGAGAGCTCGTACCAGAGAGAGGCGAAGCAGAGGAAGGAGGTGGAGGACATGCTGGCAAGAGAGCGCGCGGAGATGGAGCGGGACAGGAAGGAGCTCAACGACATGCTCGAGCAGATACAGAAGGCGGACGATCGGAGCGCCGAGCTGGAGCTCCGGATCGCCAGCTCGGAGCGCACGATGAACGACCTCCAGGCCAGGCTCTCGGAGTTGTACACCATCCTCGACACGCTCCGGCGGGAGCGCCGGCCGGGAGATTCTGCGGCTGCGATGGAATCCGAAGAAGTGGGAATAAGTGGAGCCGAGGATGATGGTGACCACCAACAATGTCGACGATTCGGTAAATCGGAGCTTGATGAGGCGACCAACCGTTTCGACGAGTCTGTCAGGATCGATGTCGGCGACGGCGGCCGGGGCAAAGTGTACCGATGCGACCTGCGCGGCATGGCCGTCGCCGTGAAGGTGCTCAGCCCCGACGCCGCGGTGGGCGAGGCCCGGTTCACGCGCGAAGTCGAAGCCATCAGCAGAGTGAGGCATTCGAGCCTTCTCACGCTGGTCGGCGCGTGCCCGGAGGCGCGCGCCGTGGTGTACGAGTTCGTTCCCGGCGGGAGCCTGGAGGACCACCTGCTGGACGGCGCGGCGCCCCTGCCGTGGCATGTGCGCTGCGGCGTCGCGTACCGGACGTGCGCCGCGCTGTCGTTCCTCCACTCCACGCGGCCGCGTGTGACGGTGCACGGCGAGGTGAGGCCGGCGAACATCCTCCTGAATGAGCACCGGTCCTCATGCAAGCTGGCCGGCCTCGGCACGCGCCGCCTCGTGGAGCGCCCCGGCGGCCTGGCGCTGGCGCGGCCGCTGCTGGCGTACGCGGACCCGCACCACGTGGCGACCGGGGAGCTGACCCCGCAGTGCGACGTGTACTCGCTGGGCGTCGTCCTGCTCTGGCTGGTGACCGGGAGGCCGGCGTTCCTGGCCAGGAAGGCCGCGCGGGAGGCCGCGGGCGGCAGCAAGGCCTGGCACGAGGTGGTGGATCATGGCTGGCCGATCGAGCGCGCCGCGGAGGTGGCCCTCGTCGGCCTGAAATGCTGCGATACGATGAGGAGGCCGCGGCTCCCTGGCGGAGAGCTGCTGGAGGAGGTCCGGAGCGTGCTGGAGGACGCAGTGAGCGCCGCGCCGGGGAGGTCGCCGTCGGCGCTGTCTGACGGCGAGGGTGTCCCGTCTTACTTCCTCTGCCCGATACTTAAGGAGGTGATGAGGGACCCACAGATCGCCGGCGACGGGTTCTCGTACGAGGCGGAGGCGATCAAGGAGTGGCTGGAGAACGGGCGCGACACTTCGCCGATGACCAACCTCAAGCTCCCAACGCGCGAGCTCACGCCCAACCACGCACTCCGCTCCGCCATCCACGAGTGGCGCCAGGACACGCCCACCTCAATCACTAGGCGCGCAGAGCTGCATCTAGCAAAACATTTTTGAATGTGCGAAAATTTAAAAAGTTTTGACGTGAAGAAACTAGCGCCCCTATTGGATAACTTTTTGACACAATGTACAGTAGGTTCATACATACTTCCTCCGTTTTTTAATTGTGTTGCCGTTGACTTTTATAATTAATTTTGATCATTCGTTTTATTAAAAAAAATTCGAATATGTAAAATTTTTAATTGTGATTTAAATAACTCTAATGATAAATCAAATTATATCAAAATATGTGAAATTTGTCAAAAAAATTTAATAAAACAAACGGTCAAAGTTAAATTTAAAAGGCAACAACGACATCAATTAAAGAACGGAGGAAGTAAAGAACGGAGGAAGTATTAAGTATTCTTTTTCGGTATGGTCTCCATTGAAATGGAGGAATTTTTTCTTATTTTTATGTTTTTTTAAATCAAAATAATTCCTATGAAATTTCTTTACGTTCATATAAAAAACCTACATTTCAAAGAAGAGATAAAAGGAACACGGACGTGTATCCAATAGCCTTGAAAATCTTCATAAATATCCATTTAGAAATATAAGCCTTTTTAGCCTTTTTAGAAACAAAATTGTAATGCTATATTAGAAATAAAAATTCAAAATATATAATTCTTTATATTAAATTTATTTATTATTTTAGATATTATTAATAAAAAAAAATTAGAACAGAGGTAGTAGCAATTTGTATTTGGTTCGATTCATATTAAAAGCCCAAGCTGTTCCAATTCAAAGGCTCATAATTTAGACCCCGTTTGAAAATGATTGTTTCTGTGTTTTTTTTGGGATAAATTAAATTGATTTTTATAAAATTGTTAGTGAAATTTGTGCGTTTCAAACGGGCCTTATGCGTTGAGTCTTGTGACGTGACTGTGAGTACCAGACAAATGTTCTTGTGGGAAACAAATCTTCCTTCCTGGTGGCTGGCGCAAGGTGCAAGGTCAGAAGTTGCCGAATCGTCTTCGTCGCACGGCCGGCGATAAGACCAATTCCGCGCGAAAACAAACGAAGCAGCGGAGGAAAAAGCGAGGGAGAAGGGCATAGCTACATCCGCGCGACACACAGCAACCCTTTCCCGAGCCCCGGCGTCGTCCTTGATGGCCCGCAGGTCGCCGGAGGCGGTGGTCGCGACGGTTCTCGTCGTGCTGGCGGCTCTCGTCGGCGTGGTGGCCAGTGGCGACATCGTCCACCAGGACGACGAGGCCCCGAAGATCCCCGGATGCTCCAACGACTTCATGCTGGTACGGGCTTTCTTTCACCTCACGGCGGGGGTTTGGTTGATTTGGCCTCTTCCAGATGATCGGTGTCAGGGAGGAGGGTCTGGAGCTTGGCTCCACCCGAATTTCGCCTTCGGTCTGATTAATTGAGGGGTCTTGCCTAAACTAGGGTTTCGAGCAGTGGATTCTAGGATCGCAGGGATCGTTAAACTTGGAAGTACTTGATTTGTTGGTTGGGGAGCTCACGGGCATCATTTCGGGGACTCGAACGAGTTATTAGGTCACGATACTGTGTCTCACTTGTCGGGAGTAAGTTTGCTGGAGTAGGCTTTCACATTTTTACAGAACACTTGCTACTTGGAGACTTCGATTTGGGATGCATATATGGTATTGGTAGCAGAAGGGCTCCCATTTCTAATTTGGTTTATACATTTCAGTTATTCATACTGCTTATGCCTGTTTAGAGATTACGATCAATTAACTTAGTTTTAAGGTGATCAATGTAGCATTCAGACTATGGGGTTCATTTGGCAATTGACTAAGCAATTGTCCAAAGCCACAACTCAAGCTCATTAAACTTGAGGTTCATTTGGCATCAACACTACAGAAGTTTGAATATTTTAAAAAAAAATTGTGAAATTTGGACTCTTTGGTGCATGCAATAATTTGATACTCGCTCTCTTGTCAGTTGCAATCTACTTTGATTTATCATTTAAAATCAGGCTGAACATCATAACACCATTCTTTTGAATTTTATTCTCATCAGTCACATGTTGTTTCAGGTCAAAGTTCAGACCTGGTTCAACAACACAGAGGCTGAAGAATTTGTTGGTGTTGGTGCTCGGTTTGGTCCCATCATAGAGGCAAAGGAAAAGCATGCAAACAGAACACCACTATTGTTAGCCGACCCAGCTGATTGCTGCAACAGTCACAGAGGAAAGGTTGCCTTAGTTGAAATGATGGTCTAGCCAGCTATTTGACATTCTTTTAATGTGGTCTACATTTTTACCTAGTAATTGTCTATTCTGCTATTAGGTTGCTGGAGAAGTTTTGTTAGTGGAGAGGGGAAATTGTATGTTCACTAAAAAGGCCAAGGTTGCTCAAGCTGCTGGTGCTTCTGCCATCATAATCATGAATCATGTGCAGGGTATGCATTTTAAATGAAATTCCGTCATGGCCTCTTTGAAAAAGTTTTTTTTTTTTTTTTTTTGCTTGTAGTCTATGTTTGAATGTAAGTAGCAAATGATTTTTTTTTTAGAAAGTTATGTAACAGATGAGGTGGGAGCTATCATCTAGAGATTAATATTACTATGCATATCCATTTTTTCACCACTGCAAATTTATTTACCCATTTGATCAAGATGGAGACCATTTGATACTTATTCTCTTTATCTATGGTCCGTAGTCATTTTTTTTACAAGATTATGGTCCTACATCTTTTGGTTCCTCTTTTTCTGAGCATTTCCATGCATGCTCATTTCATGCCTTATTTGATTTATCACCTTTATCCATGTTAAGGATTCATGCTACATGTGCGAAAACAGTCCATAAGTTCATGTATATAGATAAGCATTTATACATAATTGTCTTCTATGTTGTGACATGTACTGCTGATATAGTGATATTAATACATGTTACTCATCCACTTGCAGAATTATACAAGATGGTATGCGCTAGCGATGAAAAAGATCTAGATCGCATTAATATATCTGCAGTTCTTCTGCCAAAGGAAGCAGGTGCTATTTTACGACGGCATCTGACAGAAGGGCAAGGTAAGTACTATGTATTTTATTTGCCACTCCTTGTGAGCATGTGGGTGCAGCACTTGTTTTGTGCAGCTTTTTATGTTTATATTGACTTGTGAGTTTGGTGTTCTGTTTATTGTGAGGTAGCTAACTAGTGTCATTCTTTGTTTTAATTTGTCAGTCCTAGTGCAGCTATACTCTCCAGATCGTCCTCTGGTTGATACAGCAGAGGTCTTTCTATGGCTTATGGCAGTGGGTACTATTCTTTGTGCATCATACTGGTCAGCATGGAGTGCCCGAGAAGCAGATATTGAGCAAGAGAAGCTTCTGAAGGTTAAAACCAAATTTTGTTTGACCTCTCATTCTTTGATTTTGTCTATTTGGAAAGAGCTGACAGATATGATACTCATGTAGGATGGTCATGAAGCTGTACCCAATGTTGAGGCTGGAGGTTCTAGTGGTATAGTAGATATCAACATGGCATCAGCGCTGCTATTTGTTGTGATCGCATCATGCTTCTTGATAACGCTCTACAAGATGATGTCTCATTGGTTTGTGGAGCTTCTGGTAGTTATATTTTGCATAGGTGGTGTAGAGGTGTGTATCATTTCATCTCTTTTTCTATTATTATGTTTATTCTAGTCGTGTATTTGAAAGCCCTATAGGATCTCGTGACCTCTTAATTAATGAAACTATTGCAGTGCTTATGTTTTCTCATAAACTAAATTGCCAAAATGTGAAGTGACTCAATTTGAAGCAGAATAGCACTAGATGGTTGCAGTTTGGTCCCTTCATTTGCTTTTTGTTATATCTTAATTAATGAAGCTATGGCAGTGCTTATGTGCTCTTATGAACTAAATTGCACAAATTGTGAAGTGGCTCAATTTGGAGAGGAATAGCACTAGATGGTTGCAGCTTAAGTCCTTGATTTGCTTTGGAAATTTATGTTCCTTTTTTGAGAGAATTGGAAAACGTCAGTATTTACCTGTTTTTTTTCTAAATTTGCACATACAAGAAAATCACCACTGAGCAAAGATCTTTATGGTCTCTATTGAATTATTAAAGTGAGATAGTATGTACCTAGTAATGTGAATATTCCTTGATTTGGTCGATTCATACCAGTATTACTTTGTTGTTCCTCGATTTATTGAGTTCCTTTGATGATTTCTTGTTTTTCTTTTTTTATATGAAAGGGCCTTCAAACATGCCTGGTGGCCTTACTGTCAAGGTACGCAACATAGGATTTTCCTTTTATTCTGAGTTGAGATGCATTTTGTAGACTCTCTAGTGTTAGGATTTACAGCTACGGGAATTTTTCCTATTGTTAGTGACAACCGTGTGATCTTTCAGATGGTTCAAACATGCCACGGAATCGTTCGTGAAAGTTCCATTTTTTGGAGCTGTTTCATACCTTACATTGACAGTTTGCCCATTTTGCATCACATTTGCTGTTTTGTGGGGTGTCTATCGCCGGTTGCCTTATGCATGGATTGGGCAAGATATTCTTGTAAGTTTTAGCTTGACTTTTAGATTCGTTTTTATTGAGAAATGTGCTGATTATTTTTCTTTGGTGGCCTTAAGGGTATTACTCTGATTATTACTGTCATCCAGATTGTTAGAATACCTAACCTCAAGGTAATTATTTTTCTCTTGGTATGTTTTCCCTTCGATGCAAGGGTTTGGTACCGATACTAGTTCTTCTCGTTCAATGCCAGGTGGGATCTGTTCTCCTGAGCTGTGCCTTCTTATATGACATTTTCTGGGTTTTTATCTCCAAGTTGTGGTTCCATGAGAGTGTGATGATTGTGGTACGTACAAATGATATTTCTGAATTATGATGTTTATTGTTGTTATATATGCCGTACATCTGTTTATGCTTGGGATATGCTCGCAGGTTGCACGTGGTGATAAGACTGATGAAGATGGTGTGCCCATGCTATTAAAGATCCCAAGGATGTTTGATCCATGGGGCGGATACAGCATTATAGGTTTTGGTGATATCCTTCTTCCTGGCCTGTTGATTGCTTTTGCATTGAGGTAAGTATGGAAAAATCTTTCTCCATTCAATTCATCAGTCAGTGACAGTCAGTATGTCTGATGTTTGTTAGTAGAGGTCGGATAAGGATTATCAGCTTTCTTCGTTCTTCTCTGTATCAGTACTTATCTGACACTATGTATTGACTTTATACTTTCACCCTCTCTTTAGGTATGATTGGGCTGCAAAGAAGACCCTGCAGTCTGGCTACTTTTTGTGGTCGATGGTGGCCTATGGTTCTGGTAATATATCTTTACTCCCTAAACCGTAAAGGTTGTTTTGTGTTGACCCAGTAGAATGACCTAGTGTATCCTACATATGCTGGCATGAACATTTTTCTATAACTAATGGCATGCAATATCATGTTCATGTTTCACCATGTTTAACACGCTTTTTTTTTCCCTTTTCAGGTCTCCTAATTACATATGTTGCCTTGAACCTTATGGATGGCCATGGCCAGCCAGCTCTTCTTTACATTGTGCCTTTCACAGTTTGTAAGTGATTTTTTGCACCTGGTGATGAGTGTTACGTATTCATCTGATTCTGAACCCGTGTTAACAAATCAACAAATTGCTGCAGGCACCTTCTTAGCACTTGGCATGAAAAGAGGTGAACTCAGAAACCTTTGGACGAGGGGACAGCCAGAGAGAGTCTGTACACATTCGCATCCATCCCAGAAGGACTCCAGTGTTCCAGCAAGCTTGACAACCTAAAGGGCCTGGCCAGGGAGAATAATAATAAATCTCTACTGATCCGTAATGTACCCTAGTAGGCTCCCCTCCTTGTAATAACAGAAGAGCAGCGGGTCGTATATAGGACTAGGAGTAGTGAGATACGTAGCTGGGTAAGTTGCAAGAAATGTAGGATCTTGGCTAGTCGTTTCCCAGAAATTTGTGTGCCTGATGATCTGACTCTTTTCTGAGTACATATAAAGATGACTCCCTTTATTCCTTCTGTTTATGTTGCCGTCTCTCTGGCACGACCCTCATATGAATGTCAGTTTATGCACATCTTAAGTGACTGCCTATTACTGTTTGCTCCTCTGGACCTGCTCATTCTTTTTACAAGGTGGACTCGTGGCAGCCATGTTTCTTCTACGGAGTGATGCTAGTGCGAGAGCCATTCAGCCATTGTGAATTATTTTTGTGAGGGGGCCGGAATTGGGGGTGGCGCGGTGGAGGGCTTTCGGATTTTTGTCAGCAGAAACAATGTGTTTCAAAAATTTGTCGCTGGACTTATAAATTATAAACACAAATTATAAACACAGATGATCTCGCGTGTCATTCACACAGATGACAAATTCATTAAAAAAAAAAACAACGTTTCAATTTCTCGGCGCGGTGTGCGGCCGTCGATGAAGCCGGCCGGCCCTGTCCACTAACCACCGTTTGTATCTCCTGGTTTGTTTTTCTGTAAATTATTTGCTAGAAACAGCAACTGATCAACCTCCTGAATTGCATCCATGGACCTCGTGCGCGGATGAGGTGACAGTGACCAATAGAGCTGCTGTCTTGAGTCCTTTTTTTTTTATTTTTACGGATGCTGTCTTGAGTCTTGACGCCACTGACCAGAGGGGAAGGCCTATAAAATGATCTCGACAGAACCACTCCCCTCACAGTCCTCACAGCCATCTCTGCTACTATAAGGGAGCAGCAGACAGGAGGAACAGTTCCCGATATCCCGACCGCAGAAGACCGATATGGAGAGCGAGGACGAGAATGTTCGCCTGGGCGCGAACCGGTACTCCGAGCGGCAGCCGATCGGGACTGCAGCGCAGGGCGCCGGCGTCGACGACAAGAACTACAATTAAGGAGCCTCCTCCGGCGCCGCTGTTCGAGGCGGAGGAGCTGGCGTCGTGGTCCTTCCTCCTCCTACCGCGCGGGCATCGCCAAGTTCACGGCCACGTTCCTGTTCCTGTTCCTGTACATCAGCGTTCCTGTACACTGTTCCTCTTTGCAGTGTTCATTTATGTGACTGTATCTCTTGATTCTTCTCCTTGCTCTCCCAGCTTGCTCCCTGGTGTGAGGAATCTCATGACTAATCTAGGGTTCCTTTGTGTTCTATGAAGTACAGACGTGTGCAGTATTGCAAAATTCTGAAGCCATACTTCTGCCTACACTATACTTGAGGCTCCATGGTACTGCAACGCCATCTGAGCAGTGCAAGGCCGCTGCTATTGAAGAAGGCAGGCCTGCAGTACGACACTTGATAATGTTGCGAGTATTATAGCTACAAGCTCCTAATAACATATCAATACGTACCAGTTACGGGATCTAGCAGCTTAATTATATATATAACATACTTGTCATGATCTTGGCACTTGCTAAGCACCGACTACAGCAGTGCAGTGCTTTTCATAGATAGTCCTATCGCAGAAAGTCCAATGCATCATTTCGCTTTGTTGAAAAAAGTTGGGAGGATTAGAGTAGGGCCTAAGAAGAGAACCTTTCTTTCACTCATTTTCATCACTGCACATGAATAGTTTTTGGGGAAGATTAAACAATTTTGTGAATCTGGAGGCAATCTTGGGTGCAAAGCTATGGTGATCCTTTAATTGTCAGCGTTCGGCGTATAGTCTAAGATGCTTGGCTGTCGACTCCAACGAATTTAGCGTTGTAAGGGAATTCTGTAGATTATTATTACGCTGTCAACTGAAAATCCACGCAAATTGTTTGGTTGTTCACAAAATTTAGGTCTTTCAACCTGCTCGCTCCCTCCGTTCATTCAGTGATATCGTCGTTGATTTTTAAATTCAACTTTTGACCATTCGTTTTATTCAAAAAATTTACTCGAATGTGTAAAATTTTAAGTTGTGATTTAAATAACTCCAATGGTAAATCAAAGCATATCAAAATATATAAAATTTATTAAATTTTTTTAATAAGACAAATGAGTCAAAGTTGAATTTAAAAGTTAATAGCGACATCAATTAAAGAACGGAGGAAGTATAGAAAAAAAAAATGAAGAGTAACATCAGGTCCGTTTGAGTAACATTTTTTTTTCTCGAGACTTGAGTTGAAGGCAGATAAAAAGTGACGAGCCACAATAAAAGGTGAACAGTTTTTGTGAGTACTGATATTATCATTTGGGCACACGACGCCACTGTGGCAAGATGTAGACGTGTATTTAATTAGTTATCATTCATGAAGAAAAATGTACTCTAGTTTAAGCTGTAGCATATATTATGATGGGAAGACTTGAAACAACGGTACGATTTGTTCGATCATAACGGGACAACATAATGCAAGTTTTCGAGAGCTCATGATTTTGGAAAAATGAAAAACCTTCGAGTGCGCTATGAAACATTTATGGTGCCTAGCCTCGTTGGGATGTCGAAACTGGAGATGTTTTGTTTGAACAACCAGACGATAATCTTATACCAGTTTAATTTAGTGCTAATTACTAAACAACATCTGAATCCTTTTCGAGTTGAATCCATGTGAGCATAGAAAAAAAGAAAATGTAAATGTTGTTGCACCTCATCTGAAATGGGCACTTCAACTCCCTTCAAAAAGGGGCATTTTTTGAGTAAGAGTAAGAGAACGGCTTTACTCTTGCGGCTGCAAGTTCTTTAGGTGCTGTGTTAGCTCCTCTGTTAGGATTTGGATGGTGTGGCTAGACTTTCTTGCCTGCTTTAAATTGACTACGAAATGGAGTATATCATTTCATCACCATTATGAAAAATAGGAAAACCAATCTTTCTTTTTCATTAATTGTACGGTACTTTGAATTATTGGTAATAATAATACGCAGCAAAAATAAATAAGATCTCCAGAGTTTTCCGGGAAGAGAAGAGAGCGAGATGATGACCTGGAAGCCAAAGACAAATCCACGTGTCCTGTGTGTGGGTCCCGCTCGTCGTGACGGAAGGTTGATCCGGTTTTGCGCTGCCCGTCCCGTTCCTCCTACTCTCCTTGGGTTGGGGTCCTGGCCTCTCTCGGGTGGTGGCGGTGGTAGTGGCCACACAACCCAATCCCGCCCATTTTTTTTTCTTCTTCCATTTATAAGCACGAACAAAATTCATGAGAATACTTTAAAATTTCACAAGAATACAACGCGTGTACATTAATACAACAAGAAAGAAATAGACAGCTCGGGTGGCTAAGCTCCCATGCGGCTCGGGCAGCCCACACGCGGGTTCGAATCTTAAAGATTCGCAACCCCGTCTCACAGGGGATTAGCCCCTTATTTGTGTATTTCGCAGGTTTTAGATATTGTGCAGAGGAGACTGTAACGCTCTTTATTGTATGTGAATATGATCTTCGACGTTACGAAAAAGTTTTTCGATATCAAAAAAGACGCGCATAATGTCTAATATGTGTTGCGCGTGTTCAAATACTATCGCTGTATTGTACTTGTTTGAACTTTAAAAAAAAAGAAATAAATAAATAAAAATACGTAGAGCTTTCGCTATCGTTCTCGTGGCCTTCCCCGCCTACTCCGGCCTCCTTTCCGCACCGAAACCAAAATTCCAGCAACTAAAAAAAAGAAAAAGGAAATAAAATTGCCGCTTCTTCCTCCTCCTCCTCCTCCCTGCGAGAGGAGCTTTTCCTCCGCGAGTTGCGTCTCCTCGTCCCCTTGCTTGTCTCCAATCCCTTCTTCCTCCGGCCCCCTCTCCTTTCCTCGGCGAATGCCTCCAAATTGGGGCCCCAATCGGACCCTAATCCCCATCCCGTCGCCTCCGCATTAGCCCCTCCTCTGTCCCTAATTTCGTCCCCTGATTGCACATGTATAATTTGTTGTCCAATTTTTGGCCGCTGTATTAGGGTTAGGGACAGGAATTCGTTGGCAGTACTATCATTTTAGAAGGCCGCCCGCCGGAGTTGCTATGGGCGAGTACCGCCACCGCATGGGCGCCGCCGCCGATTTCCGCCGCGACCTCGAGGACCTCGTCTGCGACCACCTAGGGGGGTGCCTTTCGCCGCCCTCCTCCTCTTCCTCCTCGTGCTCCGCCTTGGGGGGCGGAGGGGGAGCCGGCCATGGCTCCGACGAGGCCGAGTCGTCGGCGGCGCGGAGGCGGAGGCGGGAGTCGCGCCTCCTCAGCCGCTGGGTCGCGCGCCAGGCCGAGGAGGTCCTCTCCTCCATGGAGCGAGAGGTCGAGCGCCGCAACCGCGAGGCCGAGCTCCTCGCCATCGCCCGCCTCCACCCCGTATCCACCCTCGACCCCTCAGCCTTCCTCCTCTCCTCGCCCACCGCCCCGACGCCGCGTCCGCAGGCGCCCTCGCCCGCTGCGCCGCCGTCTCTCCTGCAGATGTGGCGCGAGCTCGAGCACCGTCGCACCGACGCCGACCAGCCCTTCGACCGCGAACCCTCACCGGATACCGCTGACCGGGAGCGTGTCAGGCAGATCGCGCGCCGACTCACGGATGCAAATGACGGTGCAACCACCGGCGCTGCGGCCACGGGGGAGTGGCTCGGCGAGACGGAGAGGCAGAGGGTCAGGCTCGTAAGGGAGTGGGTGCAGATGGCCAGCCAACCGCGCGAATCCCGTGCAGCCTCGCGCAGAGATGAACCTGCCCCTGCTGCTGCGGACAGGGAGAGGCGTGGGGAGCCTCCCAGGCTCCGTGGCCGGCAGGCACGCTTGGATGTCATCACCCAGATGGCTCGAGAGCGCCAGCGTGAGCTGCAGGGGATATCAGGATACCACATTGTGTCAGAGTTCCCTCGCCGCAGCCGCAATCGCATCCAGGTCAGAACACGATATCCTTTGAGTCATTTCTCACCTTTGCCACCATGTTTGCTGGTGTTTCAAATGAATGTTTTTGCAGGGATTGCTTAGGGGGAGGTTCTTGAGGAATGCATCACTTCCGGTTGAGGAGGAACGACCACCATCAGTGGCAGCGAGGGAGCTCGGGCAGTTGAGGCAGAGCCATCGTATGTCCGCCTTGAGGTAAACATAGCGTTTCTGACTTTGCTGTATAATTGTTGATGCATTTTGATTTGCACAACATATACACGAATGTGAGTTTGTGCTACAATCCTTCTAGTGCAAATGGAACTCTTCACTGGATAGTTCCCAACATTGTGTGATGCAAAATGTAGGAAGAGAAAGCACTGCATTATTTGTGCTATTTGTATCGTGATGTATGACATAGGTTTTGGAAGAGTGAACAATTGCTAGTTATCAGTCTATTCTACCATAATAATATATCCTATGACCCCATATGTACAGCATCATTTGTATATGTGGTCCCTTAACATTCTGTGATGTCTCCGTTTTGCACATTCCTTCATCTGCTGGCACATTGCTCAGTAACCCAATTTTCCTTATCCTGATTTCCTGAACATGAAGCATCATAATCAGTATAGCCATGTCACATAGCTGTTCCAAGAAACAAATCATAACGCACCATATTTGGGGCTGAAAAAAATCAGCTTATTTCAATTTTTTTTCTCCACTGGGAGAGTTTGAATTTAGAGCATTATGTAGGTGGAAGCGCTGATTAATGATAATTTTGTAGGAACAGAATTGGTCAGATTATTTCAATACTAGGACAGAAACACTGGATGTGCTTTTTTATGCCTTAATTTAGCAAATTAGTTCATTCCATTGTGATTTATGCAGAATTTCATGTTTTGTTGGACTAAATCTTTCTTCGGATGTATGCCCAACATAAGTCATGAATTCCGCAATACTGTCACTTTTTCTGAAATCAACTGATGAACATTTACTGTAGTGGTTAGTTCTTGAGAGGATGATCGCTGGCAAGATTCGAGAGGCTGCTAACCATAACTATTCCTTCAATAGCAAGCATTCTTGTCTAGTTGTTCTAACGCTGGAAACTGTTCACCAACCATATTGGTCCTTAATTGTACTGTACTGCAATATTTATTGATGATATTGACGAACATACCTTGGAAGTTAGGATCCCTGAATTGAATCCAAGCTATGCAGGTCTTCCAGCAGTTATTGTGGTGATACCTACTACTAGTATCGTGTACTACTTACCATGCCTACTCATCAAGTTATGTCTTGGGCTGTTCTAGTTCAGTACCTTATTTTGCTGTGAAGAATGTGGATAGCAAATACTCCCTCCGTCCCAAATTATAAGTCATTCTAAACTCCTTCAGATTTTCCAAATTATAAGTCGTTCTCACTTCCCGAGACACCTTTATCTCTTCCCAATACTTCTCATCTCTATCTCTCTCCTCCTCGTTTTCTGCACATCACATCTTTTCCACTCTTCTTAATTCCCGTGCCCACACTCAAAACGACTTATAAAACGGGACGGAGGGAGTAGCTAGAAAGCATTACATATTGATATGATCCTTCGTTTAACAGCAGAGCTGTTGACTTTTTTCATGGCAACACACTTTTAAAGGAGAAGCAATTGACTTGGGCAAACAAGGGCTGACATTTCTTTCAATTAAACAGATCTCAGTTCTCATACATCAGTTCTATATATTAACTCTTCACTCAGTTCTTTTATTGGCAATGTTATTGTTCACTTCTTGCAGCTCCAAGACTTTGTTATTTCTGTATTCTCATAATCTTCAATCAGTCTAGGCATTATGATTGCAGTGCATTATGGCACTGTGCTACATAAAATTTCATGAACATATCTCTTAATGAAAATTTCTATTACTGAACATAGGGCCATCTATATATTTACAAAGATAAAATTAGTTAAACTTAGAAACATTGGCTGCTGCATCGCATGTCAAACTTTTCTCTGGCTAGAGGGCATAATTGTGTGTTACAAAAGGAAATGCATTTGGATAAATGAAGTACATTTTTGGTGCTGCTGAATATTATGTATGTGCAATCTAAAGCTCCACATGCTTGTATATGAATGCCAGTAAATTGCCAAAGAATGTTTTGATCCTTGTTGATTGTGTTCTATACTTTATTTTCCACTTGACCTCTTTTTATGTATTATCTGTGTTTAACTTTTCTTGTACTGCCTGGAGCTAATAAAAGGTCAACTGTTGTGCTATTTTCAGATCAGAGAGTGTTACCAATAGTCATGATGTTAGTGAATCTGGAATTCCTGTGGCAGAAAGTGTGAGATCACTAGAGAATGAGGAATCTCAACAAGGGTCTGAGATCGGGGCCTTTACCGGTGAGGATCCAGCCCAAACTATGCTTGAGCATGTTGATATCCAGGAGGTTGACACAGATCAGGCTGAGGCAAACACCATAACATTGGATGGAACGGCGGAGATGCAATATTCTCTAGCTCAAGTTGTTAATAGACAGCAAGATGACACAGAACGTAATTCAAGATTCTGGCAGCCATCTTTGGAAGACAGGCTTGATAGGTGGCCCAGTGAGATTGAAGAGGGTGCAGAAAGAAATTGGGAAGATAATGCAGAAGACATCCATCGTGAACCTCTGGAGGATGATGGCAGGGAGCGTGGTCATCTTCCAGAAGAACATGATGACGAACAAGATGAATGGCACGATGATGAGTCTCATGGCACTGTGGAGAACTGGCAAGATGATTATCAAAATGCTGGACTTGACACAGGTCCCATTCCTCACATAGAAAATAGGTTTATCCCACCTGATGATGACAATGTATACAGCATGGAACTAAGAGAGCTACTTGACAGGTATTCTACACTTCATTATCAAACATGTTTTTAGTTTTTCTTTTCATGATATCATCTGAACTCATTCTTAAGGTATTTCGTTTTTCGATTTGCCAGGCGAAGTGTGTCCAATCTTCTTAGTAATGGTTTTGGTGAAAGCTTGGAGCAGCTAATAAGGTCATATGTTCAGCGGCGCGGTCATGGTCCCCTCAACTGGAATCTTGATACAACCTTGCCCCCTTCTAATTCAGCAAATGAAAACCAGGAACAAGAAAGGAATGCTCAAACTCGACAATTCCAGGGTCCTATCAACAGACCTGCTCTTGTTATCCCTCCACCACCTTTGCCACCTCGACAGCCACTGTGGCACAGAGAATTGCGTCATAACTGGAGCAGTAGACACAGGGTACATTGCGCAGATCTCATGCGTTATCTTCTCACTTCATTTTAGAGCCTTTGTAGAGAAAACAGAAAGGAAAATTATATTTTTGTTGCAGTCGATAGAATCTTATTCTTTTCCATTAGTGCTTTGTTAAAAAAAGTTATATTATGCTGACTCATGAAGCATGAAATAATATGTCACCTAAATTGCCTTAACAGCGTATGTTCATATATTATCTAGATCATTCCGTGAATTCATCCGGCTCTGTTCTTGCAGGAATGGGATGCTATAAATGATCTGAGAGCTGACATGGGTAGGTTACAACAAGGGATGAGCAGCATGCAGAGGATGCTGGAGGCATGCATGGACATGCAGCTGGAGTTGCAACGTTCAGTGAGGCAAGAAGTATCTGCAGCCTTGAATCGATTTGCAGGACCTGAAGGTTTATTCCCATCATCCCCATTGCATAATTGGATGTTACTCAAGACATCATAATTGGATCCCTCTCTTCTATCTTATAAAGATATTTTGTGTGACAGTAGAGTAGGTTGGGGACAATGCAGAAAACTCTTTGATACATATATTTTTCTGTGTTCATGCTTTTTTAGGTGATTATTACGATTGGCTAGTCATTTGCCTGTTTCCAGTATCGGGGCTTCATACTTAGTGTCGCACTACTAGCTTTATCGTTGCTGTTGATTGTACAATTATACATACTCTGTATTAAATATTTGCATTTGTTTCTCAGGATTGTCGATGAATGTATCAGATGATGGATCAAAATGGAATCAAGTGAGGAAGGGAACATGCTGCGTATGCTGTGATACACAAATTGATTCTCTTTTATACAGGTCAGGACACTGGTTTTATCTCATGCTCCATGTACTATATTCCTGAGTAATATTGTTGTTCGGCATAGTATCTGAGGTATGTTCTTAAACCCTTTGGGTGATGATGGCAGATGTGGGCACATGTGTACTTGCTCGAAATGTGCAAATGAGCTAGTGCGCACTGGCGGGAAGTGCCCGCTTTGCCGAGCGCCCATAGTGGAGGTGATCCGTGCATATTCAGTAATGTAAAATGGTGGAGATATAGTGCCAGTGGGAAAGTGAATAAGTTAACGGCAAGTGAAGTTTTGCTGCTAGAAGTCCAAAAAAAGGGGAAAAAAAAAGAAGAGAAATCCTTATTTTTCTTCGTTCTCCTTTGCCCCTCTTTGTTGTTCTTGTGTACTCTGTACAGATATACGTGCATATTTGTTGCCTTGCTGCTGTGCGATGCCAGCAGCAAAGGGCGTGCAGCTAATTGATTGTTGAAAGGGTTTGCGTTGGGTGTAGGGGGTACAAGGAAAGGCAATGTAAGCTCTTTCACTGTATTTATGACATGATCTGACCCTCAAAAGAACAGACATTAGCAATGATATACTCCTAGTTTTATTCTTTCCTCACGTTGGGTTCCCTTATGGCTCTGATGTGCACTCGGGCTATTCTGACTGTCTTTGATGTATTCCCTTCGTTTGAAAATTATTGTTTCAAATTTCAACTAACTGGTGAGTAACATTTTTTTTAGAATGAAGGGAGCATAATACTACTGATATAGTGACATGTATCAAAAATTAACTCATACTGTATGTTGCTTTTATTAGCATCGTCCAACCGTCGGTATTTGATGACCTATTTTTATTCTTCTCAACTGCGGTCTGGGCCTGGGCTGGGCCTGTGCTGGATATTTTTTTCATCCAGAAAGTGCCACGAAGCCCACATCGATCTTGCTCCGCGAGTGCCAAGTGGTCCAACCACTCTTTATCATCCATACTATATCTTTTAAGGCCACATGCCCAGAGAGGATAAGCTGCAAAAACCGGAGCACCTTCCTCGAGAGTCCTCTCCCTCAGTCTCTCTCGTGGCATTTGCAAATCACAAACAAGCTTAGGGAAGGAAATGTCGTCGCCCTCCGCCGGAATGAACGGAGATATTTCCCCGGCGGAGGCCCGCCTGGCCATGATGGAGCTGGCCAACCTGATTTCCATCCCCATGGCGCTCACCGCCGTCATTCGCCTCGGCGTCCCTCAGGCAGTCTGGGCCGACGGAGCCAACGCCCCGCTCTCCGCCGCCGAGCTCCTCCCCGCGGGACACCTGGACCCCACCGTCCTCGAGCGCCTCCTCCGCCTGCTCGCCTCCCGCGGCGTCTTCACTGAGCACGGCTCCTCCCCGCGCCGTTACGCGCTCACCGCGGTGGGCCGCACCCTGCTGCCCGGTCCCTCGGGCGCGTCGTACGCCGACTACGTGCTGCAGCACCACCAGGACGCGCTGGTCGCGGCCTGGCCGCGCCTCTACGAGGCCGTGCTCGATCCCAGCGGTCCCGAGCCCTTCGCGCGCGCCAACGGCGGCGTCCCCGCCTACGCCTACTACGGCAAGGACAGGGAGGCCAACGAGGTGATGCTCCGGGCCATGACCGGGGTCTCGGAGCCGTTCATGGAGGCGCTGCTCGACGGTTACGCCGGCGGCTTTGACGGCGTGGAGACGCTGGTGGACGTCGGGGGAAGCTCGGGGGCGT
Source organism: Zoysia japonica (assembly GCA_001602275.1). Classification (NCBI taxonomy): domain Eukaryota; kingdom Viridiplantae; phylum Streptophyta; class Magnoliopsida; order Poales; family Poaceae; genus Zoysia; species Zoysia japonica. Next base: position 230,838 of record BCLF01000066.1, on the reverse strand, counting down.
GCCTCGAGATGATCATGCGCCGGGTCGGCACGATCAAGGAGGGCCTCAACTTCGACTTGCCCGACGTCGTAGCCTCCGCGCCGCCCATCGCCGGTACGTAACGTGGTTCTCTTCTTCAGTTCGTGATAATTTTTTTTTTAAAAAAATTATAATGTCATGTATCAACTTAATCCTTAATTAATTACTCTTCATGAATCTCGATAAACTTGTATGGCTGAATGAAAGCAGCCAGTCCACGTTGTATAATTAATTATACGTTTGTATATCATAAATTAAAAGAAGAAGGGCGACACGGGGAAAGGTAGTTGACGACTTTGGTAGCAACAGCATAATGCCATCGCTAATTAAGAGCTTCAGCAGCGACCACACCTCTCACCAGCTCTGACAAATAAATAAATGGTGTGCAAATATCATCTCTTGTACTTCCATGTCCGAACGCAGACTTCTTTTTGTGATGGCCCTCGCGATTCGCGAGCCGCGCGAACAGATAAGGGGTGTGACTAGGACTGATAACAAAAAATAACTAGATGTAACGTCGGGCTCCCGTCAGGGAAAATGATCGGCTGCTATGCCTTAAACTGTGAGTCTGTCACTTCAATAATCCTCGGCTGTCGAATGATGAGCGAAGGACTGCTTACGCTGTTCAAGCAGTGACCGACTGCCTTAATCTGCTATTAGATCAGCTTCGGATCAGGTGAGGATTAGATCATTTTTTTTAATTTTGAAACTAACACATAATAAGGGCTAATCTAGTTTATGTAAGGTCTATGTGCCTAGCCCTTTTACCACTCCTATCGCGACAGGCCTTCAATTGCCTTGAGCTGTTTTCAGCATCAGCTACTACATCTAGTACTCCCTTGTTTGATAGAGTAAATTTTTTTTTTTTAAAAAAAGTTTGGTAATGAAGGTTTCAGACACCTGGGGCTAAACTATGCTTTCAAATGCATGTCAGCATGGACAGTGGGCATCTCAACCGATTTGTCTACTCTGCAAGTTTAAATCAGCTTACTATTTTATCCTTCTTGGTCTTCCAAATTTCTTCGATTGCCGTAGTCTGTCGGTCATTACATCTCCAACAAGGCAATGCTAATTGAAATGCTTTGATTCAGGAGTCAAGCATGTTGGTGGAGACATGTTCAAGTCCATCCCCTCCGGTGATGCCATCTTCATGAAGGTACTCCAACTCCTCCGGCTCACAAACACGCTCACCAAATTATCTACTAGTGCTAATCGGGCGGGGCGATGCATGCAGTGGGTTCTGACGACGTGGACGAACGACGAGTGCACGGCCATCCTGAAGAACTGCTACAAGGCGCTGCCGGACGGCGGGAAGCTGATCGCCTGCGAGCCGGTGGTGCCAGACAAGACCGACAGCAGCGTCAGGACGAGGGCACTCCTGCAAAACGACATCTTCGTCATGACGACCTACCGAACCCAAGGCCGGGAGCGCTCGGAGGAAGAATTCCGGCAGCTCGGTCTCGCCGCTGGGTTCACCGGTTTCAAGGCCATATACCTCGACCCGTTCTATGCCGTTCTCGAGTACAACAAGTGATACCTCAACCAAATTCTCAAATGAAAGATTGCCCTTTGTTAGTACTATCTTGTAACAGTTGAACTCAATATGTAACACACAATAATGCACGAGTCGGAAGTTCATGTCAGAAATATGAAAACAAACATTTGATAACACGTTGCGGTTCAACTATTTGCAATTTGTGAGCTCAACTAGTAGAGTACTCTATCCGTTTCAAAATATAAACATTTCTAGATTCAGTCAAAGTCAAATTTTTATCACTTTGACTGCTAATAATATATAATTAATAATGTTTTATCATATAAAAATTATATTTTTAAATTCTTTCAAATCTAAAAATGCTTAAATTTTAGAACGGAGGTAGTCATGCACTTAAAGGGATTGGAGACTTGAAGTAGAGCTCAACTAGTGCATTATTCTTCTTTCTTATCTTCTGCAGCAGCATCGGGTTCAACCAGGGGTTTTGATGCGCCTGTGCCCTGCAAAAAGGGAAAACAAAATAAGCACTACAGAGCTAAACCAACCAAACGTAAACAAATATGTTGATCCTGCATTAGTGGTAGGCTCGGGCGTTAACATTCTAAAATCCCACCACTGAATGACAAACGAGCGGTTGCTAAACTACATATGAGTCTGCTTATGACGTATCAAGAAAATGTACTAGTATAAATCTACTTCTGCCATATCAAGAAAATGTATATATCCTGAATTTGCAAAAGGTCACACCAGGAACATGCAGGCTTGTAAGGGCAAGCAGGTGGAACTCTTTGAGGTCTCCTGTATTCCCATCCAAATAGCTGGTACACCTTGCTCTGGAATACCATAATCAATTTCCCATATTGGAAGCGATGAAATACTAGTCAAAAGCATCGCCTCATTTTCATTTATACGAGGAAATATCCATGTAAGGCTTAAAGAGCTACCCGCAGTTAGCAAGGGCAACATCAAAATAAGCAGATGTGTGGTTCAGAAGGAATCTGAAAGATGCTTTAGTTTATATAATTATTAAGCAAGAACTGACTGACAACACTAAACCACTACTAGTATCTTGAGAAAGGTTCATTAATTCCTAGAATAATCAACAAAATGACATCATTCCTTCCTATGGAAGCACGTTTTCTTCTAGTGCCAGTGGTTTAGTCACTCGAAACTGAAAATAACGGTTGCATTGTGAACCAGAACAAATCTAATCCTATGAAGTCATGTTGTCACTGTGATCCTGAGATGATTTAGCAGGGTTATTGCTATGCGTCTTTGCACGAGCCATGCCAGGAAATTTGGGAGGCCATGAATCGCTGGATATATTAAATAAATCGTAACTAGATACTCAAGGGAAAAAAAACAGTTTTTAGCATCAGCCGCTTGACAAGAATCATTCGGTAACTGGCGAACAGGTCTTCCCTAGTCCCTAAAGTAACTCCGTATATCAGTGATTTGGTATAAAAGTCAACCAAACTGCGGTTCAGTTCAAGAGGGCACGACAAGGGGGCGTAGAACAATTCCACCATCATAATCGCGCTCCCAGAATCGAGCAGCGTAACGAGTCAAGCAGCACGACAAACATGGATAGATAAATTTTAGGCGCCTTCCAGCTTATGATTATTAAAAAGAATTAGAAAAACTTTTTTAAATGCTGTTTTTCTAAGTAGAAGTGATTTTTCTTTATGTGAAGTGATTCTTTAAAATAAAATTAAAAAATTGAGAACTAATTATTTGATTCTCTGTTTTAATTTTAAAACTTTATTTTAGAGAATCAAAGTAAAATCACTTTCAACCACAGAATTACTTAACAAAAAATTAGAAGTGAAATCGAAGAATCAGAAACAAGAGCTCAGCTATTAGTGTGCGTTTGCTACGGTTCTGATTCTCGAAAAAATCAGAAATTGTTTCAGTTTCAGTAAATCAGAAACAGAATCACTTTAAAAAATGTTTGACAAATTTTTAATAATTCAGATTCAGTAAAGCAAAGAAAATGTATTGAAATAACTAATATACCTTTTTTATTAATAATTAAAATATCGAAACAACTTTATAAAATTTTAGTAACTAATAAAATAATTTTAGAAAATTTTGAAAACTTAAAAAACTTTAAAAATAACTTAAAAAACACATATACGAAAAGTTCGACGAGACAAATCTGACAGAATAATTTTAAAAAATTTAAAAATTTAAAACTTTTTTTGAATTCCTAAAAATTTCAAGTCTATACATGACATCCGATTCAGGCGTGAAACTCGGTTCCAGCGACTCACCCACGCAGATCAAAAACTAGAAACAATTCAACTGATTCACTCGTTTTGGTCTTTGGAACCGATTCCGTCGATTCGATCGAGAAATCGAAACGATTCAGTCGGCCAAACGCAATCTTAATAAAACTGAAACGGGACTGGGAAAGGGGATAATGATTGAAAGAGACAGATAGTGAATAGTATAACATGCGAGGATGAGGTCGAAAAGGTAGGGGAGGGCGTTGACGACGGGGATAAGGAAGAGCGGAATCAAGCACGCGACGCAGACCTGGTCGTGTTTCAATTCAATCACAGCTATATAATGCTGAGTGAAAATCGGAAGGCGGAGGGGGGGGGGGG
>BCLF01000066.1:207046-226542 GCA_001602275.1 Zoysia japonica | reverse complement strand
ACGTAACATGCCTCACTTTATAATGGGCTTCATTTCTTCCTTTGCGTGCCTTTGTCTCAAAAGATGGAGATGACAGTAATTGGGCCCAACTATGAAAATTTTGCAGTTCGCAGATGAAGACAAACACTTCACGTAATTCGGCCCAACTTTAAGGCCCGCTAATTTCACCTCCGCAAAACCAACTCCTGAGCACCAAGAAAAGGAAAAAAAAAAAAAAAAGGAAACGAGCAAACTCTAGACTAGGAAGGAGGAGCAACCCCACATCGCCGCCGGCGATGGAGCCGCCGCCTCAGGCGCCCCCCTCGCCCGCCGTCCGCGTACTCTCCCGCACACCTCCTCCTAAACCTTCTTCCTCCTCCTCCCCGGCGAACACCACCAGCCCCAATCCCGGCGCCGCCGCGGCCGCGGCGACGCCCTCCCATGACGGCGTCGTCGTCGTCGGCTTCGTGGGCGGTGCCCGCATCGCCGACCGGATCCTCGACGCCCACGTCTTCTCCCACGGAGGCTCCGCGAGGAGGCTCGCCGGGGGCGTCAGGTACCACCGCGACGGGGACAAGAGGATGGTGTTCCTGCACCTCACGCCGCCGCCCACGCCGCTGGATGACACGGAAAGTGGTCGCGGAGCTGACGAGCTCCCGAAGATGCTCTTCATGTTCTCTGTGAGTCCGACTGGATTCATGCTCTGCTTTTGCTCATTGTTAGATATGCTAATCTGGATTGACACGGCTTGAGTTTTCTGATCTGTCATCCGTACATAAGGCCAGCTGCTCTACTGCCTCATGTATGTACTTGCTGCTGCACTGATAGACCTTGACAATACGTGAATGCTGTTTTGGTTGGCTAGGTTCAGAATTCATAGTATTCTTACAAATGCTTCTGATAACTGCCATTGCTTACCATGGAATCGTATTATGGAGGATATAGACATATTTCATTCATTAAATCCGCAGTAGGCCACATGAATGCTAAAACGTTTGTGATAACTTGCAAATTGCTTGATTTGGTTTGTCATTGGCTAATGATGACAATGCTTATCAGATCAGTGAACTATTTTTCTGAATAAAAATGACAATTTAACTGATTTTCTTTTTGTGCTTGGTAATGCTATGACATCTTAACTGAGTCGCTCAAGTTTTTTTTTCCAAGTGTTTGCTAACCTACCTGTGTGTTGGCTGACCAAATGAGGATTGATCTCGATTTACTTTGGAAAATTTAGGTCTGCCACATGATAATATTTTTCCAAGACGGCTTCAGATTCGACACACAGATCTTGAAGAAATTTCGACTCCTCCAATCTTCAAAGCATGCTTTTGCACCATTTGTGAGGCAGTTGGTAGCAGCTGCAATGCCTGCTAAAACTGCTCACTCTGAAACTCCAACACGGGCAACCCACAGCCACAGGGCTTCCTCCAACTCGCCGCCAGCACGTCGTGGAGGTCACAATAGTCGCCAGTCCTCAGCAATCTCACTTATGTCCGGGACTGGTTCGAATCATTCTGTCTTGCCAGGCCAATGCGTTCCTGTTTTGCTCTTTGTCTTTGAGGATGACATTGTTGATATTTCAAGTGCTGCCTCAAGCTTGGATGATACGGGAGACTTATCTTCATCAACCCAGGCTTCTAGCCTTGATGGCTTGAGCTTGGCTTCAAAAGGTTCTGGTTCAGTGGTTATGCTTGCCCGGACAGCAAACAAATCTGAGGGCAATTCAGGCAAAAAGCTGCTTTCCTCTTTAGAGGGTCAGATCCGTGTATTGCTTAAGAAGTGTAGGATACTTGCTGGTATGGAGCCAGGACATATTGGTCAGAGGGGTGTAAGTAGCGGGAGTCATCATGTGCCTCTGTTCTCACTTGATACCTCAAGGGTTGTTGTAGTGTTGAATCAGTCTGTCAGTAGAAAACAGGAGCCATTAGATATCATTTCAGGGTTCTTTGAGGATTCTTTGAGCTCCAAATCATCATTGGATATTCTTTCACTGGAAAATAACTGTACAGCAAACCATGATGATATTCAGTTAATCAAAGATTTTATATCTCGTCAGTCTGATGCGCTGAGAGGGAAAGGGGGGTATTCAAGCAATGCCGCTGCTGGGTCTGCTGCTGGTGTCGGCATGGTGGCTGCCGCAGCGGCAGCAGCAGCAGCTTCAGCTTCAGCTGGAAAGACAGTTAATGCTCCTGATCTCCCTAGTTTCGATAAATGGTTGTCCATTAGTACATCTATTATAACTGCACTGCTAAATGGAAGAAATGCACTGAGTGCTCAGTCGGAAAACAAGACCCATACAAGTCCTAGTGAGAAGAATGGTCAACCTCCTGTTGCTGGGTCTAATGCTATTGAGATAGCTTTGTCTCGCTTGGAAAACAGGAATGGGCTTAATATGAAATTTTCTTCGTCATGGTGCGAAAGGGTGCTTCCTGCTGCTAAGGACATCTACCTGAAAGGTTTACCTGCCTTTTACCCAACTAGCATGCATGAATTGCAGCTACAAAAGGCATTGCGATCCTTTCACTCAATGGTTAAAGGACCAGCAGTCCAGATATTCTCAAAGAAGCTAGAAGATGAGTGCCGAACAATATGGCTATCTGGAAGGCAGCAGTGCGATGCTGTTAGCCTTACTGGTAGACCATGCAAGCACCAGAAGCATGGTGATCTCTCATCAGCAGCAGTGGAACAACATTCTAGTGGATATGTCTTCCTCCACGCGTGTGCCTGTGGCCGGTCACGTCGCCTTAGAGATGATCCTTTTGATTTTGAGGCAGCCAACGTTTCTTTTAATTGTTTCTCTAACTGTGAAGATCTACTACCTACCCTTGTGCTTCCTAGGAGCAGTGACACTTGCTCATTTCCATTATCCTATTGGCGTATGGTGCGGCTTGGTGGAGCAAAATATTACAAGCCAGCAAAAGGGTTGCTCCAAATTGGCTTTTGCTCCAAGGAGAAGTATCTTTTAAGGTGGACGATATCTGTTGGTAAGGGGCAAATGAGAAACGGTATCCAATGTAATGTTGTTACTTCACCCACGAGATCTATTATGGACACACAGAATGTCCCAGTAGTTACCAGTGAAGTTAAGTCTTTGACCCAAGCCATGCCACAGAATAAATCTCCAAAGCTTCAAACTTCTGTAAGACAACCTGAAATGGAATCAGTGAACAGCTCAGGTATTAGTTTCAGCAAAGGTCTTCCAAATTTTAATATGAAAAAGCCATTTGCTGAGGTTGTTGCAGGCACCACAGCAAAAGATTCAGAGTTTCCTGCTCTTCAGCATACGAGACTTCTGAAACCAGCTGGTCGAAAAGACGAGCGGCAAACGAGTGTAGCTGATCACACAAATGGCAAAGGTCATGCAGCTTTTAGTCAAGGGCCTGTTGCTGAAAATGAATCTGAGAAAGTGAGCGCAAGCAAGAGTAATGATAGTGCTGGTGTGAATCCCTATTTACAGATAGGGAGCAATATAGTACCGGTGATTGTCGGGAATGGGACTAGAGAAACTAATCAACTGATGCAACAGTTTTCTGTGTATATTGGCTTTGAGCATGAGTGCCCATATGGTCATCGTTTCTTACTTTCAGAGAAACATCTGAACGAGCTTAATTCTTCCTTTTTTCAGTATCAAAGACATTATCCTAACAAAGAAGCAGAAAGCAAGCATGCCCAAAAGTTGCTTCAGAACGCATCTGGTTTGACAGCCACTAGTGTTGATGTGAACAGTGGACGAAAAAGCAATAAGCCTTTTGAATCGTTAGGGAGGAACAGCGAGCAGCAAACACTGCAGCCCAGGGTTGATGCAGTGGCCTCTCAGCCTTCTCCATGGCTTTCAGATCCACAGAATGAGAAAAAGGGAGATCGTAGTTTTCAAAGCATTACCATTGATGATGGCGGAGAAGCATATTCACTCATGAACAGAAACTTGCCTATATATATGCACTGCCCATATTGTAAGAACTCAGAAAGAAAGGGACATCAAGATTTAAAGTTTGCTTGTGCCGTGTCTCAGCTTCAACGTATTTTTATTGTAAGTTAAGTACTAAAGTTTTATGTTGCAGTTAGATATTACGAATTGTCATCATTCATAATTCTGCAGCAGCAAATGGATAATCCATTTGTCACTCCCTGTTGAGCCTTGTACTCCTACTAGTATCTGTTTATACCCATGAAAAAATTGCGAGCTAAGCCATTTAGCGGTTGGTACCTCAAAAAGCTAATAGCGGGAGCTATAGCGGAATATAGCGAGCTATAGCGGCTAATTTGTACTACGAAGACAAATAGTGGAACTGTCAAAAATCAGTTACAGCGGGCTATAGCGAAAGCTATAGCCGGCTATTTGTTTCCTGGGTTTATACTGATGTCTAGCTTCTCTTTAATGCAGATTACACCTGATTTCCCTGTACTGTTGGCAAGCTGCCCACTTGTCCAGTTTGAGGTAAGTATAGTCGTCACTAAATCCGTTAAAATTTACTTCACACATCTGTATAATAGTTATGGGAAGACAGTATTTTACCCCAGATGTTTCTGATAAATAACTGGATTTTTTTTCCTTCTGTAACATCAGGGATCATGTTTACCATCAAATATCTCAGATTTTGAGCAACAAGGATTATTTAGTATTGGGTGTCGTGTTATCCTCCCACCTGAGAGCTTTCTTACGATGAGGCTTCCATTTATCTATGGTGTTGAGACCAGAGAGGGAAGTACAGTGCCCCTCAAACACTTTGAGCAGCAACCCGAGTTCACAGCATGGCTCGTTGGAGGCACAGCTTTGCAAATTGTATCAGTAGGTAATGCCACTGAGAAAGAATCCAATGTGAAGTGATACGTGGGATCCAAAGTTTTTTTTGGTTTGAGGGAATTCTATGTGCATTCAGTGATGTGCTACTGTTGAGATGATCATAGGTAATCTTTCTTCTGTTCTCTTCAGCGCATAATTCTACTCATTCATGATTCCTTTGTTTCCCGCACTTAAAAAGTCATTGAATTATAAGTTCATTGTCAGTGGAACTAATGCAGGATGGTTGTAGTCCTGTCTGAGATTTTGCTTCCACTCCTGGACATATGCTGTGGAGTTGTGAGTGGAAGCCCGTTTTGTTGGATGCATTGGAAATGAAAATTCTGATAAGTATATGGATGCTGCAGAATAGATACACACAGAGACAGACATGCAGGTACGAACTGTTAATTTATACTTTCACCCTATACATGGCAGACTAGTTTATTATTTGATCACTGTGTACCTCTGGTATTCATGCAGGCAATGATACAGTGCTTGTCTTGTACGTTAATAGGTGTCAGTCAAGTAATGTTTAGTTTGTGATATATGTCTTTCTTTAGAATCAGTAGATCAATCAAATTTTTTTCCCTATAATATGCTTTGAAGTTTATACAAAAAAAATAGTTAGCTCAGCTGTAGCGTAGTTGTGTTCAGTGGAGGTGTTGTTTTAGGCATGTTGAGAAAGTTCACCTTTATAGATATAGGACAAGAAAAAGGAATATCTGGATAATAGATTTATAGAAACTTATATGTTGAAATAGTTTTCGACTGATTTATCTGTATCCCTCATTCTTGTATGTTGTATAGGAAGCTCTTGTGGCCTTGGAAAAATGGATGAATTTGGAAATTGAAAGGATAGCCCAAAAGAAATTCTCGTATAACTATCTTGTTGGAGCATGGATTCATGGAAGCTCCAGGTTGGCAGAAGCCGCATATAGTAGGGTATAGTGGAGAGTAGGGAATGTTGAACCTGGAAGGAAACGCATGAACTACTACTGTTTGACATGTGTAAAGGCAGGAAAAAGAGTATGGGATCACAGTCGGGCCTCCGTGTTGATGTTGCATCCAAGTCTGCTTTTTTCACCTGCAAAACAAGCGTTCCCACGTGATCTGAATCATTCCAGAATGGCATTTACTCTTCGTTCCAGGTGTGACTCATCTCAAGGTTTCTTTCTTGTGTGTGTTCTCCTCCATTGCCCAATTGCAGACGCATCAGTTGCTTGGGCAGGCATCTGCGCTGCCTAAGCTTTGTTTGGTCGATAACTAACTTGGACTTGAACTCTCCCCGACTGGACTGTTGAGTGTTAAAAGTAATTCCAAGTAGCTGTTTTGTTCAGGAACCACATCATAGCAGTCTCAAGAGCTCTTCCTTTCTTTCTTCGGCTGGAAACGATAATTTACCGGAACTTCTTTTCAAATTTTTTGCAGCAGGTTTGATGTGTTCTTTCCTGTGTGCTCACGAACAAGATTCATTTAAGCTCTTGTCACATGATCTTGTCAGGCTGAGTTTGGTGACGCATCCAGGATAACCATACTTAGGTACTTGTCAAGCTCAGGAAAAGTGATTATTGAGCTTAATTATCCGCTTAGAGCAATTGAGGTTAGTTGTAAGTCTTGTAGGAGTACTGTATGTAGCTGATGACTGATAGTTATTTTATCTTGACGCTTCTACGCATCTGAATATCACATTTATAATACTTTAGACTTTAGAATTAGAATAGTAAATTAGGCGGGCATTCCGTGGATTCACATGGACCATTGCCTACATAACTACTCCTATATTGCAACTTTTTTGAAATCTTGTGCCGGCGATATGGAGCAGCAGCAGCAGTAGTGGTGGAAGGAGAATTTGACACGTGCGTTTCGTCATAGATGGTCGTTTGTGTACTGGCAGTATCAAGAAATTGAGTGGCATTTGGTCGTAATTGTAATATAGTCGACTGAACAAAGCTACCAGAACTGAACAAAGTCGACTGATCACAGCTCGTTGAAATATCAAGGTCTTCTTCTGACCGGTGCTTTCCGGCCTGGATCAATACAATCTCCCATTACAGATCGAGAAGAGGAAGAGTGTATTTCCAGGCTACGGCATCACACGTGAGGGAATTAGATACCATGAGCGGTGCAGCAACAAGTGCAGATGCCATGCCCAGATAGATGGTCATGGTATTCTCCTCTGCTCCTCCTCTGCTGTCAAAGCTACTGTAAGTGCATGTCACGGAAAGTATTGCCTTTCTTGCCCTGCTGCTGCAGCTAGCTACTACTGCTCTACAAGTAAGTACCTGGCACCACCGTCAGGGATAAAGCCGGCCATACGCAAGAAAATCCTGTGGTCTAGTAAACTCCTTCCTAATTAAGTAATCAGAGCGCTTAGAACCTTAATTAATTATAAATGGATTGAGCTGTCTCTAGCTCTGCATTGGTGTGGTATGGGAGCTTGAGCTTGCAAACAAAAGAAGCTCCATCGGCACTCCGGCAATGGTGGTGGAGAAACCAAACCCAACTCATCACCCGTGCATGAGGCATTGGCAGTTTGTTTGCCGAACCCCCACTCTTCTAATTAGAGTAATTAATCATCACTAGCTTAGCAGCTTAGCTAGCTCTCTAGTCTGTAGATTGCTTCCAATTGGCTAGCTTTCTTGCTTCGAACCCTTCTCTCACTTCTTCCAGCTTTGCCCACTTCGCCCTCGTCCATCCAACTTTACAAGCCAAGCTAGCTCAAAAGGAAACGTACACCACTTCAAACAACAGTTCAGGCTTCATTTCATAAAAGGTAACGCCGAATTCAACTCTGAATGCTACTGCTATGCATACTACAGCTAACTACTTAATTCATCAGTGACACCGGCCAAATAAACCGGGCCAATATATACTTTCTTGTGTTATAAATAAAAGAATTCAGCTATATATATGTATATGTCCCCAATATTAGGTTGACAGAGATGAAAAAAAAAATACGGGTGGCGCATGGCGTTGTCACCTCCTTTCATCACGTTTCAGGCAACACCCACCACTCGCTACTCGCTCCCACACACCCACACTCCCAAGTGGCCAAACTTTTCTCTTTTCAAGCAAATTAATTGGAATTTTAATTCCATTCCATCACTAATAATACATATACATATATATAAATGTCGTTAATTACTACAGTATGTATGTTACACTTACACCAAAGAATTGAAGGAATCAATTGTATGTTACAGTTTCCTTGATATAATTAAGAATAAATTGTAGGTGATCAGTAACTGATGGAGTATGGTAGAACACCCCCAGAAGAAGGGGGAAAAAAAAAGATCAATCAGTATCAATGGAGAAAGAAAAGAATTCATGTCAATAATGGCAATCCACCAGTGCTGAGGCTGTCAGCATAAGTCCAGCCTTCTTGCCGTCGTTGAACTGCCCCAGACCGAGCACCACCGGCGGAAGCGCAAGCGACACGGCATCCTCGTCAGACGGAGCTGGAAGGTTCAGGTCCAGCTCCAGGTTGATGCTTGCGCTCCCTTCTTTCTTCGTGTCCATGCTGATCGCGGTCACCGCCGCCGTGCGCTCCGGCGCGTTCAGCGGCCTGTGGCGGCGCATGTGCCCGCCCAGCGCCTGTCCCGATGCGAACTCGGCGCCGCATATCGAGCACTCGTGTACCCGAAGCTTGCCGCTGCTTCCGGTGTTGACATGGCTGTTAAGGCTCAACGCGGTGGTGACGTCCGGGAAGACGGCGATGTCGACCCGAGGGGGAGGCGGCGGCGGTGGCGACGCTGTTGTCGTCATCGCCGCCGGCGGCTTGTTGTTGATCGCGCTGGCGATCTCCTCGTCGCCGGCGGGGAGGCGCGGCTTCTTGTGGCTGGCGCGGTGACCGCCGAGCGCCTGGAAGGTGGGGAAGCACTTGTTGCACGTCCTGCACTCGTACACGTAGAAGCCGGCCTTGACGCCGTCCGCCGTGGTCGCTGCCTCCGTGTACTTCCGGCTCGTGTACCGCTCGCTCTTCACCACCGGAGGCGGCGTGGCGGTCGGAGGCGACGGTTGTGCCTGCTGCTGCACAACCGGTGGGTGTGGGGGCTGTGGAGCCGGCGATGGCTTGGAGTCGACAGCCCCTGCGCCGCCCTGGGCGAGGAGGATGAGGCAGTGGGCCATGTCCTCCTCCTCGGTGGTCGTGCTCTCTGAGGACGACGCAGACGACGCCGGCGGTTGGTGGCGCGGCCTCTTGGTGCGCTTGCGCTTCACGACGCCGAGGGGCTGGTGCCTGTCCAGCTCGCCGGAGTGGTCCGTGGACGACGTGGGCGCCATGAGCGCCAGCTTGCTCTCGCTCTCGGTGTGCATGTGTCAAGCAAGCAAAGAAAGGTGGAGACACAGAGAGAGAGAGAGAGAGGGAGAGAGTATGTTGTGTGTGGGGTGTACCTAGGCTGCCTTTTTATTGGGAAGGGAAGAGGGAAGAGGGAAGAAGGAAGAAGAGTGGGGAGGGCGTTCTGATTCGACTCGCTTCGTTCTGCTGCTATGCTTGATCAACCCCTCTCTATCTTGTAATCAATGGAAAGGATGGAAGTTTCCTTTGGTTTTTTAATAAAACCATCAAGCGAGAGAGAGAAACAGGAGAGAGAGAGAGGAGTGACCCTCCTTGGTAAGCTTAGTCTGTTGTTGCCTGCTTGCAAATTAACTCTCTTGTATATAATCAGCTGCTTAATTGGGGAGAGGAGAGGAGAGAGAAAGAGGTTTTCTCTGGTTGTTAATTACTACTGCTATTGTTAGACAGGAGAAGAGGAGAAGCAAGCTGGGGAAGGGGAAGCAAGAGTAACTGTGGGACGTTGGGTTAATTATATTGGTGGCCAAGAAAGGCGCACGCTGTGACAGTGAATGAAAAATAGGGGGTGTGTTCAAGCTGGCCGCCTAATTCCTCTCCTAATATGACTTGTGGACAATTCAAGACCATCAGTCACTCGCTCAATTCCAGCTACCAGAATGGGTGTGCAAAACATGTGTGTCAATTGATTCTATGGCCAGCCTAAATTTAGACATCTCCTAAATTTCAAACTCTTAAATATGTAGTTAAGTTAATTTAAGTACTGTACTTACTGATGAGATAGATGATCAGATGCTAGCTCCATATTTACCTGGAGAAGCAAGCAAAGTGCTTCTGAAGATACGTATGTGGTGTGGAGCAAGCAAAGGGATCTTAGCAGGAGTGACAGTTCTGATGAGTTCTCTCTCTAGCTGCAACAAGCTAGAAGAAGCCAAGAGGGAAAGGATCAAAGAAAGCTATAGCACAAATATTCCCAGACTGGCAGCGATGTGTTCCTGTCCTGGGGTGATAGTGTTACACTGTAAGGCTGGAACCACAGGAAAAATGCTCTCTCATACTTCCTCCTCTGCTCTTCGGTTCTCAACCTTTTTTTTTAAAAAAAATTAAGCTCCATATTGTCCAGGTTTTGTTCCTTTTCAAATTATTAGTTTTCTGAAATTCCTGATACCTATGCAGCTCAAATTAAATCAATTATTTTCAAGTACTCATTGATCATGAGCAGCTAACTTGCTTGGCAGTTGGAAGCTAAAAGTAGCAGGTAGTGAGGTAGTGGTGGTGCAGGCGTCTGTGTAGTGGCCGCCCTGTTGAGTTCAGCCACAACAATATATGCCTGCAATTTGATCACTCTCTTTCTCAAAACTGCTTTCTTCTTCACTGAAAAAAAAAACACTTGCTTTCTAAGCCAAATAAATTCAACCCTCCGTCCACCACATTTTCGCATCCATCTCACTGACACTAACATTATTTAGTGGTTGCATTGTTTTCTTTGAGCAAATTTCTTTCAAAATCTAATCATGAAAAAAAAAAACTGAGCTTGGGTTTGGTGATGCATGCTTATAAATAGTAGCCGCTATGGCTACACTGTCTCCATCAGATTGGTGTCTGTCGTAGTGTCACGGCCAACATCAAAATTCATGGAGTCACACACCTTAACCACCGCATATAAATGATGTAATACTATGTGACACTGTATCCATCAAAATATTTATTTTTTCCCCTTCTAAAACCGAGATTCCTTCAAAATTAATTCACACGAAAAACAAACAGCCATGATGTTATCATCACACAATGCATAGCTCTCTGCTTATATTTATGTAGTACTATGTCATAGTATGACAAAATAAGAAATCCACTCCTTGCTTGATGTGCGCTGTGACTTGTGAGAGAGAAGTCAACGCAGAAGAGAAGAGAAGATTCTTGACGTGAGGAATTGTTGTTTGTTGTGCTGTCAATATAATATTCGTCAGTCCTTTCCCTGTTAGCTACTAGCTGCTTTGACAACTATAATACTTAACAAGAGAATTGTGATTGGCTGACATCGTGGTTCCATCCATGCCTCGGCAGCTGTCCTAACCTCTTCTTTCTCTCTCTAATTAAGCCACTCTTTAGCAAACTAATATAGATCTCTCATGCTTCCTTCCCAACACATGACACACTGGTCACTCAACTCACCGCTTGATGATCTAGCGTCTTTGCCATACATAAGCAGTGGTAGTGCACTGAAGATGAGCTTGCCATGATCCTGCCTATGATTAGCAATCAGCCAAGTTGTCCCTCATGTGGCGAGCCCTGGCTTTAAGGATCCTATTCCGTATCTGTTTCTACATCAGACCATCATACACGGGAACATGCGTTTGTAGCAGCCAGAATGTGACGATCATCAGCTGTGCTCGACGACTGATCATATATATAAAATTAAAGCACCGTCCCTCCTCTAAATCTGCATTAAAAATTGTGATTATTGAAAAAAAATTGTAGGTGGGATTATTGGAAGAGAAGAACATGCGGCGTAGTTCATGGACACCCAACCCACCATTCATTCCTGTTAGCTGAATCTATCTCTACATCATTTGGTTTTGATCATCCAACTGGAGCTGCCTGCCTCAAACGGGATGAGTGAAGCAGTGGGAAATTCCCTTACTGTCCCTCCCATCCCGTACATAATGGGCAGTGAGATCAGCACTCCACAGGACTACTCTCATCATAGATTAGTGAGTGAGCGAGTGGGCCACCACTCCTCTCAAGTCACACCCAAATAACTATATTTATAATTATAACACGAGAGTGAGACAGCAGGATGATCGAGGTGAACTCAACCAAGAGAATCAAGATCCAGTTGATCACAACTAATTAATCCAGGATCATCTGGCTGTCAAGCTTCACAAAGAGACACGTTTACGCCGATAATCTCGATGTCTCTCAACTGACAGACTCACAAAGCCAACCTGGTCCACTGATCTCCGGCCGATTAAAAAAAGGAAAGGGTCCCTTTCCTATCCTATGTACGCGTACACAGCTGATCAATAGAATAATAAGCCTAGCTTGTGCTGGGGGGGGGGGGGGGGGGGNGGGGGGGGGGGGGTGGTTATGTTATGCCTTGCTGATCGATATGAGAGCTAGAGCTGCAAGCGATCCAGCTAGTGGTGTGGCGGGGAGCAGAGGGAGAGTGTTGTGGATCGATACCACACCTTCTCTCGTGAACCTCTCCGCCTGCTTCTTCAGATCGAGTAGTCTCCATACACAACACCGAAAACCCTTTCATATATTGCAGTATTATTCCTGCACCATGTGTCAAGGTTTCTTCATGGTCGAGTGCATGCTGCCGATTAGTTCAGCACGCCATGCCTCACCAGCTCACCACACATATTCCAATCCATATGCATCTTCAAACATTAATGCTTCAAAGAACTACCAACTTAGTGGTGACACAAAACTTTGCTTTAGTCAACTTACAATCTAGCTGATACAAATGAGACCTGCAGCTAACTAACTCTGAATTAAGAAAGGAGTTTTACATCTTCTTCCTCAAAATGGACCTGTGACCATGTAACCACCAATAGGTACTGGACAAGTGTTGAGCGAGAGAGAGGGAATACTAGTATGCTTCACTTTTAATTAACTCCCAATTATCCAACCAGTTAAAAATAAATTTTGTAGTATATAGTATGAGTTCAGGTGGGGTCTCATCCAAGAAAGAACATAGAAAAAAATACATATTCTTGCACAGAAAGAACTTATTAGATCTCTCTCCGTCAACTGCGGGCCCCCGATTACGACATGAAATGAATAGCAGATAAGATGACCAGATGATAATTCGTGGCCTTTCTTTTTCCAACTTTTTTCTTTCTGGAAAGGTAGGATTGAGATTCAGTTAAAACGACCATTCCTACACCCTTTTTCCTTTTTTTGAGTTCACAAAAGTTGGCTAGCTAGATCAGTACTAGTCCCCATTCTTCATCAATAGTAAATCTTCACATTTTACATACAGTGGAGATTAATTCAATCAAACCAAGATTTTATTTGATCAATCAATAAAGTTTCGTGCCCAACCAGCTGCAAGATGGCTATAGTTGCGCCACTGCAGGCCATCCAATGCTACATGGTAGAGTGCTGGTCAGGCAATGCAAGTTGGTTAGTCGCTGGTGGTCGTTGAAATAAGGGACTACTTTCAGCTTCAACCTAAAAGATGCTTCCAAAATTAGCAACTCTGGTAGCTCCTCGGTCCCTTTTTGTCGATCGCACGCTTATCATATGCGTTCCGTTCATATTTACAAGCCTCTTCCAACCGAATGGAAAGAGAAAATTTGGCATGCCTTTATCGAATTCTCTGCACACAGGAAATTCTCCAATTACTTAAGAAATTACATAGTGCGTGCACTTATCCACTCATATATAGCTTTCAACGCACTCTAGGCCAAAGGAATAATACCAAGACCTCGACATCGCGAACATATATGATGAATTAATTCGAATATCCACAGGTATTTGATTCTCACGATTTTGCTGGCCACAGAGAATTGGAGTGGTGTCAGGGTCAGGCAGCAAGTCGAGTGTGGCAGGAGCACACTGGACTGATGAGTGACGAGTGAAGTGTGTGTGTGTGTGCCACTAGGGAGGTGATAAGTGGCAGATCAGTAGTAAGTGGTCGCTAGTCCGTAGCAGATAGCAGGAGTGAGTAGAGTACTCCAGCAAACGCAAAGGCAACAAGGGACAGCAACAGGCAGAGGAAAGAGTGCCAAGCAGATCGAAGCAGCAGTGGAGTGGATCGGATGCTGCTGTGCTGTGGAGTGGAGAGGATCGATGGCTGCGTTTCCTGACGGCGACCCTGCAACCAATTAATCCAGAGTATATATCAGCATATATATATATATATACACATCTTGTGCACTCAAAAATAAAGCAATGGCATAATATCACTTGTTCACTCACTCGTGGCCTCATACGCGCCCCGTGATCAAAGTGATCTGGCTACTTCCCTCAAAAAAGTGATCAAAGTGACCAGAGACCTGCTGGCCGAGACTGTGCCATGAGCTTCAGATACCACCGCGCCTTTGCTATCCCTCCCTTCTAGTTGAGCGGTGCTCCGCTCCTCCTCGTCAACCTGATACCTGTTACCTGTGTGGCATGGCACTATGCCAGCCCCTCTCTCCAGTCTCCGCCTCAGATTTAATATGCCTTATTGTAACTTGTTATTTCTTTCTGGAGCCATCGATCAGCTCATCATGGATTTTTTATCATCATTTCCAGACTCTTCTGGGCAGAATTAATAAAGAAGGGTCACCATTAATTGGTATTGATAGCTTTTTATCATCATTTTCACCTTTTTATTTCTTGAAATCAGAAGAAGAATCACGAGTCATCTGGTCTAGTGACTAGTGGCAATACGTAGAGCCTGTTTGGAACCACTAGGTCCTATTTACCACTAGACTAGAGTAAAATTTATCTCTAGGGGTTCCAAACAACCCAGATAATTATTACCGATTCCCTAGATAACTATTACTATCTCATTATCTGCCTCAACATAACTTCTTTGTGAAACAGAAACAATTGTTGAGATTGATGCATCGGTGCACTAATCACACCGATACATAGGCCCAGTCCATTGCAGCCCAACGAGATGGATGGCCCACCACCAGTTCTAAAGAGACCTGACGACTTGTTACCTACGCCGACGAATGCCCCCCGTCCTCGTTGGCTCTGTTGTGATTCATTTCCCCTGCTTAGAGGCTGGGCTTATTCAAAAAATCACTTTCCTAAAGAACAAAAACACTTCATAAGATAATAGAAATAACAAAATAACAAGGAAGCATTATAGAACAACAAACCTCAAGACCTTTTGTTTTTTTTTTCTTCGAATTTTCCTTTCAGTATGCACCCATAGAGGTGAACTAGGTGGCCCACCCTCACTTGTCACTTGTGCGAAATATGCCTATGCCCAGCCCCGTGAATCGAAAGTGTTGCGACATGCTTTTGCCATCAGTTCCTTGTTCATCGCTTGCAGTTTGTGCTACCCCTCTCTGAATCTGTGATACAGATATGAAACGAATGTTATCAAGCAGCAGATTAAATGATACATTACTACAGAAGAAATGTATTACCTCAACTTTATGTCAGTAAAAGCAGTCAAATCATATGACAGGCAAATAGCATCCAAATGATTTACAAGGCTGCAGGAGGCCAGCAACACAGAATTGCAAACTGCATGTGTTCAAGAGGCAAACATGAAAATGTATCTCTATTAAAGAAGCTTACCCATCTACAACATCCCCAAAAGTGACTACATAAATCCATCATCTTCATAGATATTTAGTTGGCTGGAAATGGTGCTTGAGTCCATACTTCAAGTGACAAACTGCCCAAGTACTTACTGTCTGGATGCAATATATCCAACAAGTATGCGAACTTGCTGTCCAGTCATTAAGCTGTTCTTCCAAAACATCCAACTACTCCTATATGTTTTCGAATAAACAGCAGCTCAACCTCACAGGAGAGTTTATATACTCCAAAAATAGAAATCTGACTGCAGCTCCATAGTGATGCAAAGAACTGTCTTAATTAGGCCATCTGTCCTCTGAAATAATAAATCAATGTTTCATTTACCTAAACTTTGAAAAAGGTTTTAAGTAAACGCTGAGCCTCCCATTTCATCCCTGGTTTAGAAAATGCTCTGGAAATAAAATTAAGAGTCTCTTTAGATGGGCTACATTGTCTTTCTTTCATATCTTTCAGAAGCATTCTCACTTCAGTTCCATTTCTTAGCTTTGACCATCCCTTCAAAAGGATATCGTAGGTGCCAGATGTTGGCAAAACTCCTCTCATTTTCATTTCATTGAACAACTCTTTAGCTTGACTCATCATTCCAGTTTTAGCAAAGTCACTTATAAGGGCATTATATGTGCTTACTTTGGGAACGAATCCTTTGCTCACCATCTCACAATAGAGCCTCACTGCTTCAACTTTGTTGCTTTTCTTTGCAAATCCTGATACCAGTATATCATAGGTGAGATTATTCGGTTCAAGGCCTACCTTCTTCATCTCAGTGAGCACAGTATCTGTTCCTCCAATTCTTCCAGCAGACTCAAGACCACCGAGAAGCGTGTTGAGTGTGGCTATATTTGGTGAGAGCCCTTGGTCAAGCAGTTGAGCATACATTGCAAATGCATTATCTAGATGACTGCTCTTACAATGGCCGAGAATGAGAGCATTGAATGTGATGGTATCTGGTGTTATTCCTCTCCTTGACATCTCGTCCAAGACAGCTGTAGCTTTCCTTGTCATTCCATGGTAGCATAAAACGTGTACAAGCGTGTTGTAGACAATAATATCAGCATGAAGACCAGAATTCATCAGCCATTCATGAATTTCCAGTAGCAAATCTACTCTCCTGCTTTCAGAACATGCTTGCAGCAGCCTTCGATGAGTCAGAAAGGTTGGAGTAAATCCATCAGAGATCATCTCATTTAGTAAATATTTTGCCCTCTCGACATCCCCAGCCTTGAGAAGATCAGTGACAAGTGTAGTGTAGGTGATGAGATTAGGCTGTATGGAACGCCGCTTCATTTCATCAAGTAGCTTTAGAGCTTTCTGGGTTTTTCCCTCCCTGCACTGTGCAGTGATCATAGTGTTATATGTCACTTGATCAGGTTTTAAGCCGCTATTTCTCATCTCTGTCAAAAAAGATTTTGCTTCCTTGAACTTGCCAAGGGTGCAAAGGCAATTGATAAACACATTATAGACAGCAACATCAGGCGAGATATTTCTCTCCATCAACTCCTGACCAACCTTAAAGGCAGCTGGCATGTTGCCTGTTTTAAAAAGCCCGTCGATTAAGGTGGTGTAATTTACATGGTCCAGCAACATACCACTCTTACTCATGTCTTTAAACAGCATTTCAGCTTCCTCTGTTTTCCCATTCTTTATCAAACCATTCACCAGTGAGTCCACAACAAAACTATTCACTTCGACACCCTGACGCAACATTTCATCATACACATCAAGAGCTGCTTCTTGCCCCTGGTACTTGAAGAAGCCATCGATAAGTGTTCCGTACGTCACAACATTTGAAGCAATGCCATTTTCCTCCATCCTCCTCATATACCCAGCGGCTTTGCTAAGCCATCCTCGTTTAACAAGACCGTTGATGATAGCTGAGAACGTAACAACATTCGGGCTCACGGATTTCTCCTCCATAAGTGACAAGACCTGCTCTGCCCCGTCAACATCACCAGTTTTGCAGTGTGCATCGATCAGTACAGTGTAAGTAACACAGTTGGGGGTATGATTATTCAATAGAGCATGCTGAAACATGGACATCACCTGATCAATCTTCCCTTCCTTACCTAACCAGTCTATCAGAGCTGTATGCATGACTAAATCCATGACCACACCTCTCGAAACCATCTCACCAAATAGAGCAAGTGATTCCTTTCTCCTCTGCGCTTTGGCCAGTGAATCAATCAATGTACAATACGTGACATGGTTTGGCACAGCCCCAATCCTGTCCATCTCCCTGAAAAGTGCATACGCGTCAGAGAACCGTCCATCCCTACCAAGCCCATTCGCAAGCGCACTAAGGGTGACAACATCCGGGAGCACACCGGTCTCAACCATTTCCTGGTATAAACTGAACGCCTCTGCAATCTCCTTCCTTCTACAATGCTCCCCGATGCACGCGGTGTATGTCACTACGTTTGGTTGCACCCCGTCCACCTTCATCGTCTCCACAATGCCCCACGCAGCATCAACCTTGCCTGCACGGAGGAACCCGGAAACCAAGCTGTTGTACCCCACCACATCAATTTCCACCCCTTCCGTCCTCATTCTGTCCACCAGAGCCAATGCTGCCGCCATATCCTGTTGTTTACAGTAGCCATCAATCAGAGCATTCCATCCCGCCACACCTAAGCTACGGGTTCCTCCGAGAAGCATTTGTGCCAAGCTCGCCGCTTCGTCCACTCGACCCCTCCGACACAATCCCACGAGCACCGTGGTGACGGTGACCTCATCGAGGGGCAAGCCACGCTTGCTCATCTCGGCGAGCACGGCTGGAGCGAGCTCACCATGCCCCTGTTCGGAGAGGCCAGAGAGGAAGATGTTGTAGCTAACTGTGTCTGCAGGAGCCTGCCAGGGGGGTTTGGCGGAATCGCGGAGGAGGCTGAGAGCGGGTTGGAGCAAGTGGAGGCTGCAGTAGGACAGGATGATCGAGTTGAGGGTGAGTGGGTCTCCCGGAACGGGTCTGAAGCGGACGACGGCGGCGGCGAGGCCCGCGGAAGCTAGCGCGGGGATGAGACGACGAAGGAGGGGCGCGGGAGGGTAAGCTGGGAGAGAGGATACGATGTGGGTGGCGGCGGAGAGACAGCCGGCGCGAAGGAAAGCGAGAGCGAGGGAGCAGAGGAAGGAGGCGTGGAGAGCGGGGCTTAGGGCTTGCGGCGGCGACACCATTGGAGGGAGCGACAGTCGACGGTGGGGTACGAGAAGGAAGACGACTTAGACGAGGCCGCCCATCATCGATGGGCTTTGTGAGCCACTACTTTGATTTTGTGAGCCGTGATATTTAGTGGGCCGGCCCGTTTAGTTCAGCCCTTTTTTTTTCGTTTAAGCCTCCTACATTGTATTCTATCCATTCTAAGATTATTGTCCAACAACTTTTGGAATAGTTGAAGTTACTATAAATGAATTTGTTAAACCAAACTCCATTTTACTTTGATCAAATCAAAAGCGACAGAGACTGAGGGAGGATAATAAAGAAGCGAGGAACACGCGCTTGCGTCATGCATATTCATGCTTATTAAAAATTAATTAAGTCCTGTACTGCTGTGTTACTCCACTAATTCATTTCCTTCTTTTTACAAAACACTTTGTACATGCATCAACATAGTGATTCACTGATTCTGCCATTATGTATATACTCCCTCCGGTCACAGTCGTTTTGAATAATGTTTTGATCAAACATTGAGAATATAAATTGCAAATAACTTTTAATTTATTATTTTAATTTGTTAAGTTTAGACATGTGAAAATTATATGATTAGATTTGTCTCGAAAAGTACTTTCATAAAAATATACACATGTCACTTTTTCATAAATATTTTTATAGAAAATAGGAATCAAAGTTGTATTTTGAAGACCGTGTCATTGTCCAAAATGACTTTTATTGTGTGATCGAAGGGAGTATATTAGAAAATCTACGTAGAAATTGTTGTGCTTTTCGTGTATGTTTTTGTTGTGCACATCTATTTAAAGCACCATATTTTAAATTTATTATGTAACAAATGGACGTGTAGTTTGCTTGAGGGTGACAAAGTTTCACAAACATATACTTCGATCTCAAAAAAAAGTTATCGACACTGTTTTTAAAGCATAAGTTTGATTTTTATTATCTATAAAAAATATTTAATAAAAAGTAGCATATGTGAAAGTATTTTAAAACAAATCTAAACG